>OY821517.1:70368611-70973592 GCA_963682025.1 Cordilura impudica | reverse complement strand
AGAAAAATGAAAAATACAAAATGAAAAATAAAAAATTAAAAATGAAAAATTAAAAATGAAAATTGTAAAATAAAAAATTAAAAATAAAAAATGAAAAATGAAAAATAAAAAATGAAAAATTTAAAATTAAAAATTAAAAATTACAAAATTAAAAATTACAAATTAAAAATTAAAAATTAAAAATTAAAAATTAAAAATAAAAAATTAAAAATTAAAAATTAAAAATTAAAAATTAAAAATTAAAAATTAAAAATTAAAAATTAAAAATTAAAAATTAAAAATTAAAAATTAAAAATTAAAAATTAAAAATTAAAAATTAAAAATTAAAAATTAAAAATTAAAAATAAAAATTAAAAATTAAAAATAAAAATTAAAAATTAAAAATTAAAAATTAAAAATTAAAAATTAAAAATTAAAAATTAAAAATAAAAAATTAAAAATTAAAAATTAAAAATTAAAAATTAAAAATTAAAAATTAAAAATTAAAAATTAAAAATTAAAAATTAAAAATTAAAAATTAAAAATTAAAAATTAAAAATTAAAAATTAAAAATTAAAAATTAAAAATTAAAAATTAAAAATTAAAAATTAAAAATTAAAAATTAAAAATTAAAAATTAAAAATTAAAAATTAAAAATTAAAAATTAAAAATTAAAAATTAAAAATTAAAAATTAAAAATTAAAAATTAAAAATTAAAAATTAAAAATTAAAAATTAAAAATTAAAAATTAAAAATTAAAAATTAAAAATTAAAAATTAAAAATTAAAAATTAAAAATTAAAAATTAAAAATTAAAAATTAAAAATTAAAAATTAAAAATTAAAAATTAAAAATTAAAAATTAAAAATTAAAAATTAAAAATTAAAAATTAAAAATTAAAAATTAAAAATTAAAAATTAAAAATTAAAAATTAAAAATTAAAAATTAAAAATTAAAAATTAAAAATTAAAAATTAAAAATTAAAAATTAAAAATTAAAAATTAAAAATTAAAAATTAAAAATTAAAAATTAAAAATTAAAAATTAAAAATTAAAAATTAAAAATTAAAAATTAAAAATTAAAAATTAAAAATTAAAAATTAAAAATTAAAAATTAAAAATTAAAAATTAAAAATTAAAAATTAAAAATTAAAAATTAAAAATTAAAAATTAAAAATTAAAAATTAAAAATTAAAAATTAAAATTAAAAATTAAAAATTAAAAATTAAAAATTAAAAATTAAAAATTAAAAATTAAAAATTAAAAATTAAAAATTAAAAATTAAAAATTAAAAATTAAAAATTAAAAATTAAAAATTAAAAATTAAAAATTAAAAATTAAAAATTAAAAATTAAAAATTAAAAATTAAAAATTAAAAATTAAAAATTAAAAATTAAAAATTAAAAATTAAAAATTAAAAATTAAAAATTAAAAATTAAAAATTAAAAATTAAAAATTAAAAATTAAAAATTAAAAATTAAAAATTAAAAATTAAAAATTAAAAATTAAAAATTAAAAATTAAAAATTAAAAATTAAAAATTAAAAATTAAAAATTAAAAATTAAAAATTAAAAATTAAAAATTAAAAATTAAAAATTAAAAATTAAAAATTAAAAATTAAAAATTAAAAATTAAAAATTAAAAATTAAAAATTAAAAATTAAAAATTAAAAATTAAAAATTAAAAATTAAAAATTAAAAATTAAAAATTAAAAATTAAAAATTAAAAATTAAAAATAAAAATTAAAAATTAAAAATTAAAAATTAAAAATTAAAAATTAAAAATTAAAAATTAAAAATTAAAAATTAAAAATTAAAATTAAAAATTAAAAATTAAAAATTAAAAATTAAAAATTAAAAATTAAAAATTAAAAATTAAAAATTAAAAATTAAAAATTAAAAATTAAAAATTAAAAATTAAAAATTAAAAATTAAAAATTAAAAATTAAAAATTAAAAATTAAAAATTAAAAATTAAAAATTAAAAATTAAAAATTAAAAATTAAAAATTAAAAATTAAAAATTAAAAATTAAAAATTAAAAATTAAAAATTAAAAATTAAAAATTAAAAATTAAAAATTAAAAATTAAAAATTAAAAATTAAAAATTAAAAATTAAAAATTAAAATTAAAAATTAAAAATTAAAAATTAAAATTAAAAATTAAAAATTAAAAATTAAAAATTAAAAATTAAAAATTAAAAATTAAAAATTAAAAATTAAAAATTAAAAATTAAAAATTAAAAATTAAAAATTAAAATTAAAAATTAAAAATTAAAAATTAAAAATTAAAAATTAAAAATTAAAAATTAAAAATTAAAAATTAAAAATTAAAAATTAAAAATTAAAAATTAAAAATTAAAAATTAAAAATTAAAAATTAAAAATTAAAAATTAAAAATTAAAAATTAAAAATTAAAAATTAAAAATTAAAAATTAAAAATTAAAAATTAAAAATTAAAAATTAAAAATTAAAAATTAAAAATTAAAAATTAAAAATTAAAAATTAAAAATTAAAAATTAAAATTAAAAATTAAAAATTAAAAATTAAAAATTAAAAATTAAAAATTAAAAATTAAAAATTAAAAATTAAAAATTAAAAATTAAAAATTAAAAATTAAAAATTAAAAATTAAAAATTAAAAATTAAAAATTAAAAATTAAAAATTAAAAATTAAAAATTAAAAATTAAAAATTAAAAATTAAAAATTAAAAATTAAAAATTAAAAATTAAAAATTAAAAATTAAAAATTAAAAATTAAAAATTAAAAATTAAAAATTAAAAATTAAAAATTAAAAATTAAAAATTAAAAATTAAAAATTAAAAATTAAAAATTAAAAATTAAAAATTAAAAATTAAAAATTAAAAATTAAAAATTAAAAATTAAAAATTAAAAATTAAAAATTAAAAATTAAAAATTAAAAATTAAAAATTAAAAATTAAAAATTAAAAATTAAAAATTAAAAATTAAAAATTAAAAATTAAAAATTAAAAATTAAAAATTAAAAATTAAAATAAAATATGAAAAATAAAAAATTAAAAAAGAAAAATGAAAAATACAAAAATTAAAAATGAAAATTTAAATTTTTAAATTTGATATTCGACCAGTGTTTTATCTTTGGTTTTTGTTGATACTCTGGCTTATGGTCAATAAAAAAGGCTCAATGATTTGAGTTTGTTGTTCTATATTTATGTATCGAAATATAGAAATACAGAGTATCAACAAAAACCAAAAATGAAAATTGTAAAATAAAAAATGAAAAATAAAAAATTAAATATTAAAAATGAAAAATGAAAAATAAAAAATGAAAATTGTAAAATAAAAAATGTAAAATATAAAATTAAAAATGAAAAATTAAAAATTAAAAAAATTAAAAAATTAACAATGAAAAGTAAAAAATTAAAAACGAAAACTGAAAAATTAACCAGTTGAAATAATAAATATTTTTATATTAGCAGAGCCCCTGCAGTTGATTGTTATAAGTGAAAAATTAAATAAATTAAAAAAAATGAAAAAATTAACAATGAAAAGTAAAAAATTAAAAACGAAAAATGAAAAATTAACCAGTTGAAATAGTAAATAATAATAAATATTTTTATATTAGCAGATCCCTTGCAGTTGTTTGTTTTAAATAAGGAAGTTAAAGCTTAAAAGTGAATCTATTCATATTTAAGTATTCGATTTCTACAACAACTGCTACACGACTACAAACATTGAAAAATAAAATCAATTATTCGAATATACTGCACATAATGTTACTGCACATAGTTCGTTTAGAATCGTTTTGCATGCTCCATCAAAACTAAAACTAAAAGTCGTACTTCAGACCTTAGCAACGGTTTTAGACAGAAGTAAAAGCTAGAAAGTCTCCGCTTTGCTTGAATTCAATAAAAACAGGTGATTGAATTGAGTGCAGCATGCGTGTTCTTGGAATATAAAGGAACCAAAACAAAATAAACCACTCTTACTGTAAATCTGCAGGCCAGACAGACAAAAGTTTTTGTGTGTGCTACGTACTCTTTTTTAACATTCTAACATTTAACAGAGTCATCTTAGCTGTACTTTTTTCAAATAAGAATTACTTGAACACATTACAATTTATATAAGCAAACAACCTGCTATGAAATCTATTATGCAAGACGATGAATTCCTTGAGATTTTATAACCGCTTATTAGAATTACTGATGTTTTAGAGTGAATATATAATCTGATGTTTATGGGTTGCGAAAAGTGAAAAAAAAATAATATTTTTAATAATAAAATTTCAATTAACGTAATTATTAAAAGATTGTAAAGAAAGCATTAAAGTTTAAAACAAAAAATAACTAATTTTTCAATCACATGTTTCTGTTACATTAAATACAGAAACGAAGTGCATCATATAATTTTTATAACTGCTCTCAGTTTCATGAATAACTCAAATATGATGGAAATTACCAAGAAGACTTTATTATTTAATATTAGCCCTAGTAAAAAACAACAAAGATGCTAAAGATAAATTTCATGATCACCCATGGGTACTAACTTGACTGTCTTTAATGAAATCGTTAGGCAGAAAAATGTATTTGGTTGTAATCCTGACGATATAACGGCACAAACTTAAGCACAGTTATAGAAATAACACGACATCCATCTAAATATACTAGCAGATTCCAGCGCTCGAAATTCGAGTGCAATTTCTAGGCAGCTTTATTTCTCAACTTAGCCAATTCACAAACCAACACTCATTAATAAACACATTAACAAATTTAAAAAAACACAAATAGCATATGTATAATTTTATGTATGTGTTAGTAGCAACTTTAAGTGCAATTTACTCAAAATAAAGGAAAAAATTTAAAAATCTGTAAATCTGCAAATCGGCTAAAATGAAATACCTTTCAAATAATATACATTTGGTCAAAATCGGGATAAAATGATAGAACAAAACATCGGTCACAAGAAACCGCCTAGCCTATTAATGTAATAGATCCCACTTTTTAATATCTTAGAACTTTGAAACTTCGTCTGGAAAAGTAAAACTTAGGATCTTCGGATGCTTAAAAAAATTATGTGATGAAAGTAGATTTCATCTACATACTACATGGAATGAAAACTCCGAGGCGTATCAATGAAAAACTAGTTTTTTGGATTTGAAATCAATTTTACTCTTCAACATAATCTCCGTTAAGTAAAATGCATTTCTTCCAACAATTTGCCAAACTCTTCAAAATAGGCTTCCACTTCTTCATTTGTGGAAAATCTCTTTCCCTGGAGCCATTTTTTTCCAGTTTTGGAACAAATAATAATCGCTGGGGGCCACATCTGGATAATACGGTTGGTGGGGAAGCAATTCGTAATTTAAAGACTTACATTTTTCTGAATGCAAAGCCGATGGTACAAGATTTTTTCTTTTTTAAGTGGGGCCGTTTTTCTTAATTTCTTCGTCCGTTCCGTCTAAGAACTCAACATAGTACTTCGCAGTTATTGTTCTTCTTTTCTCCAAGTAATCAAGAAATATTATGCCACGTGCATCCCCAAGTAAGTGGCCATTAACTTTCCAGCCGACTTTTGAGTCTTTGGCCATTCCGCACACTGTACATTGGGCCCCGGTCTATAATAATACATTCACAACTCGTCCACGTAATAATTCGGTCGAATTTACTTCAAACATTTCCAAAGCATACTTTGAATCATGAACACGTTTCAGTTTATGTTCAGCTCCTAAAAATCGCGGCACCCATCGAGCAGAAAGCTTTTTCATATTTAAAAGATCGTATACCGAACTCGCTCTGTTGATATCTTTATGATGCCAGCAATCTCACCCACTTTAATCTTTCGATCATCCAATGTAACCTACGTTTTCTTCGACCCCCTTTTGGACGATGAAGATGGTCTGCATCATTTATGCTCGTACGACCACGTTTAAATTCAGAATACCTCTTTTTGGCCATTGTTTATGACGGCTAAGATTCACCATAACGTGTATCAATCCATTCTTTGCATTGGACAGTATTTTTTTCCCACCAAAACACAATGTTTAATCAAAACACGAAACTCTTTGCAATCAATTTTTTCTCAATCTTTAAAAGCAGCATCATTTTTACAACGGCAATTTCTTTCTAATTAATGAAATGTCATGAAATTTTAGCATAAGAGTTGGTCCTACTGAATGAACAAACGAAAACTTGTTACACCATCTCTATGTTAGGCCACAGAGTTTTCAGTCCATGTAGTATTTGGGACTCCAAAATTTTTTTATAGATTTTCCTCCAATATCTAATAGTGCAAAATATCAAAAGAAAGCCAATTATTTCGGGGTTATTTTAAGGGCACAAAAAAATTCTATGTATTTTTTGGAGCAAATGCGATATAATAAAATGAGAGCATACCTAAATAAAGTGGACCAATTTTGTGCAGAAATCAGAAATGGCACCAGTGGAAGCGAAATATGTTCTCCAGATTTCAAAATAATTTTGATATTGGTACTGACGTTGAAAGTAAAGCCGACACACTAGAATTCTACTTCTGAATTCCTAATTCCAAAATACATTCACTTCTAAAATATATAGAGGTGTTTTAGTTTTTAAACTAAAGATATAAACTAAAAATAATAAAGACCTTATCCATAGAAACTGCCCATCATTTTCAGTTGCCTACTTTTCATTTCGAAAAGACTCTTTCTTTCAGCGATAAATTGTGATGCCATGTTAATTTAGTTTTAAGTCTATTGTTGGATATCGCCCATTAGTTCAACCCTGCGTTCTTAGTAATTTCCCTGATCCTCTCGAAGGTAGACGATAGTGGAGACGAAATGTCAGACTCTGAAACTCATGTGGGGGGTATTGCGCCCATTTTTGGTAGCCCGTCAGCTTTTTCGTAGCTTAAGTCTTTATTGTGTCCAGGTATCCAGCATAATTTTATATCACGCTGAGAGCCTAAAGTTTTTTATGACATTTTTAAGCTCATTATAGCTGCTTGACTAGGCGTTTTGTTTGCACCGTGTTTTAACTGCAATTCTGACCAAATTTCTGAAATTGGTTTCCCAAAAAAACTAGAAACTTTTTCCTATAATTTCACAATATTATAGTTGGTCTAGACTGACTATACGATACCCTAAACCATGCGTTTAAAGAAGGGGTCTTAGGTGCCATATTTTTGTTTTTAATAGATATATCGGGAAGCATGTTCATATGTGGGCTGTGACTACTAATTGTCCTATGGGGTTTATTTTTGGACTATTGATAAATGGTTGTGCTAAACATACAAACCCCAAATCTGACCACGATCTATTTGGTATTTTGGTTCTTATGGTTATTTAAGTCGATCTCATAATGGTAATTTGTATAGCGACTAGGTCTGAACAAGAACCGATTTTCACTAAATTCAATATCGTTCATCCTATGGACGATAAAAGATTTCATACCAAACTTGAATCAAATATATTCATATTTGTGACCTATAGTGTGACAGAAGAATGGGCGGACACCGTTAAATCTACTCATAAAGCGATTCTGAGTCAAGAAAGGGATTCTGAGTCGATCAGTAAAAGGTTAGTCTAGATCAAATATTTTTGTTAGTTACAAACATCATCACAAACTCAATATACCCTGAAAACATAGGGGTATAAAATATATAGCATGGAGAATGGCTGGACTGTTCTACAATAGGCTTTCATGGAAATCAGTATACTTTTGAATGTATTTAAACTAATTTTAGATCCCTTTTTTCACTTCGAGCGAAGAAACATCAAGTCATGCTTTTGATGTGTCACAATAAAAATAGGTACCATTTCGGGGCTGTATGGGTGCCATCAATTAGCTATTTTGAGTGCTCAAAAATTCAGACTTATTTGAGCCGACATCTCGCCTTGTGGTGGTGGAAAATGATCCGTGTGTGATGGTTACTTTTTCTTATTTCTCCAAATATATCTGGCAAACAAATATTGGTATACCATTTGGAATTGACCCTTCAACGTTGCTCTAAGCCACGATGACAACTTGTCCAGATTTTCCTAACACGACCTTTTGCTTTGAAGTGCTCAGTGTACGAACAACTTTTTTCAAATTTGGCTCATCTTGAAAGAGTCATACAGTCAATTGTGGTTTAGATACGAGCTCATATGTTCGAATCCATGATTTGTCACCTGTCACGATCTAAGAGACGCCTTTTGAAGTGCCGTGAAGGAATCATTTTAATATTTCTTTGAAATAATCGATATGAACCTTTTTGGTCCGATTGTCAAATCGAATGCAAAGAAATCTTTTTGAATGCGCAAGCAATCCGCAATTTAATAATAGGCAAAATGGTCACGTTCCAATATCAGTTCCCGCACAGCAACAATGTTTTATGGCCCAACAATCGACAACATATGCTTCGCAAAAACAAGCAAAAACTAGGTGCCACTCAACACCGAAAATGACACACTGTTGTGGAGATAAACCACGTTGAAAATCATTTTAAAAAATCCTCGCATAGAAATATTCAGGTTTTAATTCCATTTTTTTTTTTGGCCGAAATGAAAATATAAGTCTCGGTAAAAAACGCTAACAGCACTCGTGCTTTAAAACGTCGAACTTTACGATGCCGATTCCATATCTACACCGGTACTACTGTTTCTCTAAACTTAATAATATTCTACTAGCAGAGCCCAGCCCTCGAAACTCGAGTGCAGATTCTAGGAAATTTTATTTTTCATTTATTAAATAATTTTAAAGGAGCCTAAAGGTATGCTAATCAATTTTAACCAATTCACAATTCAACACTTTTTAAGTAAAATTTATTAAATTTCACTATAAATATTTGTTGAACACACAGAATGTGTATGAATGGGTTGGTTAAAAAATAATTTTAAAGGAGCCTAAAGGTATGCCAAAATATTTTAGCCAATTCACAATTCAACATAGGGCTTTTGATATTTATAATAAAAACACACCAGTATGTGTTTTATGTATGTGTTACTAGTAACTTTAAATGAGCACTACTCAAAAAAAAAAAAAATGTTCCAGACGGTGCAAATCTGTAAATCAGGAAAGAAATACCTTTCCAATGTTTGGTCAACAACTGTTATTAACTACAATTTTTATATCGCTTACAAGAAGTCGCCTTGTCCGTTAATATTATAAATGTAAGTCAGCGAATTACTGACCATATAATGCCCTACACCATTTTCATACCATATCCCAGTAAATGGTCAGGGTACAATGAGTTTGTGCTAATGTTTATAACTACCAAAAATATTTGACCGAGACCCTCCTTTTAAAGATCGACTGAGAATCGCTTTTTGAGTCATCCATCCATCCGTCTATTTGTCTGTCTGTCTGTCTGTCTTTCTGTCTGTCTGTCCGTCCGTCTGTGTGTCCATGTAAACCTTGTAATCAAACTACGTAAGCTTTTATCGGTCATATGAAATTAGTGTATATCGGTGCGTGTTTTGACCTAGCCCCCATACAAAAAACCCATATCAGACCTACTATAACGGTCAAAAGATCCAGTTTACCCTATATATATCGATAGAATTTGACGTTTGTTTGTATATTATACCACTAATCAGTAGTCCAAAAATAAACCCAGCAGCACCAATGTTCGTCATAGTCCCCATATAAAGTTGGTTTCCGATCTTCACTGAAATCTCTCAAAAACCAAAAAAAAATGCACAGATTTTTTTTTTAATTTAGTCTAGGTTTTTAGGAAAAGCAGTTGGCTTTACTGAATATACTCATGATCGGTCCAATTTTTGACTTAGCTCCCATATAAAATAGCACCAGATATTAACTTTTTCAAACTAGCAGATTCCAGCGCTCGAAATTCGAGTGCAATTTCTAGGTAACTTTTTTCCACTTAGCCAATTCACAAACCTACACTTTTTGTTTTATTATTATTGTGAATGAAGATAACAAACACATTAACAAATTTAATAAACACACACATAGCATATGTATAATTTTATGTATGTGTTAGTAGCAACTTTAAATGCAATTTACTCAAAATAAAGGAAAACATTTAAAAATCTGTAAATCTGATGAACAGCTAAAAAGAAATACCTTTCAAATAATATACATTTGGTCAAAACGGGATAAAATGGTAGAACAAAACATCGGTCACAAGAAACCGCCTAGCCTGTTAATGTAATAGATCCCACTTTTTAATATCTTAGAACTTTGAAACTTAGCCTGGAAAAGTAAAACTTAGGGTTTTCGGAAGCTCAAAAAAATGATGTGATGAAAGTAGATTTCACCTACTAGGAATGAAAACTCCGAGGCCTACCATTGGAAAACCAGTTTTTTGGATTTGAAATCAATTTTACCCTTCAACATAATCTCCGTGAAGTGAAATGCACTTCTTCCAACGATCCTCTAGCATCTTGATAACACTGAAAAATTGCGATTAGCCAAACTCTTCAAAATAGGCTTCCACTTCTTCATTTGTGGCAAATCTCTTTCCCTGGAGCCATTTTTTCCGGTTTGGGAACAAATAATAATCGCTGGGGGCCAGATCTGGATAATACGGTTGGTGGGGAAGCAATTCGTAATTTAAAGACTTACATTTTTCTGAATCCAAAGCCGATGGCACAACATTTATTTCTTATTTAAGTGGAGCCGTTATTTTGAATTTCTTCGTCCATTCCGTCTAATAACTCGACATAGTACTTCGCAGTTATTGTTCTTCTTTTCTCCAAGTAATCAAGAAATATTATGCCACGTGCATCCCCACGTAACTGGCCATTAACTTTCCAGCCGATTTTTGAGTCTTCGGCCACTCCGCATACTGTCTATTGGGCCCCGGCCTATAATAATACATTAACGACTCATCCACATAAAAACTCAGTTGAATTTACTTCAAACATTTCCAAAGCATACTTTGAATCATGAACACGTTTCAGTTTTTGTTCAGCTGTTAAAAATCGCGGCACCCATCGAGCAGAAAGCTTTTTCATATTTAAAAGATCGTGACTTTACTGAATATACTCATGATCGGTCCAATTTTTGACCTAGCTGCCATATAAAACTTTTTCAAAATTAGCCAATTCACAAACCAACACTTTTTTGTTTTATTATTATTGGAATGAAGATAACAAACTCGTTAACAAACACATTAACAAATTTAATAAACACACACATCGCATATGTATAATTTTATGTATGTGTTAGTAGCAACTTTAAATGCAATTTACTCAAAATAAAGGAAAAAATTTAAAAATTTGTAAATCTGGTGAACAGCTAAAAAGAAATACCTTTCAAATAATATACGTTTGGTCAAAATTGGGATAAAACGAGAGAACAAAACATCGGTAACAAAAAATCGCCTAGCCTATTAATATTACACAGTAAAAAGTTTTAGTTTAATTTTAACACCAAGCCGGTGTGTATATATAACAATCCCTAAAAAGTGTTAAATGTATTCCATTATGGTATACTTTTAAAGAGATTGAAAAAGAGGCAGTGAGAGAGAGTTTCGTTTTTGAGAGCATAAAAATAACACCATTATGTATTACAATTTATTATTTTTTGGTGTTAAAATAAAACCAAATTATTTACATTCAATACGTAACTAGGCATTAATTTAATACCCTATGGAATAGGTTTTACACCACACCAAGAATCTTGTCTTCTCTATTGGGGTAATTGCCACTTCGTTTGCGCAAAAAGTTTGTAGCTTCTCGTACCAGACATCGTCGTGAACTATCGCTTAGTGCTTTTTTAGCTTCATACTCACTAAACAAAGCACCGAAATCACCATTTTTTAAGTAACACTCTAATTCCTGTAATACTTCTTTGATAATAAAACACTAATGGAATTAAATGATTTGTACTTACCTTCTTTAAATTCACCTGGCTTGTTGCTTCTGTTTCGTCGAAGCAGAACTCTATAAAAAAACAGCTACACGATTTGTATTGCTTAATTATTAGTGGCAGGTCATCTAAATCAATTGTGGCACCGTCGCGATCTTTGAACATAAGTTCTCTGCCTTCTACGTTTATGCCTAGCTTATCAATAACTAAAATCCAAAAAAACACCGTATTTTAAAATATTTAGTTTATTAGGACTTGTAGTCAATACTCACTTGAAATTATAATGCCATTAAATGTGAATTCCTCACTTTCTGGTTCCACAATTTGCACAAAATAAAATTTTTCACCACTTTTAACTTTAATGAACATTGTTAAACTTTTCTTTTCAATGACTTTGCTTGTTTTAAACCGCGTGGGGGTAAAATAGATAACTTTAACACCTTTATCGGCATTAATTGTAACAAAGAGAGAGATTTAATACTTTTTCTGGTGTTATTTTTAAACCAAAACAAGCATTTTCATGAGAGAGGCACATTTTTACAGCTGTTTTTAATACCTTGTTTGGTGTTGTTTTTAAACTTTACAGAATGAAATTGTTGCAAGAGAGAAATTTAAGTCTTTTTTGGCATTAAAATAAAACCGAAAGTATTAAAACAAAACAAAAAAAAACACCAATGCCTGCTTCGGTGTTCTTTTTAAACTAGCAGGAATTGTTTTTTTTCTCTTGAAAATATTTAATTACAATTTTGGTGTTATTTCTATTCCAAATAGACATTAAAAAACTTTTAAATTTCTCCTGGTGTTAAAACAATTCCCACAAGTATTACAATTTATACCACATGGTTTTAGATATAAACTCTTTCGGAATTAATTACAAATTTAATACCAAAGTAGTTTAAAATTAACACTGCTAAGTTTTAAAATTAAACCACGACTTTTTACTGTATATAGATACCACTAAGATTTGGTTTATGTTTATTTTCTTTGTCCAGTTATTTCTTTAGCAAAGTTGGACCCAGTACCGGCTCTCGAAACCATGATATAGGATATTGTAAAGTGGGTGTAGACCGACTATAATTTTCTTATTTTTTTTTTTGTCTGGATTTTTTAATTTATTTGGAGCCGATACAAATAATTCCTTATCTGTCAAACTTCTTTAAAATTTTCATTTTTTTAGTACTTGGTAATAACCCTGTGCTTCATCTAAAACCTATTTACTGATTTTAATTCAAATCTATTCATGCGTACTATTTGCTCTTCATCATTCATTCCATAAATAGTACGTATCTATAAAAATGAATAATGTTGCCATTATTATTATTATTGTTATTATTATAGTAAATTGTATTGTTGATGGTAGTTATTAATTGAATATGATACCAGGAATTGAATAACGAGGCAAATTAACTATTATTAATGGTAATTGCATTTGCTTTAACCAACACACACATACTCGCACATATAAATGTAGAAATATACTACAATTAAGATTCAATTTAATTTTTGAAATCACATACGACTGCAAAAGGAATCAAACCAAACGAAAGTCCATGTTGCAAAATGTTCAATAAACAAGGAAGATGAAGAATAGTTAAGACTTCTAGCTGTAGATAAAAATAAATCTATTTCATTTGTTCATATAATTAGTAAGAAAATGCCCTTGTTGCATGTCAGCTGAATGCGACTGCAAACAGTTGCAATAAGAAAGAGGTACCACATGTTCATAAGCTGTTAAAGGTTTATTGTAAATAATTAGTAAACAAATTAGACAATGTATATTTTAATCTCAAGGTAACAACGATAGACACACATTCTCGTAATTATAGGATATTAGGTTTTAATTTGTTATAATATCAATAATTTTTTAAATTAAATTTTTAAAATTAAATTTTTTGTAATTAAAACTAACGGCTTAATTTAGTTTTCAAAAGAAAATCTTTAATTACAATATAAACTATTAAGAGATTTAATGAGATTGATTACAAGATTTAGCGTGTATTCTGGTATTTATGATTTAATTGATTTTTTGTTGTTGTTTACAATATCAAAAAAAAAATGGATCAAAGCTGTCGATGCGTGCTAAAAATTGCATGCATGGCTGGTATTTAAATTAATTATTTCAAAATTAACTTAAATACTTAAGCAGATTACACTTTTATTTCTTATTGCACCCTGTAGCCTAAATATCGTCTGAAAAACATCATTTGCGAAAAAAAAAATGAATAAAATGATATCATGTCTAGAAAAGGGTTCGCCGCAAATTCGATTGCAGCCTGTTAAATTTATTCACAAAAAACTACAATAAAAGAATTTAATATAAATTTAATGATTTTTTTTTTAATTTTTTTTCTTTTTTTTTTAAGCTATACTTTTTTGCTTCTCATAAAACACTTTACACAATGTAGAGTAGTTTTAAGATAATTGTTAATAGGAAATGAAAAAAAAACATAAAACAATTTCACTTACCATTAAAACGAAGCATGTTGCAAAAATTATTCACCATATGGCTTAAAAGCATAATTCATTTTCAATTATCTGCAATTACAAAAAAAAAAAAAATAAAATAAATGGTGAAAAAATTATACAAATGATTGCAAGCAGGCTCATATCAAAATGTGCCTAAAACTGTAAAATGTTTTTGAAAAGTAACCAGAAATATACAATCTATGTTGCAGTTGTCCAAACTACAGATGTCGGCTTTTAATACAGTTTTATGACAGATTGTTGTTGTTTAGATATTTTATGATATATTAGAGATGTAATGCTCACATTTAATAAATACAGCTAAACATTGCATTAAACAAAAACAAAACAAGTAAGAAAATTATAGTCGGTCTAGACCGACTATACGATACCCTATACCATGCGTTTAGAAACCCTATCTCTTAGGCCCAACTAACTGGACATTGAAAATAAGCAAAAACCAAATTTGAGTGGGATTTTTATTAATTTTTTTGGCTGCAGATATGAAAAAGTTCATATCGGATGCTATATCTATAAAGGGACTAGGTCCAAAAATGGACCGATCCTGATCATGTTTGGTAAAGTATTTTGCAAAAATATGTACAAAAAAAATTTGAGAAGAATCAGTGCAATATTTTTGTTTTTTAATAGATCGGGAAGCAGCTCTATATGGGGTCAAAGGGATCATTTTTGGACTACTCATTAGTGGATGTAATGAACGCATACAAACCCAATTTGAGTAAGATCTATATGACAATTTGGATCTTATGGCAATTTATGTCGATTTCATATGGGTAATTTGTATGGGGGCTAGGTCTGAACATGGACCGATTCTCACCAATTTCAATAGCGTTCATCCCATGGCCGATAAAAGCTTACATACCAAATTTCGTCAAAATATATTCATATTTGCGACCTGCAGTTTGATTACAAGCTTTACATGGACGCACAGACGGACGGACGGACATTGTTAAATCAACTTAAAAAGTGATTCTGATTCGATCGGTATAATTAAAGATGGGTCTAGGTCAAATATTTTTGGTTGTTACAAACAGCAGCACAAAGTCATTATACCCAAACCACATAGTGGTATAGGGTATAAATACCATATATTCGGTTTAACTGAATCTTTTAATCACCCTCCACTAAAGTTATAAAATTTTTTCGATAAGAAATTCATTATTTTCTCTTGTGCTATCATCAACGATATTCGTAACTAATATCATGTTTTCCGTAATTTATTTTTTTTATACCCTCCACTCCAGTGTACAGAGGGTATATATAAGTTTGTCATTCCGTTTGTAATAATTAGAAAAAATTTTTTGGACCCCATAAAATGTATATATTTGTGATCCTTATAACAACCGGAGTTGATATAGCGACGTCCGTCTGTGGAAATCACGATGACGGCATCAATCGGGCAGCTAGGGTGTTCGTTGACATAAAACATGATTCATTAACATCCTGAAAAGTTTGCTATTTAAAATCGTCCAAATCCGTCGATTAGGGCCCGAGATTTGAATGAAGAACTAAAAAAAAGTCTTGAAAAAATATAATTTTCTATGTTGTTCTTGTCACGATCACGCCCTGAATGATTCACCATATTCATGGGAAGATTTCTATTTCAAAAATCATTAAAATCGGTGGAACAGGTCCAGGGAAATCTCTGAAAAAGTAAAAAAAAAAAAATGAAAAATATGATGATTCTATATTGTTCTTGTTGTTATTCTAAATGTTGTGTTGTTGTCATAGCTGGACTTGTTGTTTTTGTGGTCGTTGTGGTAATAATATAATAAAAACTAACCCTTTATACATTTTTTTTTATTAACTCTGGTAGAAAAATTTAAAAGTTTCCATCGTTTTGGCATCACTCTAAAAATTTGTTAGATCATTTTTGTTATTGCCACGAGCCTGCCTGCAAAATTTCAGACCGAATGGCTCACGGGAAATTGGTTAAATTCGATCCAAAATTTTTTCGACAAGCAGACACTACGCGTTAATATAAAGGGAGTAAAAATTCACCAACATCTTAAGCAAATAATGCTAAAATACCTAGTTGTTAATAAAAAAAAAAACAATGTAAATATAGCAAAAAAAATGTTATGTATAAATTTATTTATAAATTTATATAAACATATTAAATAATACAAATAATATACATATATTATATATGTAAAGGGTCCGCCATCTAACGTTTTTTTTTTCAACTAGTGCTTATTTCGTGAATGGTAAAACTTAGCTCATGTCTGATTTGACAGATAATTAGTTTTATCTTTCCGCTGAACGAATATGGTTGTGTATACGCTTGAACAACGCCGGGAAATATTGCGACATTACTTTGAAAATCATGGTAATGTTGCAGAATGTGTGCGATAATTTCGTACGGATTTTGGAAGAAGAGAAGCACCGTCAGCTCCGTATGTTCGTTATCTTGTGAAAAAAAGTAAAAGAAACTGGCATCCTCATCGATAAACAAAGCGTGAAAAGCCAAAATCAGTGCGTACACCCGAGAATATTGCTGCTGTGGCAGAAAGTGTGCGTGAAGCACCATCAACATCAATTCACCGTCGTTCTCAAGGATTGAACTTTCGGAGGCATCATTGAGACGAATTTTGCATAAAGACCTCGGTATGACGCCATACAAAGTTCAATTGATTCAGGAGTTGAAGCCAACTGACCATCCAATGCGTTTTCGCTTCGCTGAGTGGGCCTGCGATCGATTTTGCCAAAAAAAATCATCTTTTCAGATGAAGCTCATTTTGATCTTGGCGGGTATGTAAACAAGCAAAATTGTCGCATTTGGCGACACCCAAAACGAGTCACTGTTTGTTGCGGATTTTGGTCCAGAGGCATAATTGGGCCATTTTTCTTCGAAAATGAGCAAGGAGTGTCCGTTACAGTCAATGGCGATCGTTATCGGGCCATGTTGAACGAATTTTTGTTCACAAAAATTGAAGAGGAGGATATTGGCAACATTTGGTTTCAACAGGAGGCGCTACGTGCCACACAGCCCAAGCTACACTCGATATTTTGCGCCCTGTTTTTGAAGATCGCATTATCAGCCGCAGAGCTGATGTCGTTTGGCCACCTCGGAGCTGCGATTTGACACCGTTGTACTATTATTTGTGCGGTGCCCTCAAAGATAAGTGTTACGCCAACAAGCCAGAGACAATTGACGCTTTAAAGGTCAATATTCGTGAAGCCATTGGTGAAATACAGCTGCACACAATCGATAATGTGCTTAAAAATTGAACCGATCGTGTAGGCTACTGCATGGCCAGGCGAGGCAGCCATTTGAATGAAATTATTTTCCATTATTAACCGGAAGCATTGTACTTTCAAATAAAAAAAGAAATTTGAGACAATGTTCAGTAGTTTTTTTTTATAGCATTTAAAAAAAAAAAGTTATTTGGCGGACCCTTTATATCCATAACAACTGCATGTTAGAAATAAATCGGTATATTATTTTATTTACATAAAATTCTGCAATATTTTGTTGTGAGGAAAATACATTTCTTTTGCATTAACAGACTGTCACTTCATTTTGCTCAGCGTGACTATGCTACAGTAGATGGCGCCACAATTTTTGTTTGTTCTAATTAGCTTTGCAATATTGATTTCTATTTTAACATGAATGTTAATATTTTCAACTGGATATCATACAGAACAATGTTAAGAGTATACACGGGCTGGTCTTTTATTTCATACGTATTTTCATTATTCTTTTACAAATATTAACATATGTTTGGCATATTAACTTTTTGTTGTCTTTACAAAATAGAGTTACCGAGTTCATCAATGAGTTTTTTTGCTTTCAAAACAGTTCAACATAGTAATATAGAATTATTATTCTGCTTTACCTACAAAATATCTGATTGCGATTACATCTAATTTTTAAAAATTGTTTATAATTACTAAAGCACTATTATTCACATAAATAGAAAATTGCACTTTTTAAATTTTCCATTCAAATTTAAGAAAATATCAATTCTAAAAACTGAAATTAAGAGTTTCCAATTATAAATTACAATTAATTGAATTTCAGAAAATCATATCAAAATGTCGGAAATTATAATTTTAAATTTAGAAGACATCAATTGCATCTTTAATATATAAATTTTATTCGTTAAACACAAATTGAAATTCAAAAAAAAAAACACCAAATACTTATGTTTACATTTAAAAAATTTTTACATTTAAAAAAAATCTTGACATTCAGGAGAAATTAATAGCTTTTCAGTACCGCGATTCAGTAACTTCTTTTAACGATAGTCGAATCGTTTAAAAAAGAAAATTGCAAAATTATCAGTAAAATTTTTAAACGATATTCGCTATTGTTAAACTCAGCTGTTGTTGTTATCTAAACGACAACCATTTTTGTTTTGTTTATTCAATCCATAAAAACTTAAATTTTTAGGTTGAAATGTCGTCATACATAAATAAAAGTCATAAAATAGTGAAAATATTTTGCTTTAATTAAAAAACTTTTTTATATAAATAAAAAAAATTAAATAGCATATTCAATTCATTATTTCATTTTCAAATAAATACACAGAAATATTAGTAAAAAAAAAATAAAGATATTAAACATAAACATAAAATCATCCTGTCAAACACGAAGTAATTTGTTTTTTTCTATTCCTCTTTGTGTTTTTCGCTTATTTTGATAGAGATGCCACTCGTTTACAATTTAAATAAATAGAAAAATAGATTTGTCGACTGTCGTTAAGATGTATGTGTTGTTATATACTTTATTTGAAATACTGTTTACAACTTTATTATTTTTGTATTGTTAAATAAGAAACATATTGTTCATTGAATTTGTAGTTATAAATATTCTTCATTTTTTCCTTACTTCAATTTGAACTGTTAATAAAACAACATCAATTTATATACACATTCTTAAATAGATTGTTTCATTTGAATATTAATAAAACAATAGTATGTACTTAGTGAATCACTTAATCCTTAGTGCAAACGACAATAGCTGTCGATATATTTTGCGATTGTCGGATCGTTGAAATTTACAGAATCACACTACAGAAAATATTAATTTAAATTCAATGAATTTTAGAAAACGTCAAATGATATTTAAGAATTGCAAACATAAAAACTGTTACATAAATAAACGCAATTTAATGAGAATGTTATTTTTTATATATAAATTTTCACAATTTTTTTTGGATGAAAATTTGAAGTTTTTCAGAAAATAAAGAGAACAAATTATTTTATTTAAAATGTTTGGGACATTTGGTTTTTTGCGCTTGGCATTATATTATAAATTTATTCTCTATGTTTTCCAAATATGGCAATATTTTAATAAAAAAGTTGAGAGAAAAAATATTTCGCCAGTTAAAAGAAACTATACAGCCATCTCCAATTAGCACGATTTAGTGCATATAGCCACCCTACACAACCATTACCTTTGCAATTGAGGTTAGAGCGAGCTATTTAATTAGCAAAAACTAAATTAAACGAGAAATTATGTCATATAACCGGAAACGTATACATATAGGTATATGTATAACCTAAATGCATGTCGATCAGCAACCACGATGAAAAGACGAAAACCAACCCAAAGAATTTGCTGAAATAATTTGGTATTAAGTTTAACAAATTGTTTACTATTTCATTTACATTTATTATCAAGACTCAAACCGAAGTGGAGGGTATCAAAGATTCGGCACAGCCGAATTTAACACACTTACTTGTTTCTAATAAAGGTTAATAAATTTGAATAATAAAATTTAGAAAATGTATAAATTGTCAGTAAATGCCAATGTTATTTCAGACACTTTTTCTCAACGTATGTATAAAAGTGCTGTACCAGTACTTGTTTTACAAAATCTACAACCACTTTTAAAATATCTTTTTTTCCAGTTTTTAAGTTTAATTATTACACAAGGGAACAAAATTGAACATTTGTGGTGTTGACTGGAACTTTATTGCAATTTTTTACTAATTTGAGGTCGCTAATTTCAAATCTGCACTTGTTTTTTTTTTCTATCAGCTCGACTTTTCGCGATATAAAGTTATGTCCAAAATTTTGGCACTTGAAAACGGTTAATCATATTCAGTTAAAACAAAATGTAAAACTCGTCAACAATATTATCTTGAAGTCGTGCTTACATTGGCTTTAAATTTACCCAAAAATTTCAGAGATATCGTGGAAATTTAAAAAAGAAAAAAAAGAAAAATTTTCAACAAAAAAAAAAATCAAAATTTCAAGTAAATCGGGGCAAAACTAACGAATATACAGCGTTTCAAGCAACCCGCACTCATGCTCGATTTTTATACCTGCCTGCAGCTGTGCGACGCGCCTACCTAGAAGCTGATTCAAGTCCGTTTGAAATCTCCAAATTACTTTCTACTTTTATGACAGTGATTCATTGTACGGAGCTGGCATTGATGATTCTGTGTAAGTATAAAAAATTATACCCTCTTATTGATGCTTAATTTTGGATTTCCAAGTATAAAAAAAAACTTTAAATCGATATTCGCGAAACAGGATTTTTCTTGACAATTCAAAATCTACTTACCGATACTTTTGAAATTTTATACACTATTTCTACACATAAAGCAACAGGTTTTCAGATGGAATTTTCTTTACCATTTTTTCAACATTCTAGTAACGAATTCAACGAAATTTTTTTTTTCGATTATCGCGTTTTTCATAAATAAATAATAAAAAAAAAAAAATAAATCGAAAACAAATCCTTCTGATGATCCGATAACGAGTTATGAAGTTCAACGCATAATACATTTTTTCGAGGCTGCCAAATTAATTGAATATCCCTTATCCGGTTTTTAGAACTGAACTTTCCTTAGCATCTGAACCATTTTCAATAGTTTATGAATTTTTTTCATTGTCATTGACTGGAAGTTTTCTTTTAACCACTGCTTAGGAAGTCATGGTAAATCACATCTTCTAAGTAGATATTGCATAAAACAATTTTAATGAGCAATTCATGGCACTTTTTATACCCTACACCACTATGTGGTGGGGGGTATAATGAGTTTGTGCTGCTGTTTGTAACCACCAAAAATATTTGACCCAGACCCACCTTCTGACCCAGACCCACCTTCCGTCTGTCCGTCTCTCTATCATTTAATCGAAATACAGGTCGAAAATATATTTTTATGAACTTTGGTATATAGGTTTTGTCGGCCGCTATTGAAACTTATGAAAGTTGATCAATGTTCAGACCTAACCACCATAATAATTAACATTATGAGATCGGGGGATCGCTAAAATATGGTGTATGTGTGTTTCTTATATACATAAATGTGTAGTCCATCGCAGCCTTATTTACCGATTAATGTCAGCTTCCAACTCATTTTCAGGAAGACTATCCAACAGCCGTGTCACTGTGTGGTCCATAAGATCTTGCACATTGACTTTGAAAGGAACTTGCGCAACCTCCGTATGCAGTGGTCTTGAATTATTTTTTTTTTTTTTTTTTTTTTTTTTTGATGCAGACCTTTTACATCTAACAATTGAATGAGCAGCTGGGCTTTGGTAAAGGAATAATCAAAGTACATATTTAGAAAATATGGGAAATATAAAAATTATAAATTTTTTTTATTAAATTACACATTTTTTTTATTTCCATCAAAGTCGAAAAATAGTGAACAAATAGACAGTTGATAAATAGCGATTTACCTGGAGAAGCACACAGCAAACAGTAAATTTTTTTTCTATAATATATTGGGTAAACACATTAATCAATAGAAACAAAAAAAAAAAAAAATTGTTTTTTTTAGTTTTTTTTTATATTCTACCTGAAGCTGGAGCATATTGCCCAAACTAAAAATCGGTCAACTTTGAAGGGTCATATCTTCTAAACTAAAAATCTGATTTTATTGAAGGTAGCAAATTTGTAATCTTTGAACAATAAGATGAGGTTATTCAAAATATGGTAAGCGCCCATGAAATTTTTGATTTTTGCAACCTAATTTATTCTAAGGGCGCCAAAGTACGGCATAATAGTTGGCCGTTTTTTGTTTAAAAATTGAGGTTAAAAAATGAAAATACCTGCCACTTCCTGTCGTTTTATAAAAAAAAAACCACGCTAATACTTCATTCAAAACTTCCAAAAAAAACCTCTTTTCACCAAAGTCTCTTGTTTCTGTTACCTGATAAAAGCAAACAATGTCTTTTTTGCTTATGATAAAATATTTAAGGTGCATTCATCGTCGCGAACCGCAGTCTGCAGACTGTTTTTTTATATGAAGTTTACTCGATCGAAAAGTAGAAGAAAGTAACGAGCAATTTTGACTCATGACTGCAGACTAATTTGATTTTGAAACGCAGTCTGCAGTCTGCAGACAAAATATTGCTATCTCTTGTTTTTTTATTTTTCCCTAAAGATTTTTAAGAAATGTTTATTTTTTATGTGGTGCTTTGGCATCTCTGTGCTGCCATCATATGTGCGAAATGGCGGAAGAAGGTACGTTGTTTAAATTCAATATATACTGGTTTGACTGGTTGCCTGATTTTTACCTGCATTTATTGAATAAATAAAAGAATACTCTAAAAAAACTTATATCAGAAGTACGCAACACTGCGGATCCATGCGGTGAAAGTTTTTAAATATTTCAACATTTGTTAAACGCATTCTTGGTATCAATGTAGAAATATTTCACGCAATATTTCACGTTCAGCAAACTTTTTTTCTTCAATCAAAAGCAATTTTGCCAATAGATAAAACTTTTCCACTTCTAATTGAAGTAAAAGTAATATTTGTTCGCGGCTCATATTTTCACGACTCATTTTATTTCTTTTTAGTTTGCTTTTAAAATTGATAACAACACTTTTCAATTTCGCAAACTACACTTCTGACAGCTGAACAGCTTTTAAAAAAACTGTCTGCAGTAACTCAACCTACAGACAATGAATCGAGCTGCGGGTTGCTCGTTATAATTCAACAAACGAGTCTTCAGTCTGCAGACTGCGGTTCGCGACGATTAATCCACCTTTACTCAACAAGATGTAAAAAATTTAGATGGAAACTTTTAGTGAAAAACGACATATTTTAGAGATGGCAAATACTTTTGGCCGCTAGAGTATATCAATTATTTCGGAAGAAACTTTTAACTATAAAACTTTTATTTATTTTTTGAAAGGTATAAAGATCGAAAAACAAGAACATTAAAGAATCCTTAACCATAATTTTTTTTGTTAACCAATACTCAGGGATGCCCCTACAAATGTAGTGCATTGTGGTGATTTCAGGAAAATAGGTTATGGGATGGCGGAGACAGGGATTGTGGATATTTGACTTAAATTTTATTAGATTATTACTGTCAGGAAAGACCTCTGCATGGAGTTTATTCCACATACGGCTAGTTCGACTGATAAACGAATTTTCTCTGTAATGCGTTGTGCGGTCAACTGGACAATAAACTGCAAACGGATGTGATCTACTAGAGAAGCGGGTACAGCGTACCGAAACTTGGACACTTGGAATAAGTTCGCTAATCTCAGAAAAACATTTCCCATGGTAATATCTATAGAACAGTGATACACAACCCACATTCCGACGATGTTCCAGTGAGTCAATAGAGTTGAATACCCTTCTGTCATTGATGAGCGTCAACGCCCTACTTTGCACATGGTCCAGTAGCTCCAAAATAGACTTTGTAGCTCCTGCCCATATATGGGAGTTGTACTCCATTTTCGGTCGGATGTAAGTGGTATAGATTTTAAGGAGATCTGACGGAGTAAAGTAATTTTTGCACCGTTTTAGAAAACCAAGACACTTGAATGCTCCTTTCGACACTTAAAAAACATGCTCGTTCCAACGAACATCACATTGAATTCCCAGGCCTAGAACATCAAGAGTATCAGACTACTCAATACCTATACCACCCATATATACAGCTGACATTGTTGAATCCATAGCCCTAGGGGTCAACATACAACATTGAGTCTTCAGCGCATTAAAATCAACCCTATTCGCTTTACCCCACTCGAGATTGATTGATTGTGTCACTCATTGTCCGCCTTTTGCCCCCAACCTCCAAGAGGCTTGGCCTACAGTTAAAGGAAAATGAATGACAAATGCTGCTGTCATCTGCGAAAGGTATACAGAATTAAAGAAGAAATTCAATGGTGTAAGGCGTGGCCTATAATTGAAGGAAAATGAATGACAAATTAAAAGTTTGACCAAGAAGGTCGTTCAGAAAGTTAAGGAAAATAGAAGGAGAAAGAACGGAACCTTGGGGTATCCCTGAATTAAGCTGAAGCTCATTAGATGGGACCCCATCAATAACAACACGTATTGTTTGGTCTCTGAGAAAACTCGATATAAATCGAGAGATGTCAGTATCGACTCGAAATGAAACAAGCTTTGATATCAATGCACCGTGCCACACTCGATCGAATGCCTTGCAAATATCTAGAGCAACTACTTTACTTTCTCGAAATTTACAAATGGATCGACTCCAGCGCTCAGAAAGTAGAGCTAAGAGGTCTGCCGTGGAACGATTTCCAGGTAAGCCATACTGTCGATCGTTAAGAAGTGAGTTGGCCTCTAGGTAGTTCACAAGATGGAAACCGATCATGCTCTCCATCAACTTTGAGAGCGCAGAGCAGATTGCAATTGGACGGTAGTTTTCAGGGTTATTAGCCCCAGCCTTTTTAGGGAATGGACCGATGGACTGGCTAGCGTCGAAGAGCACTGTTTCAGCACCAGTGCTGTAACAAACGCAAGGACAAACTTAGAAAACTTGTGCTGGAGAGTATGAAAAAATAAAAATTCTAACAGCTGACTACTAAAGAAATGGCAAATATTAAGAAACTAAAACTACCGCTTAACATTATGACAGTTGAATGCCTAAATCCTTTGAATTTAAACGTTACTTTACAGAAGAAAAAATACATTTTCCTAAGCTACAACTTTAAGCTAAAACAAAAAAATAGAATATGTAATTTTGTTAAGATGCATTTAAATGTATGATTGTTTTAACGTTTTTTTTTTTTTTTTGCATTCAATCCAACAAAAGACACCGCCATATGTGTATTAGAGTGCCACTTATTCAAAAAGAAATTTAGTTTTTCAGGAACTTAGCCAAGCTTTTTAGTCTTCCAAATATTTTATATTTTAATTTTCCGCCATTCGCAAGTTCAAAAAATTTTATCAAATATTTAAACACAAATATAATCTCGCAAAATAGTTTTACGATCCTAAAAATAAATTCCTTAAAATTTAATAATTCGTTTTTAACTTTTATAAAAATTTTTTGCTTTTATATGTTTCAGATTACCCACAAGAAATACTGATCGAATCATATAGAAAATTATAAAAAAATGTTTTGTCATCCACCTTAGGTACCTGCAAAAATTTTCGGATCTCTAGCTAGTCGAGAAGTTGGTGAAAATTTTAAATATATTATAAAATTTTTAGAATTTCTCCTAATCAACTTTCAATATAACTTCAGAAATTTTACTAAGATTCACCATAATGTTTAAGTTCTATGTAGGCTAATACTGGGTATTTTAAAAAAAAATATCCTTTAGAAATAAGTCGCGGCCCTAGTGAATGTCCATTAGAATTTGATATGTGGCGGACGGTGGGCATAATAAATGTAAGAATAACGCAACGCATATTTTTATTATTTTGAGTAGCATCAACCTGTTGCCGTATGCCGCCTTAGTCGCAAGAGTCGTTATTGTCTGTTGTTATTGTTGCTAAAACTCTAACCGTATTTGAAGTAAGGAAATAATTTATTTTGTGTTATGTAGATGAAATGTTAGAGATTCTGTTAATCTCATGCTGGGCATAACTTTTTTTTTATCTACAACTGCTTCTTTTTGTCGAATGCAAGAAAATATTTAGTTTAAGTAAAAAGTTTTTTATTTCGTTTAATTAGGTTTCATTTAAAAACAGTTCTTATGTAAGTTACCAACGTTTCTCTTATTAAAGTACATTGAAGTGTGTATTGTGTATTTTGATTAGAGATTAAGAAATACAAACGACATCTCGGGATATTGTTGTGGAATTATTTAATGACTTTGGAAACACCCAGTTAAAGTTGGAATTTACGAGATTAGTGCAGGAATTAATTATAGAAAAATAAATCTTAATTAGGATAATTGGAAATGGGAGAATTTAAATTTGTCTAATGCACAGTGGTGGAAATCATGATCTAGCGGAGCTTAATTCAAACTATCAACCATTAAACCATTGCAAATTGACATTATTACACAGCGATGTTAAATTAGTAACTTCCGCGCTAGATTTGGCACCTTTTGTTTAAAGCGCTGAATTGCATTGAACAAATGAGGTTGCAAAAATCAAAATTTTCATGTGCCCCTAAAAAATATTGAATATTTTTGCTGTCTACAATGCACTATACTTGCGATGTAGACACAACAAAAAAAATTAAGCTCATGGTTATTCTGGATTACAATGTTAATAAATGTTAATAAATCCTTGTAGGTAGTAGCAAGACTAACAGCAGGAGCTGCACCTTCATGTGCGTCTAGATGGGCCGTCATGCCAGTCGTGTGGAGTACGGACGTCGCACAGTGGCGCTTGTAGAACAAGTGAGGTTGCAAAAATCAAAAATTTCATGTGCAGCTAAAAAATATTGAATAAGCCTATTTTACAGGAAATTGTCTAACGATTTCAAATATGCTGCTCTTATTACAATCAGATTTTTGGTTTAGAATTCATATTCAGCTAAAAATTTCGTAGAAGCTGCTTTCGAGGAACTTAATAGTTTATACGGCAATATACAGAGAAGTGAAAATATAAAAAATAAACTTTTCATGATGTATGCCAGTCTAAACTCAAAATGGATAAAAGCAAACCGTACGACTGAGAGATTCTACTCCAAACACCGGGATTGGCTTAATAACGACACCATCCTGGATACTTGGCAGAAGATGAACCCAGCACATCAACCGGACGTGCAAGAGGAAGGCCAAGAAAAAACATGGAGGAATGTTCAAATTTTACAAGAAAGAGGAAACTGGCTTATTCCACCAATGATTTGACCATGGAACATTTATCGGAAGCGCTGTCTATTAAATATGCAAAGGATGCTAAAAAAGTAAGGTCGCAGATTACAAAATCTGTTGCTAATGTAACTCACTGCTACTAAAAAGGATTAAGGAAAGCATTCTCACGCCCCCAAAAGAAAACCTTAAAAAGTATAGTTCCGAAGAAGCTTTGGCTTTGTATATGAACTTAGAACTTTCTTAAGAGAAACATGAAATAATACGGGCATCTTTGAGGCAACATGGAGCTGATATTTTACCCGGAGACAAGCATGTTTCGAAAGCCAAAATAGATTCACGACCACTGCATTCGTATCTTACTGAAGTCTCTGTAAACGCCAATAAGCAGGATCTTATGCTCCATACAGCAAAACGGCTCTTGGAGAGTCTTCCTGAAAATGTGCTAGAAATGCTTCCTGAGAAACTGAAATTGATCAGTAAATGGCGCTACGATAGACCATCCGGAGAAAGCGTTTATAGGCAAAAGATATCTTCCGATGATGCTACAATATCAGACGGAAATATGTTTATGGCTTCTAATATTCCTTTGCGGCTTAAATTTGATGTTCCCGTATACTGGAAAAATTCACGGCCGTTATCAGTGCATTACTGCCACCCAATAATGTTTCAGTTTGCAAGGGAATCGCCGAAACTCATAAGGGCCACAGTGAAGGACATTCAAGAACGACTAAACAAAACTAAAACCACAAAGTTCGAAATCAGTGAAGGAAAACACATTGAATGTAGTTACGAATTCCACCTGACCATGGTTGATGGAAGAGTCGTTAACGAACTGACAAAAACGACCTCAACATTGTCATGCACAAACACGCAAAAGAACTTCGACAATTTAAACGATTCTATAAACGAAGAAAATTATGAATATGGAATCTCACCATTGCACGCAAGAACAAGGTGTATGGAGTTCTCATTAAAATTAGCGTATACGCTTCCACAAGAGGGGAACACTTTGACGAAAATACATCAAACAAAGATAAGGAAATGATTAGAAAGAATCGAATACAAGACGCGTTTTTCAAACAAGTTGGATTAAAAGTAGACTTCTCCAAGTACGGATACAGAAACTCAAACGATGGAAACACTTCGAGAAGATTTTTTGAAAATACTGAGGCTGTAACTCGAATCACTGTAATAAACAAAAATAGTTAAAGTGCAAGGAAAAAAGTTGATTCCGAATTTATAATTTTTTGTAACTGCCATATTTCCAAAATATGTTCTTTATTTATTTATTTACCTAATTCAACAAAGTCCACCTGCTCCCAGTTGCTCCTTGGACAGTTAGCGGTAAAAAAAGTAAAAAAAAAAATTGTTCCAGAAATTGTATGGCGTGCATCCCTGGTAAATTCTGGTACAGATACAGGATGCACAAATAAACTATTCTTATAGATAGGTACGCACTTGAAATAGAAATATAGTCAACCATCTAATCATATTTTACCAGGTACAACAACATTTCGACATTCAAAAAGAATTCAGGACCACTGCATACCGAGGTTATGGAAGTTTCTGTAAAAGTTAATGTGTAGGATATTATGGACAATACAGGAACACAGCTGTTGGAAAATCTTCCTGAGAAGCTAGCATTAATTAGTAAATGGGGCTGCGATGGATCATATGGACAAAACGTTTATAATCAAAGGATATCTTCCAATGACGCTACAATATCGGACGGAAATATGTTTATGGCTTCTAATATTCCTTCGCGGCTTAAATCTGATGTTTTGGTACACTGAAAAAATCCACGGCCGTCATCAGTGCATTATTGCCGACCCATAATGTTTCAGTTTGCAAGGAATCGCCGGAACTCATAGTGGAGGAGATTCAAGTACAAATTGACACGATTCGGCCCGCAGTGCTGAAAATTAGTTAAGGAAAATATCTTGAATGTAGTTACAGGTTCCACTGACTATGGTTGATGGAAAAGTCGTAACCGAACTGACATATACAACCTCAACATTGTCATGTCCGATTTGCAGATAAGAAAGAATCGAATACAGGATGCGTTGGACTAAAGTAAACTACCCCAGATGCGGATTCGGGAACTCAAACGAAGGAAACACTTCGGGGAGATTTTTTAAAAATGATGAGGCAGCAACTCGGATGCCTGCAAATAAAAATCAAATCATTAAAAGAATGAGAACGATCGTGAATGTTTTAAACTTCAAAGAAAAGGTTAATTATACAAAATATGCAGAACATGCTTCAAAACAGCGGAGAGGTATCCCCTGAAAAAAATTGACTCCGAAAGTCCATAAAATATTGGCGTATGACAAAAATGTAATCGAACATCAATCTTTGCTAATTGCAGAGCTTTCCGAAAAATCTCAGGAGTCCCTCAACAAGTTTTATAAAATATACAAATGTGAGAACACTTTCAAATGCATCCATGATGAAGCAAAATGAGGACCTCTTCAACATGTTGTCAGCATCTTCCGATCCACTTATTTCATTTCTGCGGAATGTGAAGTCACGAAAAGAGTTACAATCTAATAATTATTGTTCTGAAATGATTAGTCTATTGGTTATACCTTCAGTTATGAATTGTGATAATAATTATGAAGCAATTTGAAAAAATAAATCAGAAAAATCATGATTTTTTTTATTATTATTTTTTTTATTTATTTATTGATAATAATTTTAATATATAAACATCTTGAAAAAGAAACACAAAAAATATAAATAATATAAAAAATATAAATTCTATCGCGCTTTCAATACATTCTAATTAAAATCAACGAAATTGTGTAATACATCATAATCCTGACAAATTCAGCGAAAAGGATAAGAATTATCATAATTAGTCCCAAAATAGTCTAAATGAATCCTTGTAAATCTACAAGGTATATTAAAATTCAAATTTGATAAAAACAGAACTCTTAGTCAACGTCATCATTCGCAAGGTTAAAAACAAAGGTGATACCCAACATGGTCGTCCTACTCTCAAGAGTTGGAAGTGTGATAAGCCTTAGTCTATTAGTATATGACGGTAAGTCATCATAACTCCAACCTAAACCAGGTAGACTGAATAGCAAAAACTTTCTCTGCACATACTCAATTGCATTGGCATGAACCTGATAATATGGATTCCATATTATTGATGCATATTCCAAAATTGGTCTTGCAAGTGCTGCATAAAGCTAGTTAGTAACATATGGATCTGAAAACTCCTCAGCCCATTTTTTAACGAAACCAAGTAGATCTTGCCTTCTTAATAATCATAGAAATATGACCAATGAAGTCAAGTTTCCTATCCATAATTACACCAAGATCCAAAAATGTTTGAACGGCATCCAATACTATTCCATTAATGCAATAAGTTGGAAACACAACTGGGACGAACGACGAATATTCGGAACAAATTTTTCGTTTCGGAACGAACTTATTGGATAGGAAACTTGACTTTTTTCGTTCCGAATATTCGTCGTCAGAAATAAACACATTTGTGTATATGAAAATGCACACAATCAGTGCGTTGAACGAAATACGTAGTGCGTAACGAACTCTGCGATAGGTTTATTTCTATACCACTATGTGGTTTGGGTATAATGACTTTGTGCTGCTTTTTGTAACAACCAAAAATATTTGACCTACACCCATCTTTAATTATACCGATCGAATCGGAATCACTATCTGATTCGATTTATCAATGTCCGTCCGTCCGTCTGTGTGTCCACGTAAAGCTTGTAATCAAACTGCAGGTCGCAAATATGAATATATTTTGATGAAATTTGGTAGTTAATCTTTTATGAGCCATGGGATGAACGCTATTGAAATTGGTGAGAATCGGTCCATGTTCAGACCTAGCCCCCATACAAATGACCCTATGATATCAACATATATTGCCATAAGAACCAAATTATCATACAAATCTTAGTCAAATTGGGTTTGTATGTATATATTACATCCATTAATCAGTAGTCCAAAAATGATCCCTATTGGACAACTCTTAGTCACAGGCCCCATATAGAGCGGCTTCCCGATCTTCACTTAAATCTATCAAAAAACAAAAATATTGCACTGATTTTTCTCAAATTTTGTTTGTATATATTTTTGCAAAATACAAGAGACTTTACCAAACATGGTCAGGATCGGTCCATTTTTGGGCCTAGTCCCCATATAGATATAGCATCCGATATGAACTTTTTCATATCTGCAGCCGAAAAAATTAATAAAAATCCCACTCAAATTTGGTTTATGCTTATCTTCTATATCTAGTTAGTTGGGCCTGAGAGATAGGGTCTCTAAACGCATGGTATAGGGTATCGTATAGTCGGTCTAGACCGACTATAATTTTCTTACTTGTTTATTTTAGTTTTTCAAATGTTTTAGTAATAAAAGTAATTTTTGTCTTTAAAAATTGTTTTATATTTTATTTATAACTTATAAGTTAAAAAAAATCTATTTTTAATTATATAATTTTCTTTTACTTTGTTTTTTGTTAATATTTATTCATTTTTGTTTAGTGCTGCTTTTCTTTAAAATATGGTCACACTATCAGCTGCAACATGTAAACAAAAATGACATAAAATTAATTTATTAATGAAAATTTATGCAATTTTTTCAGAAATAAAAAAAAATAAACATGGATATAAGTGAAGTAATCATAGAGGAAGTCAAAAAAAATGAATGTTTATACAACCTGGCATCTAAATGTTATAAAAATGTTCAGAAAAAAAATAGAAATTTCGGGACAAATTGGCAGTTTGATAAATTTATCCGGTGAGTAGAAGTGAAAAAATAACATGCTAGAATTTGTATAAATCTTTATAAACATCAATATTTAGGTGATTCATGCAAAAAACGTTGACGAGGTCTTCATGACATTTACAAGCGGCATAAACGAGCTGCTCAACTTGCCTCCGGTAGTGGCGCCAAGAGTCCGGCAAAAAAGTGGAAATATATTTAGTCATTGCGTTTTTTAGATAGCTACAAAGATTCACGACCGTATGTTCATATCTACAAATAAATTTTTTTTTAATTTTTAATGTCGTTTCTGATTTATAATAATTTGTTTTTATAGAACTGTTGGATGTGTTGTAGAGGAACAAAGTGATCTTGATTACTTATTCGGTTGCTCGTCATCTACCATTTTGATTGACAACATAAGCACACCAACCATGGATGAAAGTAATGATGCAAACGAAGCTTGTCCAGAAAAATATACCAAACAGACAGCAGATGCGGAAGTAACATCCATTTTTAAAGAAGTTATGAAAGAGTGTGTCGATACTGTGAAAGAACTCGCATCTGTAAGAAATTCGAATGAGAGAAACCGTGACGCAACATCGATGTTATTTGAAATGTTAGCTATAAAAATTTCGGAGGGCCATTTACCACAGGCAGTTGTAAGGCGAATTGAAAGTAAGGTCATGGCTTTGGTGTATGAGGAGTTATCCCTAATCGATATCACATAGAGGAAACGTAAACTAGAGTTTTCATTGAATTTGTTGTGCAAACGTATAAATTGTAACTGCACCATATGTACAAATAAAATAGTTGAATTTCCCTTAATTCCTTGTGTGTCAAAATTTTATTAAAATCAAAGTTAAAAATTATTTTATTCATATTCATTTCTAATATTTATTTATATAAATTACAAACAATTTCAAATGACATTACAGCTGTTATGTCAATTCGTCGTAATTGTATTTCATTTGACGAATTTACGCAACAAATTGTTGCCGACAAAATTCGTCGTTCGTCCCAGTTGTGTTTCTACCTATACTAGTTACATATTATCCCCATAGGTTTACATTTCTTAAGATTCATTTCCATTAAATTCTCATTACACCATCCAACTAATAAATTAAGCTCACGCTGAGGAGTAATATGAGAATTTATTTGATTGAGACTGTGAAATTCCTTAATATCATCTGCATACATAAGGACGTCCCAATTCGAAATTACAGTCGGAAGATCATTTACGAATAGTAAAAACAATAACGGGCCCAAATGACTGTCTTGGGGAATGCCAGAAGTAACACTTATAATTTTAGATTCAATATTGCAAAACATGACCCTTTGAGATCTAAACGTGAGATACGATTCAAACCACAAAATAATAGATTCATGTATGCCAATGAGTCTTAGTTTGAGAAGTAAAATATTATGATCCACCCTATCATAAGCTATCAAAAACTCGGTATATATCACATCTGTCTGTTCACCACGGACGAAACATTAACAAACATGAGTCGAAAATTCTAGAAGACTAGTAACTGTTGATCTTGATTTCAAAAATCCATGTTGAAATGGAGACATAGTCGACTCTAGTTGATAAGAGAAATAATCAGTAACAAGTTTCTCCATTAACACTTAGCTTAGCTATTCCCCTATAGTTAAGTACATTCTCCTCACCACCTGACTTATACAAAGGTATAATAAATGATTATTTCCAAGAAGTACAAACACTTAAGTACAATACATGTATCGACCCGAAATAGTAACGCTGTATATTGAAAAAAAAAAAAATGCTCAGTTGTGTTAGCCCAACGTGCATAACGCCGAATTTTTATACCCTATACCACTATGTGGTTTGGGTATAATGACTTTGTGCTGCTGTTTGTAACAACCAAAAATATTTGACCTAGACCCATCTTTAATTATACCGATCGAATCAGAATCACTTTCTGAGTTGATTTAACAATGTCCGTCCGTCCGTCCGTCCGTCTGTGTGTCCATGTAAAGCTTGTAATCAAACTGCAGGTCGCAAATATGAATGTATTTTGATGAAATTTGGTACATAAGCTTCTATCGGCCATGGGATGAATTCTATTGAAATTGGTGAGAATCGGTCCATGTTCAGACCTAGCCCCCATACAAATTACCCATATGAAATCGACATAAATTGCCATAAGATCCAAATTGTCATATAGATCTTACTCAAATTGGGTTTGTATGCGTTCATTACATCCATTAATGAGTAGTCCAAAAATGATCCCTTTGACCCCATATGGAGCTGCTTCCCGATCTTCACTTAAATCTATTAAAAAACAAAAATATTGCACTGATTCTTCTCAAATTTTGTTTGTATATATTTTTGCAAAATACAAAAGACTTTACCAAACATGATCAGGATCGGTCCATTTTTGGACCAAGTCCCTATATAGATATAGCATCTGATATGAACTTTTTCATATCTGCAGCCAAAAAAATTAATAAAAATCCCACTCAAATTTGGTTTTTGCTTATTTTCTATGTCCAGTTAGTTCGGCCTAAGAGATAGGGTCTCTAAACGCATGGTATAGGGTATCGTATAGTCGGTCTAGACCGACTATAATTTTCTTACTTGTTTTAAGCATGGGACAGTGGCAGATCGTCAGCATTCCATTCATCAATGCCCACGATGTTCGAATGAACTAGTTGCAGCGGTAGAGAGTGTTGCCGAGAACCCAAATTATAAGAATCTGTTTGGCGCGGCGTGGATGGTGGCTCATTATGTCTGCATGAAAAAGGTCTAGACGGTTATTGGTTTCAACAACATCGTCCACCTTGCTACACTGCAAATCAAACAATACAGTTTCTACAACAAAAATTCCCTAGACGTGTGATGTCCAAAAAGGCGACATTAACTGCCCACACATATCTGCAGATCTGACACCATGGGACTTCTTTTTGCAGGGTTATTTAAAAAGAAAAGTGTACGCCAACAAGCCTCAGACTATTGACGAGCTCAAGGCGAACATTCTTGCCGAAAACAACACCATACCGCCCGAGAAGCTCGAAAACTTTTAAACCGGTTGCTTTTTTAAATTATTTCATATTCAGATGTCGACATTATAAGACTGCGCTTAAGATCGTTTTAAGTGAAGGTAGCTTTATATTGGGCCTATTAGTTAAAACTGTCATGCACGGTCTTTTTTTTTTTTGAAATGAATGAATATGGAATAAACTGGATCTTAGGGTAATTTAAGCCGATCTCTCGCGGTATATTTGTATGGTGGATAGGACTGAACATGCAACGATTTTCAAAAGCAATCGTCCTTTGGCTGATAAAAGTTTGCAGCAAATTTCATCATCATATGTAGTCATTTGCGACTTGTACTTAGTTTGCGTACAAGATGTGTTTCTATGGACATTCAGTTAGACAGACGGACGGACGGATGGATATCGTTAAATCAATTCAAAAGCGATATGGAGTTGGTCGGAATAACAAAAGCTACAACAATAAACCTTTTGAATGCAAGTTATTACTTCGTATGTTAAGCTTAGAAATAGTTCTCATTATATTTGCTGGGTACATGCTGCTTGACCATGGTTTGCTTATGGTCAAGGTGACTTGATGATATAAAAAAATATTTATTTTAACAAAAACTGATTTATTTTTACATCTGGACTCATAACTACATACTAAATTCTGTTGAGTACTTGAACATGTTGTGTGTAACGTTAAATATAAACTTGGGCATTTTCTGTTTTTTTGTTCTTTTCCTTGTTTGCCTAACACTAAATGTCAGCTCTAAGTCGGAAATAACATACCAAGGAGGGGGTTTGGTGGGAGGGGGTGTAATTGTCAAACCTGTTGATATATGTGCTGTATATATTTCTGTACAAGAACAACGTCAAAAGAACAGAAGAAGAAGTCAGAAGAACCAGCAGCTACATTTGGGAGGAGATTATTAGAAAATAAGAGGGAAATTAATTAACTTTTGATATAATCCCAAGGATGAATTCTAAGACCAAACCTTCTGTTTAAACAATTTACTATGCCTTTCAAGTGTGCTGTTGCTCTATTTAGTGTTATCTAGACGATCATGAGTTTGTGGTTTTCGTTATGTAAGTTGTTGGCTTTATTCTTTGCTTTTAGGGCTTAAGCTGTTTTCATTCTTTTCTTTATGGTTTTGTTTTATTTATTTTTTTTTTTGTTGTTGTTGAATGTGACATAAATGCAAAAATATTGTCGGAAAAATTATTAGGTTTCTCTTTTGCAACCAAGATGAATTGTGAAGGAAAATGTTGTTAATTAATGGTGTTGTGTTGTGTTGTGTTGTGTTGTTTGTTAGTATCTGATGTATGATTTAGGCACTGGCGCTTGGCACCTGTTGATTAAAATCAGGAAAAAAAAAAGTTAAATAACTCATTGGTGTTGAAAATACATTTCCGGCTTAATGGGGAAGTTTAGAAATTAAAAAATAGATAACTTTGTTTTATAAGTTGTCTTGCTGACATTGTTGTATAAATAGGGCTTGTTATTTACACCTTCTAGCAAAAATTAAAATAGTGAAATGTAAAATAGTCAATATCTTCAAGATTCTATAAAATTCTATAGTTTCTAATGGCCAATTACTTAAATTCTTTTAATGTAGATTTTTGTAAAAACTTATACGAAAAGTTGAAATTTAATGGTACTTCCAGTAGTTTGGTCTTTAAGCATTTCAGAACTGTATTATACCCTTCTTCAATTTGTGGTAGCGATATTGTGAGTCTAACTCCTTAAAATACCTGAAATATACCAATTGATTCAAAATCACATTCTTCATTAATCAATGTCTGTTTACCGTTTCGTATGTCCACGAGTCCTTGTAAACCTTTTTATCAAACCAGAAATCACAACCCTACAAGAACAGTGACGGTATTTGACCGGTCATATGACTGTCACTAGTGATCGAAACATCAGTCATCGCGTAAAACAAAGTTTCTAGCAAGTTATTAGAGACAATATGAAAAAAAATTATGGAAACTTTTGTATACGTCTGATTTTGCGTCTTACTCTAACCTATGAAATGGGAGCAAAGTTGTATCAAAAAGTAACTGGTTCGCCAGTGGCAGTTGATACAACATATATGCTTATAACCCAATTCCTCGTGGTGCTCCAGGGCAGCGCTAGTTAATTCTGGTGATTACTCCTAGCGGCTAAAGGTCAGCCAAGGTCTGCCAGTGCTATCCTACTTGGGGGATAAGTGGTAGTTACCAATTGGCCAATTGGGTAACGAAGCCTCACCGAAAGGCGCTAAATTTGATGTTACGGGGAAGTCGAATTGCCCTGAGAAGAGGAATCTTAGAATCCATACGAAGACAAAGCGAACTATAACACACAGACTAACACAGACCACCAGAAGAAATGGTTGCTCATATCCCTTTAATATATGTGATACAAAGTAGAAATAATGGCTTTATTGGAACACTCAAAGAACGCTGTTCTAGATGTTCTTGAATCTTATGTACAGAGGAGATTGCTGTGAGCTGGTAATGCGTTGGTAGAGATGGTATGCGTTGGTTTATTAAGAGGCATGAGTTGAAAATGAGTCGTAAGATGAGTCGGATGCAAGGAGGTCGGATGGTGGAATGAGTTGAAGTCGTATGACGAGTGCGAAGACAAGAAGTGTCATAATAAGTGTGTTATAGTAAGCGATGTCAATGTCGGAGTCTTTGATGAATCTTCAAGACGACTTCATATGTGCCTATATCGCGGGAATAGCACAGCTCGACGTGGAGTTGCGTTCAACTGCGAGTTGCTACCCTCATAGCAACAGGGTTTAGATAGGCCTGACTCAATCAATAACAAAGGGTGGAGTGTATGCCAAGTACACTGCTCCAAATTTTTAACCGTCTTATGGCGGGGAGTTGGCAGGACGCATTATATCCCTCCCAGTGCTCTGAACACCGTGTGGTTAAGTCAACATGACAGGCACGCACGTTAAATCAATGAAAGTATGTAAACCATAGTTTAGTAGTCAACGATGATGGATATATCAATCACAGTTGACTAATCACACTTGATGGATATATACATCACAGTTGACTAATCACACTTGATTATAATGAAACACAATTTATTATTTATTTAATTGTTGTATTAAAAATCAAAAATTAAAAAATAAACATTAAGGTTCTTATTATGAGTTGCATTCGATCTTCGATCTTCGCTGGCTATCGAACATCGACTATCGAATGTCAAATTCGTATTATGAGCTGTAGCACGGTCGAAAATTTCGTTGTACAACGAATTTTCAATCGAACACAATTTTGCTTTCGATGCTGGATGGCAGTTTGTAAAACTTGTTGAAAATATAAGTTGTAAATTATTTTAATTTCATGAAATTGATCTCCCTTGTGTGCATTGCCGCAGCAGTTCATCTGTTATAGACAGCAATTCTATAAACGCCTCCTTGCAGTCGAAAATTTGCTATAAATCTATAAGCAAATGGTACCCTTGTTGGAAGCATCTCTCATGACGAAGCATTCATCTTCATCAGACCATCATAGAACCATAATTCCATGTTAATAAACAATTAGTTATTTTTTTCTTTAATAAATTTGTAAACAAACAATGTTTATTTATAGTGCCAGCTGATATATACGTACTATTGTGAATAATCCAATTGAGTGAAATTCACAACAGCGCTATTTTATCGAATGTGCGCCATAATACCAAATGAAAATTCTTTCGATCAGTTAATTCGACTACAATCGAAAATCGAAAGTTGCTCATAATAGGCACCTATACAGATATGAAAATTTAAAATCAAAAATTCAAAATTCAAAATTTTTTTCTTTTGAAGAAACCAATTTCATCATGAATGTATTTACGGATATTGCATATTATTAACATTATATTCCAGACATAGTAGAATGGCATAAAGTAAAACATTCGAGCAAAATATTTAAACATATTAAAAGAAGGAGGATTTACTTCGTTTCTAGCTAGAATTTTTAGTAAAATGTCAGTGCATTACCTCAATAAGTTCATTCGGTAAATGCGCATGTGTTATCAATACATTTATAGTGTCTTCCATGTGCACTGAACTGGAATCATTGCGAATTGATTTAAGAAATTCAGGCATGTCACAGAATAAAATCGAAATCGATTTGATTCCGTATTACCAAATCGATCGATTTCGTTTTAGCTTCTTCAGAAATTTGTCGCTTTCATTAAATCAAAAAAAAAAAAATTCAAAAAGTTGATTGTTGTAAAGAAAAAGTAAATAAAGAGAAATTTGAAGATTGTTTTTTGTAAAATGAATAAAATAATAACTAAATAAAAAGTATAAAAATGCCCAGCATAACCATTGTTGCAGCAATAGAGGAACTAAACCAACATTCCGTTCGATTCCCCAATATCACTCAAAATGTATTGGTTGTACCCACATCCACCAGTTTTTTTTTTTTTTGGTTTCTTTTTTGTGTTGTGGCTCATCTTTTTTCTAATATGGCATTTCCAAACGGCCAATTTTTAAAGGGTGTGAAGTTAGCGACGAAAGATAACTACGTTTTTCAAAAATGTTAAATACTTAACAGAGACTGTTAAATTAACAGAATTTTTGTGAAGATAACTACGAAAGTTAAATACGTTCTACAAAATGTTATGCATTATATAGAGAATGTTGAACTAACATGTTTATATGTTTTTATGCAGATAACTACGAAAATTAAATACGTTTTACAAATAAGTTTTGGGGTTTAGATATATAGTGGCATTAGTATATTAGGACTAGTATATTAAACAAAATAAAAATAAAAATAAATTGAATTTTACAAAAAATGAAAGTAAGAAATATCGTTAAAAAACATATGACTTTTTCCCCTAGTACTATATGGAAAAACTAAATGACATAATTGGACAAAATGGTTCGATCAGGGGCTTAGCCCTATATGAGGGATCATAGACGAGCACTAGTAGTTTAAAAAAAGATCACAAATACGAAAATTTTGTCCAATTATGTCATTTAGTTTTTCCATATAGTACTAGGGAAAAAAAAATCATATTTTTTTAAAATCGATATTTCTCAAAAACGTAACGAGCGATTTTCGTATTTGTGATCTTTTTTTAAACTACTAGTGCTCGTCTATGATCCCTCATATAGGGCTAAGCCCCTGATCGAACCATTTTGTCCAATTATGTCATTTAGTTTTTCCATATAGTACTAGGGGAAAAAGTCATATGTTTTTTAACGATATTTCTTACTTTCATTTTTTGTAAAATTCAATTTATTTTTATTTTTATTTTGTTTAATATACTAGTCCTAATATACTAATGCCACTATATATCTAAACCCCAAAACTTATTTGTAAAACGTATTTAATTTTCGTAGTTATCTGCATAAAAACATATAAACATGTTAGTTCAACATTCTCTATATAATGCATAACATTTTGTAGAACGTATTTAACTTTCGTAGTTATCTTCACAAAAATTCTGTTAATTTAACAGTCTCTGTTAAGTATTTAACATTTTTGAAAAACGTAGTTATCTTTCGTCGCTAACTTCACACCCTTCAATTTTTATAGACCAGAAGAATTTAATTTACCTGCCAAGTCTGCCCAATGACTTTCCGCTACAGCCCGATCTCCCTTCACGAACCCCCCAGCATATCTTGATGGCACTCCATGAATTCAAGAAAAATTCGCTCTTGTACTGAACTACGATGTTTTCGCACTTAACAATAGATAAATTAAAACAAATTTTAAATTTAAATCTAATACATGTTTTCTCAATTTTTCTTCTTTTTCCGTTTGTTTTGCTTCTCCTTTTTGTTGTCACTGTTGTATTTTGTTAGAAAAAACTAATATTTTGCACCAAACAAAAAGTGGTTTGTCTGAAATAAAAAGGTGGCAATAATAAGTTTACGACGTTTTGTATATTTCGTCATTTAAAAATGATTTTCTCTTAAAATTGTAATAAAATTTATTTTAAAGATTGAAATGTTTTGCTAAAATATTTTTATATTTTTATATTTTTTATTAATTTAAAGTTGTTCTGGATAGTTTTTTGGTATCTATGCTACTTAAAATATCAATTCCACTTAAGAAATTGAAAGTGGTTTCATATCGATAACATTTATCGGTTTAAGTTTTCTGAAGAAGCCAAATACGGTTTCAATTTCACTTTAGATCGGAATTTATTTCTGTGACATGCCTGATTGTGTCGGCGTATTTCAAATATTCGCTGTATTTCTTGTGTATTATCCTCCAACATCATAAAAAGTGAATCCATAATATCGGTCAAATAGATAACCAATTTAATTTTTGTACAGCATTCAAAATCGGATTCCAGGACGTGACATATTGTCGAATAAAAGAATTCTTTGCATAAATGCGTTCCTTAAGAAGAGGTATGCAAGCTTCGAGATTAAAAGTTTGTGAAGATTCTGTAACCATATCCTTCAGAACATGAAACGTATACCAAAGGGAACATGAAAAGTATGCACCAGTGACGACCCGTGGGTAGAACACTTTTTTCGTTCTAATGAAATTACTCAAAAAAAATTCCAATTACGGTAATTTAAATAGCCCTATAAGTATGCAATGGCGTGTTAAATTTGTGCTTTAGGTATTTTATAGCTTATAATAGTCATTATTTCTTCTATTACCAGTAATGATCTCTGCTTACAAAATACACCACACTTTTTATATATTTCTAGTTAAGGATGCCAATACACAGAGCAAGTAATTTATTTGTAACCTGGGTTTTTTATTATCATACCTTTTTATAACTTTTTATTTTACCTAACAATGCACTTCAAACAATGCAGAACATGTTCAAGATGAATATCGCAAATTTAAATTGCATAAAATTATACATATGCTATGTTTGTTTTATTAAATTTTTTAATGTGTTTGTTAATGAGTTTTTTATATTCATTCACAATTAATAATAAGTTGAAAAATAAAGCATCCTAGAAATTGCACTCGACTTTCGAGCGCTGGAATATGCTAGTATTCATTAAACTACTATATTTGTGTCAAATTTCAAATTTAGTAAAATAAAACATCTAGGGAACAAATAAAAGCAGGAAACGTATACCGCCCAGAGAAACGTGAATACTTTTGCACCCGTGACGATACGCTGGTAGAACACTTTTTTCATTTTAATGAAATTACTCAAAAAAATTTCAAATTACGGTAATTTAAACAGCCCTATAAGTATAAAATGGTGTGTTAAATTTGTTCTGTAGGTATTGTATAGCCTATAATAGTCATTATTTGTTCTATTACCAGTAATGATATCTGCTTACAAAATACACCACCCTTTTGATATATTTGTAAGTAAGAGGTTTATATAAAGAGGATGTAATTCATTTGTAACCTGTTTTTTTTTTTAATATCATACCTTTTTTATACCTTTTTATTATACCTAACAATGCATTAATGCAAGTAGTAAAGAAAACACTCACAGGTAATTCATTTGTAAAGTGGGTTTTTTATATATATTATTTTAGGTAGGAGTGCACTAATGTCATTTTCTAACCTTTTGACTTTACTTAGAAACATATTATGATGGCTTATGAGAAGGCTTATAAAAAAGTGACATTTGAATACAAACTCAATTGCTATAATATATTTCAGCAACAACAATCGCAAATAAAAATATTCAGAAAAATATGGAGAGCTGCAGTTATGAAGAACAGGCCGAAGAGTATTTTATGAACAAAAACCAGGAAAATGTTCTCAGTTACGTTAAAAAAAAATTAAACTTAAATTCGTGTAGCACCGAAATACAAGAGCAATTATCTAATTTCGTCAAAGCACTAAAAAAAACGCTACAAAGAAGTTAGGTACAGTAAAAAAAATTTTTATATAAAAAGTGCAAACTGGTTAGAAGGCCAACTTACTGTCGCTTCAGAAACAACAAAGCAATATAAGGCTGGAAGACTACGCAAATCATTGGACAACTGCAGCGATAGATCTAAGAGGTAGAAACTTAAAGATGTTAACGATGAAATTGGATGTATAAATATAAAAGAATCTTTCCTACATCAATTACGATCACAGAAGCAATCGACAAAAGTGGATATCATTGAAAAAGTTGTTAAAGCTAGTCCAGTGAGCACAAGACGGACTCTTAAAAGTATACCAAATTCGAGCGATGCGAAATAGTTCACAAATGAGGAGGCATTAGCATTATTTCTGGATTTGAAATTAACAAAACAGCAATATATTCAGCTCAGATTGTGTACGATTGAAAAAGGCTCAAATATGAATCTAGCATATCATCACATAACCGCTGCTAAAATGGACTGTTTGCCATCAAAAGACACTACCACAATCACACCAATTTCGGCAGAAGTACAACTACAATCTCTACTTGATCAAACAGCCGAACGCTTGTTACAATCAATAAAAGGAAATGAGTTAAAGAAATATGGAAACACAAAGTTAATTATTTTTTTGTAAACAAACAAGTAGTATGTGAAAATACTTCGGAGTCAGTTCAGTTCATGGTATCATTTGTACCATTGCGATTGAAAAAGATTTTGGAAGATCCAATGCCTTCGACTAGTACAACGCAAGCCAACGATATTTGAAGAAAGGAGACACCATCTTCTACGAAATACTGCAGGCCAATCAAATTTAAATTCAAAAAAGAAATCCTGATGATATTAATAAAGAAGTTACTGATATCAAGGCCCAAATTGCAACGTTACAGCCATTATTGAAGTAAGCTACCAATTAATGCTGACCATGATATACGGAGAAGTAGGCCAGGTTTTGATTAACATGAAGGTTGCATCCAGCTGCATTATATGCCAAGCAACATCAAGCCAATTAAATCAAGTCGCGACAAAATAACTAGATAATACTGATGCATATGAATTTGGATTAACTCCACTACATGCAAGAATACGACTTATGGAACACATTCTAAAAATCAGTTATGATTTGGATTTCGGGTCTTCAGGATCAATAAGAAACAACGAAACCAACAAAGAGTTAAGAATTTCAAAAAAGAAACATGTGCAAGATGAATATCGCAAATTTGGATTGATTATAGATCAGCCCAAACATGGGTCAGGCAATAGAAATGCTGGCAATACCGCAAGAAGATTATTTTCAGATCCAGAAACAGCATCTAAAATAACAGTAGTTGATTTAAACCTTATTTTCAGATTTAAAATAATCCTAGAAGTACTTGCGTGCAATGAAGATATTGACTCTGGAAAATTTGGAGGTTATGCTAAGGAAACTGCAAAAATATATACAACCAAGTACCCATGGAGAAATATGTGTGCAACAGTTCACAAAATCCTTTATCATGCAGAAGATGTCATTCAATATCCAAATAAGGATTACAGATTTTATAGAGAGCACAATACTAGAAAAATTTCACGAAATTTCACAAATGAATATCTATTTAATATATTATTGGCAACATCAGATCCGTTCATCTCCAGTATTCGAAATCAATGGAAAAAGGAACATCGGCACTTAGATGAAGAAGTCAAAAAACCACAGAAGAACAGAAATAACATAGAACGAAATATGGAATATTTGCAATAAATATTTGAATCAAATGAATAATAATATTACAAAGTTTTTTTAAGTGTAAATATTCCTTGAATGTAAACAAAGTTGCAAATTTGACAGCTAAAAATTTTTAATTTTTGAGTAGTAATAGCAAAATTTTCAGTTGATTTTACTTTTTTATTTAGTGTAAAAATTTTTTTGAGTGTCCCATTATTATAAAAAATGCTTGTAATTATTATTAAAACCAATTTATGACATTGTATAATAAAAAAAAACTTATAGTTCACTCTAAAAATTAAAAAAATTAAGAGTTCAACTTTGACCTAGAATTCCTTAAAAAATACTCAATCAATTTCAATGCAATTAAAACTGATTCAAGTGCAACTAAATATCTACGAGCATCTATTAAAAAAAAAACATACTAAAATATTTTAATCGATTCAAAAGTTACAGAATTTTGGCCAATGAAAAACGATCTTAAGCCACTGTGCGACGATCCAGATTTGCTTTAAAGGGTCATAACTGGTGACGAATCATGGGTATACGGTTATGACATCGACACCAAAGTTCAATCGTCCCACTAGAAGAGCCAAGGAGAGCCAAAACAAAGAAAAAACGCCAAGTTCGATGAAATGTCTAGGTTTTGCTCACTGTTTTCTTCGATTACCGTGGCGTAGTGCATCATGAGTTCTTGCCACATGATCGTACGATTAATAAGGAGTATTATCTTGAAGTTAAGCGCAGTGTGCGAGAAGCAATACGAAAAAAACGTCCGGAATTGTAGAAAAACAATTCATGGCTTTTGCATCACGATAATGCACCAAAAAGAACAACGTAATCATGCCTCAGCCACCGTATTCACCAGATTTGGCCCCCTGCAACTTTTTACTGTTCCCAAAATTGAAGAGAGACGATAAATGAGATAGAAACCCAATCGCTGAGAGAGCTCAAGGCCATACTACAAAATGAATATCAAAACTGCTTTGAGGATTGGAATAAAAATTGATGAATAAATAAATATTTTTTGAGAAAACCTAAAATTCACATTTTCTATTGAACAGACCTCATATCGCTGGCTTAACATGTAAAGGCTCTAAGTCCATATTTTACAATTTTACAGGAGAGACAAAAAACAATCAAACTTTTTTTGGAATAAACTTTTTTGAAATCTGTAAATGCAATTTGTTTTTGTATTTTTCTTTGGTTTTTATTTGCGTAAAAGCAAAATGAAAAAATAATTATTTGCCGAGATAAAAGCTTATTTGGACTTAGAGCTTTTTCTGTTATTTAGTTTGTATTTTATTCATGGACTTAAATCTTTTTCTTGAAACTGTTTCAAGTTGATTTTAATGCGCCTGAACGCTTTTATAGCTTGAAACTCATAATCCAGGGGTTTTCGGGGTCGCTGGTTACGAATCTGGTATTAGATATTTTAAAATTCAAAATGGCGGATCCAATATGGCGAACTATTTTTTGTAATATTATTCCAATTGCTTGAAAGTCGTCACTCAGGGGTTTGCCTCTCATTATATTTCTAACTTACTACAATGAAAGTGTACTTTTGTTGCTTTTTTATTGTTGTTATTTAAAAACCTAATAATATGTAAAAAAGTAAGATTGGTTTGATTATTGTAAAAAAAGAAATAGAATTTATTCAAAAATTTATTCAAATAACATTGTTATTGTAATTTAAATGATAGTAGTATTAAAAAATTCATTTCAATTTCGATATTTGTATATACTTGTACATAATGAAAACAAAAATTATTCAGTCTTATTTCATTGCTGTTATAAAAAAAAAATTAAATTAATAATGGATTTAAAAGTAAGATAACTGGCGGCGACTATTTTTATTTGTATGGCAAATCGTCATAAAATTTATGGTGTTTTGTAGGCAAAGTGGATTTTAGATATTGTAAGTCTTCGAATTTTCTAGTCTTTATTTTTCTTCTTTCTTGATGAAGTTGGTGTAATTCCGACCATTCCAGTGCGACAACATTTTCATTTTTTTTTGTGGGAGATTTTTCCATTCATCAGGAAATCTAAGTTTGAAATTAATTTCACCATTTGGTGTGTATTGTATTCCTCGGATGTCCGTCACTTTAGAATCGCCTTTTCCACGGCCAGGGCGAATATTTTTACAAAATTTTAGATTGTCAAATTTTTAAAAAAATGTGTGATCTAAATATGTAACATCATAAGGTTCAGGTTTTTTCCTTGCTGCTTTACATATCGCAATGTATTCAGCAGGTACATCAATATTTTTATTTCTCATGGCTCGTTCTATCATAGAGTGTACACTATCCGCTTCCATTTGTGTATGACCAATTTCCAATATTTTTTGTTCAATTGTTACTTTATTTTTGACTGCTGTATTCAGCAAGACATTGCTCATCACACAATTGCGGTTCTGGTATGTGCAACCGTCACTATAAAATATTATTTTCACCGGATTATGATTTTCACTAAGAATTTTTTTTCCCACAAAGTAAGTCCATATACTAGCAAATTCTTCTGCATGTAGTCCACCTTCTACTTCATCCCACAAAAAGCAGTAATCTTTTTGGTTTCTAAGATTGTAAAAAACTAAGTTGTGAACCTGTAATTTTGTCCGGTAATATAGGCTGCTAACATGGGATTTTGGAGCCATTAGTACCGCTTGCAGGTCTACTGTAAAAACATATGTTTCCTCGTTTTTGTCTTTTCTCTTTTCATTTCTAGCTTCTGTTTTTTTCATTTGGGAGATTGCCGACAGAATAGCGCGCACATAATTCACATTGATCTTTTTTAGGTAGAAACAATGCCAAATTTTTCAAATCAAATGCTTTATAAAATGTGGCAACTGAAAGTGACTGCATGTTCTTCTCTTTGCACCAATCATTGACATAAAAATCGTAGAGCCCCTTTTTTGTTCCCCATTCTGGCAACAGATATTTTTTTTGCGTATCAGCACGACAGTAATGCGACTCCATTGAGGGAAGGGCATCAAAAAATGAATTAAGGCGCTGTCTTTCATTTGTTAAGTACCCCTTCTTGGGATTATTTTTCTTTAAACTTGTTTTTGAAATTGAAGGCTTCTTCAACTAATTATGCACAGCCTTCGCACCTACGTCCAACGTGTTCAAGAAATACTTTCTGCACACTCGCATATTTTTGCCTTGTACCTTGAGATAATATCTTAAAGTTAGACTTCTTTTTGATTCACTTAATAATTTTCTATTTCGCGGTCTATTAATAGGAGCTGATTCAATTAAAGTGTTTACATATACTTTTTTTTCTTCCCAATTCATTTTCCAAAATTCTTTAAAAATATAATTCCTATCATCGTCATTTATCTCCGCACATTTCATAGCACCATCATTTTTACATCTGCATCTACCCTTCATATTTCTTGATTCTTTTGTCTTTTCATAATTCCAAACATTTTTGTCCTTTACTCTTCCAAAATAACTTTTTCCATTTTCTCTATTCCTTCTATTTTTGGCTGAAAACCAAGCTGCATTTTCAACTTGGACTCTTTTTTAGCGAGTTTTAGTTTTCGTTGGTAACTCATATGAATCATCGGAGTCACTATGAAAACCATATGGAACCAGACCTACGACTCCGTCGGCTGACTCAATTCCATAATCGCCACCAATTTCAAAGGGTTGAGTTCCAAAGTTGTAGTTACCATTAAATGACATGGTAGGCGTCTAATAAAATAATGATTTAACAATATATTTTAAAAATTTAAATGGATTGTAATACTATACCTTATGCATGTAATCCGATTGTAGATAATTAAAAACAAACGGTCACAAAAATCTATAAGTATTTATTTCTGCTCTTTTGAATATTATTGTTTAATTGTACAAAATTCGAAATCAACTGAAAAAACCAAAACAATACATTGCAAAGAAAACTGACATCAAGAAAAGGTTGTTCTGATTAAAAAGTTTTTCCTTGCGCAAAGTACATTTGAATAAAGTAAATACGCCTACAAGCACTATAAATTACACTGACACGTTGATGTTTAAAAGAAATAGTGTACATTTATTATTATTAAACATTTAGTAAATTTTTTTAACACATGTGATTGAGCTATTAACGTGTTCACTAGACTGCTCGATTTCCATACGTGTGGAGAAAAGCTGAGAAAAAGAAAGAGAGATAAGCAGTCGACGATTAATGTCATGGCTGAGTGTTGCCAGTGAGAAATAATATTATATCAATTGGTTGGACCATTCTCAGACCATTCCTCGCGATAAAGTTGATATAGCAACATTGGAAGAAGTGCTATATTACACAAAGATGTGATAAATTGGACTTAGCGCCTTTACTCATCACTACAAAACAACAACTACAAATGAGATAACTGTATTTTTTTTTTTTTTTAATCGATGTATTTTTACTTAATGAACATAACTGCATCAAAATCTCAATTTCGAAAAAAAGTGGACTTAAAGCCTTTACATGTTAAGCCAGCGATATAATGCTGACAATGCAGCCATTAATATAAATTTGATAAATGATAACCAATTCGGTTTCAAACATAAACATTCCACCATTCATGCGATACATCTATTAGTTTCAGACATAACGGGTGATTTTTTTGAGGTTAGGATTTTCATGCATTAGTATTTGACAGATCACGTGGGATTTCAGACATGGTGTCAAAGAGAAAGATGCTCAGTATGCTTTGACATTTCATCATGAATAGACTTACTAACGAGCAACGCTTGCAAATCATTGAATTTTATTACCAAAATCAGTGTTCGGTTCGAAATGTGTTTCGCGCTTTACGTCCGATTTATGGTCTACATAATCGACCAAGTGAGCAAACAATTAATGCGATTGTGACCAAGTTTCGCACTCAGTTTACTTTATTGGACATTAAACCAACCACACGAATGCGTACAGTGCGTACAGAAGAGAATATTGCGTCTGTTTCTGAGAGTGTTACTGAAGACCGTGAAATGTCGATTCGTCGCCGTTCGCAGCAATTGGGTTTGTGTTATTCGACCACATGGAAGATTTTACGCAAAGATCTTGGTGTAAAACCGTATAAAATACAGCTCGTGCAAGAACTGAAGCCGAACGATCTGCCACAACGTCTAATTTTCAGTGAATGGGCCCTAGAAAAGTTGGCAGAAAATCCGCTTTTTTATCGACAAATTTTGTTCAGCGATGAGGGTCATTTCTGGTTGAATGGCTTCGTAAATAAGCAAAATTGCCGTATTTGGAGTGAAGAGCAACCAGAAGCCGTTCAAGAACTGCCCATGCATCCCGAAAAATGCACTGTTTGGTGGCTGGTGGAATCATTGGACCGTATTTTTTCAAAGATGCTGTTGGACGCAACGTTACGGTGAATGGCGATCGCTATCGTTCGATGCTAACAAACTTTTTGTTGCCAAAAATGGAAGAACTGAACTTGGTTGACATGTGGTTTCAACAAGATGGCGCTACATGCCACAGCTCGCGATTCTATGGCCATTTTGAGGGAAAACTTCGGAGAACAATTCATCTCAAGAAATGGACCGGTAAGTTGGCCACCAAGATCATGCGATTTGACGCCTTTAGACTATTTTTTGTGGGGCTACGTCAAGTCTAAAGTCTACAGAAATAAGCCAGCAACTATTCCAGCTTTGGAAGACAACATTTCCGAAGAAATTCGGGCTATTCCGGCCGAAATGCTCGAAAAAGTTGCCCAAAATTGGACTTTCCGAATGGACCACCTAAGACGCAGCCGCGGTCAACATTTAAATGAAATTATCTTCAAAAAGTAAATGTCATGGACCAATCTAACGTTTCAAATAAAGAACCGATGAGATTTTGCAAATTTTATGCGTTTTTTTTAAAAAAAAAGTTATCAAGCTCTTAAAAAATCACCCGTTACAATGGAATTTGAACAAGGCCTTAGTTACAGGGGCTTGTTTGATAGATCTAGAGAAAGCTTTCGATAATATCTGGATTCCGGGTTTAGTCTTCAAATTGTTAAACTATGGATTTCCAATGCATTTATTAATACTGATATATAATATGTTAAGTAATAAATGTTTCCAAGTTTGCAATGGAAAATCAACAAGTTCAAGGAAATTTATTATTGTTAATGGATTACAACAGGGCACGGTAAATGCACCATTCCTTTTCAATATTTTCATACATGACCTTTTGAGCAAGATCCAGAATGTCATCTGGTTTGCTGATGATCTAATAATTTATCACTCTGATAATAAGATACAAAAAATTAACGATAAATTACAAAGATATTTTTATATTATAGAGAAATATACAATAAATTGGCATATGAAAATCAATTTGAACAAATGCGAAACAATACTTTTTCGCCCTCCCGTTGGAAAATGTACTAATGATATAAGACGTAATTGGAAGTCTTTTAGCATAAGATCTGCTAATAATTTTGTTATTCCAAATAAACAAATCGTAAAATACTTGGGTATCAATCTTGATAAATTCCTATACTTTAATGATCATATTAATATTCAGCTAAAGAAAGCTAGAAATGCTTACTTTTTGTACAAAAGACTATTTTTATCGCGGTATTTAAAACCTAGAGTTAAATTAATTATGTATCAGTCTTTAATTAGACCCATTTTAACATACGGTTGCCAAATTTGGTATAACATATCCCCATCTTATATGGAGAGATTAAGGTTGTTTGAGAGAAAGTGTTTGAGGAGTTGTACTTCTCTTTACAGATCTGCTAATAGCGACTAAAAGAAATATATTTCTAATAAAATTTTATATAAAGAGGCCAAGGTTGGTCGAATTGATAATTTTATAATTCATTTGATAAGAGATCACATTGTGAAATGTACAGAGTATTGGGAAAATAATTTAATTATGGCACCATACTACGTAGATGAGGGATACATATGTAAATCGTTACAACAAGGATACGCTCCACCGGAATCTTTCCTTTACCTAGATAAATATGGATATATCCAGGATGAAACGGGCATACCTATAATATACCACATTTTTAGAAGGGCCAATATTAAAGCTATTTTAAGTAATCAGTTAACTTCTGAAAATAGTAGATTTGATACAAGTGTTTATTCCGAAGATAAACATATGATACCAAATATTAATACTAAAAAATATTGGTGGCTATCGAATTAGTTCCAATCAGCTTATTATTGTATTTTTTATCTCTTGACAAATTCTTTTCCATTCTAAATATAAAAGTAAGGTTTTTTCCAATTTTTTCTTACATAACATTCATAATTATCACATACATGTAAATATCACAATTAAGATTATTAAAAATATATTTAGTTTTATAAATATTATACTTGAGAACTCGCATAAGGGTCTTTGTATTGTACATTATTTTCAAACTATTTGTTTATTTATAGTTAATAAGATAAATTTGTAAATAAAATAAACTTAAATAAAAAAAAAAAAAAAAAAATGCAGCCATTAATTATGGAGTTCGCAATTCCGTTTTTCAAAAATTGACAAATGAAAATGAGCAAATAGTTAAGGCTAACTGCAATTGTCACATCTATAATACGAGTATTAATAGCCTAGGCGATTTGTTGTTACCGATTTTTTGTTCTACCGTTTTATACCGCTTTTGATCAAACGTATATTATTTGAAAGGTATTTCCTTTTAGCTGTTCACCAGCTTTACAGATTTTGAAATTTTTTCCTTTATTTTGAGTAAATTGCATTTAAATTTGCTACTAACACATACATAAAATTATACAAGAGGCTGTCCCGAAATTTTTTTTAGATTTTCCTAACGCAAGACCTCCTAAAATTTTCATCACTGATCGTAGATTACCAAAATGATTTTAAATATAAAACGAAACTATATCTTTAGGGTTCTACCGGCCTTCAAAGTTTTGAAAAGTAGTTATTTGCATGATTATATTTCGCTATCCTTAAGTTTGACTAATAAATATGCCACGATTATATATAACAAGAATACTTTACCGGCGACTACGAACTTGCTAGACATAGTGGAGTTCGTTTATAACGTACATCGGTTATAACGAATTTTTTATAAAAAAAATTCCGGAAAAAATTTTTTTCCGGACCCAAAACATTCACGTTCAAATTATATATCAATTATTACGGATATAGCGAACTCTAGTTTATTACGAACCAGTTTTCAAGTTCCTTTTATAGTTACAGCTTACTCCCTAAAATACAGAAACCCTTGAACATGAAATAAAAAAATAAAAAATCTGGCAACACCTCAAAATCACCTGTTACATTTATTAATACCAAAATACGCAAATTGGGTTTTCCCCAAAAAACAAAACTAAAAAAACAAAAACTAAACTAATTTATAATACATAATATGGTGTTCACACTACGATATTTGGAGGTGTTTTAGCTCATGTTTTGTAAAACAAAACACAGTCGTTCACACTTGATTTAGTGTGTTTAAGTTAAACATTTCAGCAGATTGAACAGCTGTTTCAAAAATAAAAAAACAATTGAAAAGTTATAAAATTTTGAAAATTGATAAAAATAATATCATTAAATTGGCGGCCAACTACTTAAATTATACTAATGATGAAATTATCAATATAGATTCGTTATTTTCATTTTTGTATTGTATTTTGTTTTTTTTTTTTTTTTTTTGATTGTAATGCCACTTTAATAGTAATGTTAAAAAAATAAGGATGCCAACTTGGCAAAAATGAGAAATATTGCACTGAACATGCGCAAAGTTAAATACAACTCTGTCATATTTTTGGTTTTTGAGGTGTTTAAGATTTAAACATGACAATTGAGGTGTTTAGCAAAACGAAAAAATGTATGGGAAAACATCTCAATTTGACTTGTTTATCGCATAAACACTAAACACTTCGCTAAACACTTAAGTGTGAACGCCATATAATTCACTTGCAATAGTTACAGTATTAAGAGCGGTGTTTGTGATTTAAAAAAATGAGTTCGAGGCGTAGTGAGACAACTTGTGTTATATTGGTACCATATAAGGAACTTGATGATCGGCAGCTACCAACTATAAGAGACGTCATTAAATATATTTTATTTATCAAGTACAACATGAAATTGAAGTATAATGCAAAAGATCCATCAAATGCAGATATATATGAGATTGACAATATTTAGACCAAAGCTTCGATTCCAATCGTAACAAAGGAACGAGTTATACAGTTACTCAAATCCTATTTCAAAAACTACCTCAATTTTAAAAGATACCCCAAAAGCAAACGAAAAAATGGTTTCGAAAACAAACTAAAGTGTTTTTTGGAGTCATCTGAGAAGCTTTCCGACGTTGCTGCTTGTAAATGCACTTCATTTGAATTTTGTTCTTGTTTGAAACCTAAGAAAGTTCCAATCAATAAAAGATGTTTTTTGTGGGATCAAAGAAAGTACAGAACAAGTAAGAAAATTATAGTCGATCTAGACCGACTATACGATACCCTATACCATGCGTTTAGAAACCCTATCTCTTAGGCCCAACTAACTGGACATAGAAAATAAGCCAAAACCAAATTTGAGTGGGATTTTTATAAATTTTTTTGGCTGCAGATATGAAAAAGTTCATATCGGATGCTATATCTATATAGGGACTTGGTCCAAAAATGGACCGATCCTGATCATGTTTGGTAAAGTCTTTTGTATTTTGCAAAAATATATACAAACAAAATTTGAGAAGAATCAGTGTAATATTTTTGTTTTTTAATAGATTTAAGTGAAGATCGGGAAGCAGCTCTATATGGGGTCAAAGGGATAATTTTTGGACTGCTCATTAATGGATGTAATGAATGCATACAAACCCAATTTGAGTAAGATCTATATGACAATTTGGATCTTATGGAAATTTATGTCGATTTCATATGGGTAATTTGTATGGGGGCTAGGTTTGAACATTGACCGATTCTAACCAATTTCAATAGCGTTCATCCCATGGCCGATAAAAGCTTATATACCAAATTTCATCAAAATATATTCATATTTGCGACCTGCAGTTTGATTGCAAAGTTTACATGGACACACAGACGGACGGACGGACGAACGGACATTGTTAAATCAACTCAAAAAGTGATTCTGATTCGATCGGTACAATTAAAGATGGGTCTAGGTCAAATATTTTTGGTTGTTACAAACAGCAGCACAAAGTCATTATACCCAAACCACATAGTGGTATAGGGTATAAAAATGGTTATATGTGGAGTTGATAAAAAAGAAACAGCCCGATTAATAAAACGAAAGCAGAGACAAACTGAACATTCCATAAGGCAGCAAAAAAGGCGCGTTCTACTCAAGAAACCGTTTTTATCCCAGAAAATTGTGATGAAGCTAACGTTAACGGAGGCACATCCCACTGACACACTTTCGACAGATATACCTTAGACTTCAACGACGAATCGGAATACATTTCCGTTGCCAACAGCTGCTAAGGTCTGTGAGATATGGTTTATCGACTCGTTCTGCTGCTGCTGTTGCTTCTGCGGTTTTGACTGACTTCGGCTTAATTTCTACCGAAAATTTAACTCTGGTAATCGATGAAAACACAATACACAGAGCTGTATCTAAAGTTCGGAAAGAAACTTAAAAAGACATTGGAGGTATTGTTATTAAAAGCATTTACTTTGATGGACGAAAAGACAAGACTCTGATAAGTAAGAAAATAGGGAATCGTTACCATCGCAAAGAAATTTTAGAAGAACACATCTCAATTTTAGCAGAACCTGAATCAATTTATTTCGGTCACACAACGCCAAGTCGTGACACTGCAAATGACATTCTAACTTCGATCACAACTTTATAAGAAAATGAAGGTTGGAATTTAGATGACGTGATTTGCCTTAGATGTGACGGAACTGCAACTAATACCGGTTGGAAGGGTGGTGTTATTCAATATTTGCAAGAGTATTTGAAGAAACCGCTACAATGGTGTGTTTGTATGCTCCATGCCATTTATTCCTGACTTAAGTTGGTTGCACTTCTGGACCTTGAGAATATTCTGGACTTATTGGAAAACAATTAGCTACTTGTGATAATGACACTACGGTGTCTTTTTGTGCGGTGGCTTGTAATTTGCCTTACTTACCGAAATATGTGGTCGATGAACTAAGTAGGGATTAAACTGCGATCACAACTTTATTAGAAAATGAAGGTTGGAATTTAGATGACGTGATTTGCATTGGATGTGACGGAACTGCAACTAAAACCGGTTGGAAGAGTGGTGTTTTTCAATATTTGGAGGAATATTTGAAGAGACCGCTACAATGATGTGTTTGTATGCTCCATGGCAATGAGTTACCCCTTCGTCATTTATTCTCGACTTTAGATGATTACACTTCGGGACCTAGAGAAGTAATGGAACTACGGTGTCTTTTTTTGCGGTGGCTAGTAATTTTCCTGACTTGCTGAAAAATATGGTCGATGAACTAAGTACGGATCAAAAATATCTTTATGAGATATGTAAAGCTGTACAAACTGGTTATTGTAGTCCTGAGCTGGCAAACCGTAAACCTGGAAAAATAGAGCACTCGAGATGGTTTACCTCTGCTAATCGTCTACTCAGAGTTTACGTAAGTACCCTTAATCCATCAGAAAATTTACAACTGCTTGTCAATTACGCTGTTAAAGTATAAGCTCCGATTTGGTTCCTAATGAAACAAAAAACGTCTTTTAAAGAAGGAGCCAAACTTTTTTTTTTTCATCTGATTATGTACTTTCGTTTTTTACCCGAAAATATGAGGTCAGTTGTGGATTCTGTTATCAAAAGAAATGCTTTTTTTTGCTCACCCGGAAAATCTACTTGTCAGTATGCTGTTTGATGATGGAGACCACATTCGGGAGCTGGCATTGCAAAGAATAATCGAAGCTAGAGAAGCTGATAGTACCACTAAACACGGAATATTTAAACCACCAAAAATTAACTGGAGATAACATCGAAATTATTATATGGCACGAGTGTAGGGTTACAGCACCCCCGGTTCTTCGTCATATTTCTAATGAAGACCTTCAAATCATGGCAAAAGATAACAGCATGGAAATTGTTAACTTTCCTTGTCACACACAAGCTGTGGAAAGATGTGTTGAACTGGTAACAGGGGCCTCCCAAAGTGTAACGCTGCTTCTAGATATGGCCTTTTTTGTTTTTTTTTTACCCCATACTCAGGGGATGCCCCCTACAGATTCAGTGCATTGTGTTGATCTCAGGAAAATATGTTATGGGAAGGAGGAAAGAGGGAGTAGTGTTTGTGGATATTTGACTTAAATTTTATTAGATTATAACTGTCAGGAAAGACCTCTGCGGGGAGTTTATTCCACATATGGCTAGTTAGACTGGTAAACGAATTCTCTCTGTAATGCGTTGTGCGGTCAACTGGACAATAAACTACAAATGGATGTGGTCTGCTAGAGAAGCGGGTAGAGCGGACCGAAACTCGGGCACTTGGAATAAGTTCGCTAATCTCAGAAGAACATTTCCCATGGTAGTATCTATAGAACAGTAATACACAATCCACATTCCGACGATGTTCCAATGAGTCAATAGAATTGGACACCCTACTGTCATTGATGAGCATCAACGCCCTCCTTTGCACACGGTCCAGTATCTCCAAAATAGACTTTAAAGCTCCTGCCCATATATTTTCGGTTCTCAGTTTCTTACACCACCCATTTATAATTATCTTTGTGATTATTGTGTACCATTTTTAACAAAATTTCATTAAAATTAATTTACAAAAAATGGGCGTGTCAGTTGTTCGATTCTTCCAACTTTTGTTGTCAATGTTGGTTATGTCCTATTTAACCAAATTTTAATTTAAGTATCTTCTAAATTCGATTTTTATCTACCTAGATTGGCCAAATGTCGGACTGTGCACTAATGTGGAGGGTATAAAAGTAGACGCACTTAAAATGCAGCCTAGTGTAATTGTTATCAAGATCTTGGTCAATACAATTTGACATTCCCAGAATGAACAAGGTAGGGCCATTTCCGATCATATCTCCCAAAAAAGCAGCTTTCAAATAATAAAACAATCGAAATACATGAAAAACAAATATTTTCATCATAATTGCTTTGCACGTATTTAGCACACAAAAGACATGCAAGTCACGATAGGACAATTTTTACCCAGGCTGTTAAAATAAGCATATCTGATATTAAATATAACATATTACCTTGCAATCTCACTCAATTTTGTTCACTATCGAATCATCATCGCAATATAAATTTGTTTTAGGGAAAACAGAAATGCCCACAAGAAGACATAAGTTCGGCAATGATGAACAAATAGTAGAATTGAAGAACATAAACTTGTGGTTTATGTGGTTTTTTTCCTAATCGAAGTTGGCCGGCTAAAAGCACGAATGCGAGAAATTCGCTTTAGCGCCAAATTTCCTTATTATAAATATATGATACGAAACCCAATTTTGCCATCTAGTGTTATTTGCATCATTATGTTACAATTACACATTCCATATAACTTTCATTGGTATAAAATATTATGTGACACTAGATTATAATCTTGCTTCTAACCCACTCCTCTTGTGCGAATCAAAGATAAGAACATATTTAACAATATTCACAACAAGATCTTAAAGATTAGCCATAACGATGACGATGTCCTACGACTACGAAAACATTCAGCTTATATCAAAATATGGCAAATGTTGTAGATTGCTACATCTGGCACAGTTTTACCATGGACAAAGTCAAACTTACCAACCCACCAACAATCAATTCCATAGACAGCAATAGTTTTTTTTATGTAATAAAGTAAATCATTAATTTACACTTTATTTCGTATTGAATGTTTACACTACAACACAGTTTTCATTCCATATGCTAGGCGTCGATGTTGTGGCTATTGCCAAAATAAATAAAAACAACAAGTAGATGAAAACCTATCTCCATATTTCTGTCCCTGTTCTGTCTGTTCGTTGTATCAATAAAGTCGTGTATGAGTACATAAAACCATATACAATTTTCACGCTGAGTTTTTGTTATGAAAATCATGTTCTTGGGAAAAACAAACACCATAAATATCATCATTAGCTACATTGAATTACAATAACAGCGGGATAAAAACTGCAACAACAGCATCAGTGATGCCGGCAGAGGCCATATACCATATGGCAAACTAAAATCAACATAATAAATGAAAGCAGCTTTAAAAAGAGTTCTTACTAAATTACTCCAGAGTAAGGCATCCAAAGGATATGCAAAATAATGGAATTATTAATGGTCAAGTTCGATTATATAAGACTATACAGTTTATTCATTTCCCAGTAAAATAAAAAAAGAGGAAATTAATCTTAAAGACTCACTATATAAAGTTTTTATCTATTTGACATCCTTAGCTTTGATAAAGATACACTTCAGAGATCAAAATGAGAGTTTTTCCGCTCTATGACAAGCTCGTGTTAAATTCATTAAAAATTATCAAAATTTCCATTGCATCCGGTTCTCTAGTTTAAGATCTATTTCAATTCTTAGGAAGCTCTTTGTTGCTGGATTCGGTTGGTTGGTTTAAGTGACAGCCCTGTTTGCACCAATTAGAGTCAATTGACTCCGTTTTGGAAACCACACCACTTCAAGGAAGATTATGTCGATACTAGAAAGATTTAGACAATGGATAAGATCATCCAGTATGTTTCTAGACTAACCCTGCCTAAAGCTTCACACTCTCTTTTTCTTCAGGTGTACTGCAATTGCAGCAGTGTTTGTAATGCTGAGTTCCGAGTCTTGCGTTATATACCTTCTTAAATTTATTCACGTCTACCTCGCACTCCTACAGGAGTCCATATTCTATCATCTGTTTTCTCCGCTTCATAGAAAATGCGCAGACATTGATTCCTTGATGAGGAAGAGGCAGCTTGGTTGTGACAGTTCCACCATATACTGCTTTACGAGAACGGAAAATGTAGTATCAGAGTTAAGGGAGACAGGTGCCGCCTGAATGTCGACAAAAATTTCCACATTCACCTGAAACGGAGAAGCGTGTAAAATCCTAGAATCATCCGAAACTCTGTAAAAATGCAGCATATAGTAATAGCAAGGGAAAACGCTCGCACAAACACCGCTACTCTTCTTTAAGCCATCAGTGAAGAGGATGTCGAAGCCAGCCGCTCGACGACCCCTATACCAGTTTTTTCCAGAAGTGAGCTCCAGCCAATCACAGAGGTTTGCAAGGTTGACTTTAACAAATAAATATGATAAGATTAAGTTTGGTCAGATTAAAAAAGGATTCCTCTATTCTTAAGTAATCATGAAAGTCACAAATGCGGAAAAACCAAATATACACTAAAGCCAGATGGCCGCCTGGTACCTGCAAATTGCGTTAGTCTAAAGTACAACTTAGCAGGGTATGGGCTTGTAGACAAGTGTTAAGCTTTTATTTCTGCAAAAGCCGGACAATTACAAAGAAGGTATCTTCGTCCTAGTCGATTTTGCCAGACGTATACGATATAAGATAGCTCTCAGTTCAGAGTGGCTGGTAAGGATGCCAGTAAACCAAATTTGATTCTGTCGAATTCATAATCCGCTAAGCATTGTCTTTTGGGTTTATTTTATTAATTTATTTATTTCTTGTGCATTCCTGTACAACAAGAAAAATTATTCTTTTAATTACAGTACAGGACTAATTAATTATAAGGGTACAATGTGCTGATATAAGTTAAATTAAATACATATATTAATCTTATAAAGGGTTTTTCAACAGGGACGCTACAAAAGTAGAAAGACAGGGACAGAAAACGACGCCATATTTCTTGCCGCTCTTTTGACATTTCTCTTCAGTAAGGTTTGCCATTTCATGATGGAAAGATATACGAGCCAACAACGAGTCGAAATTATTAAAATTTACTACCGAAATTCGGAGTCAGTGGCCTCAACGTGAAGAGCGCTACGTCCAATTTATGGTCGTCATAATCGTCCTAGCAGATCAACAATTCAGCGTCTAGTGGAAAATTTTGAATCCACAGGCACAGTACAAAATGTTCCCATGCCAGTGAGACAAAGAAGTGCCCGTAGTGTCGAGAATATTGCTGCCGCTGAGGCTTCAGTTGAAGAAAGCCCAAATGTGTCTCTCACACGTCGTTCTCAAGCGTTGGGCATCTCTGTGACGTTGTTGTGGCGAATATTGCGAAAAGATCTTGGCCTACATCCTTACAAGATCAAATTGACGCAAGAATTGAAGCTACTTGACCACCAGAAGCGTCGTATATTCGTGAATTGGGCTGAGGAACAACTTGAAAATGATTCGGATTTTCATCGAAAAATCAAATTCAGCGATGAGGCTCATTTCTGGCTGAATGGCTTTGTCATCATTGCATGTGGTTCCAACATGACATGTGGTTCCAACAGGACGGCGCCACAAGCCACACAGCGAATGTCACAATCAATTTATTGGAAACCAAGTTTGAAGAACGTGTTATCTCACGAAATGGTCCAGTCGATTGGCCGCCTCGGTCGTGCGATTTGACGCAGTTGGACTATTTCCTGTGGGGCTACGTCAAGTCTATGGTCTATGCCAACAAGCCAGCGACGATTGATGAACTTCGTACGAATATCGAACGTGAAATTGCAGCAGTATCGGCTGATTTATGCTTGAAAACCGTCGAAAATTGGGTTCAGTGTCTGGACTTCTGCAAGCGTGCCTGTGGTGGCCATGCAAAAGAGATCGATTTCCATACATAATGACATCGAACGTACTTTCACAGGAATAAAGAGTTTCATTGATATCCAAAACCGTTTTTGTTTTATTTAAAAAAAATTTTGTAGCACTCTTATTGAAAAACCCTTTATATTAAAAGAATTTATGAAAACTAAAGTCAGTCCGTCTGGCCGTTCTATCCGGCCGATTTCCTTTTTTTTTTTTTTTTTTAATGAAAGGTATTTAGACGCAGATATGTCATCAGGCATTGGAATTTACTCAACTCCCACTTTACTCAAGTTATACTTTTTTTCAAGATTTTTTCAATATTTTCCTTCACTCAAACCTCTATAACTACAGTTCTAATTAACGTAGGCTGTTGACATAAGTCTAAGAATACTCAGTGGATCAAGATCTTTCTTTTGTGCTATTAAAGCTTGGAAAGTTATGCGTGGACAACCAACTTTACTTTTACTATACGTTAACTTCTCTTGGCAAATTTTGGTATTACTGTTCGTCAACTTCTCAGGACAAACACCGATATTGTTTTACTGTACGTTAACTTCTCTTGGCATATTTTGGTATTACTGTACGTTAACTTCTCTTGGCAAATTTTGGTATTACTGTTCGTTAACTTCTCCGGGCAAATTCCGATATTGTTTTACTGTACGTTAACTTCTGCCGCATATTTTGGTATTACTGTACTGGTATTACTGTGCTTTATCTCGAGGAAGAACATTCAGAAATATAAAGGTAGAAATTAAACCTAGGGGTTGACGCACAGCTAATGTTGTCTGGAAGGAAGTACTGTAAAATGATTTTATGTAATAATTACAACCTCTCATACATAATTTATCGTAATGCTGTGGAGCAGCACGGGTCCTCGAGGAATTTTCCATGCTAAAGTGCAAGAGGATGGACAAAGTGCGGAAGGACGGAAAAATAAATTGCAAATTTTAAGAAACCCCGGCTCAAAAAAGGGCAAAAAAGCGGTTCAAAAAAAAACTAAAAGATTTTTTCACAAAAAAGTATAAAATAAATTAAGGGCCCCGCAAGTTTTAAAACGCTAGCCAAAAAAAAAAAACCAAAAATTATACTATATATTTACATACATATATGAAATATACGTATATAAAATAAAAAAATAAAAACAAATTGAAAAAATAAAAAACAAAATTTTAAAAATAAAAAAAATTTTAAGTTTTAATTAAAACCCACAAAATAATTATAAAAATTAATATAACTAGCAGATTCCAGCACTCGAAATTCGAGTGCAAATTCTTTTTTTTTTTCATTTAATAAAGACCCTAAAGATATGCTTCACAATTCAATTCATTTTAAATGAAGAAAACAAACTCAGCACATTAACACAAACACATTAACAAATTTAATAAACACATACATAGCATTGTACAATTTAATGTATGTGTTGGTAGCAACTTTAAACTCCAAAAAAATATTCCAGACGATGAAAATCTGTAAATCTGGGTCACAGCTAAAAATAAATAAAGGCTGTCCCAACAAGAACGCAATTTTTAAATTTTAAATAAAACACAGATATTTAAAAAAAAATCGTGAAACTTTATTATATCGTAAAGTAGACAGAATTAGGTTATGTATGGAACAATATATCGTGCAGATGGCCGCCGCGGCTTTGCTGGCATGCACGCAATCTTTTAATGAAATTTTCAATGACCGTTTTGCATAAATGCTGCGGTATTTCATTAATGCAGCGTCCAATTTCCTCTTTTAAGGCTTGAGTCATCGTCGGCTTATTCGCGTAAACCATCGACTTCAAAAAACCCCAAAGAAAAAAATCTAATGGTGTTAAATCGCACGATCTAGGCGGCCAATTCTGATCTCCAAAACGCGAAATAACACGACCGGGAAATGACTGATGCAGCAATTGAATTGTTTCTGTGGCTGTATGACATGTGGCGCCGTCTTGTTGGAACCTCATGCCCTCCACATTCATTTCTTCAATTCGAGGCAAGAAAAAACTGGTTATCATTTCACGATACCGAACACCATTGATTGTTTGCGCTTGACCTGCCTCATTTTCATAAAAAAAAAAGGTCGAATGATTCCTCCAGCCAAAAAACCACACCACACAGTGACACGTTGAGGATGCATTTGCTTCTCGTGAATCACTCGAGGATTTTCCTCACCCCAAATGCGACAATTCTGCCTATTGACGAAGCCATCAAGATGGAAATGGGCCTCGTCACTGAAGATGATTTTAGCGGCAAAATCAGGATTTTCATGTTGTCTCTCCAATACCCAATTAACGAACTCCCCATGGTCAGCTGGCTTCAGTTCCTGAGTCAATTGAACTTTGTATGCATGAAGATGCAAATCTTTCGTCAAAATTCGCTGCATAGTGGATTTGGAGACACCAATTTGCTGAGCTCGGTGTCGAATTGAGGTGGACGGAGTTTGAGCGACATCATCACGTACAGCTGCGACATTTTCGGTCGATCGACCTGGTCGATGGCGCGTTGTTGTCTTTACATCACTAACAGACCCAGTTTCGGCAAATTTATCCATTAATCTCTTTACAGTTGACTCTTTTGGAGCATTATTGTGACCCCAAATTGATCGCAATTTGCGAACTATAGCCGCAAAACTTTCGCCATTTTGGTAAAACAATTTCACAATGAGAATGCGTTGTTCATTCGTGTAGCGCTCCATTTTTACTAACCTCGTACCTTCTACTAGCAAACAATAACAATTGTTCAAATGTCAAACAATGACACTTCGAATGTTGCCAGATTCAAAAATTGCGTTCTTGTTGGGACACCCTTTCAAATGATAAATTTTTTTTTAAAATCGGGGTAAAACTGTGAAATTTACATCGGTCACAAGAAATTGCTTTGCCTATTAATATTATAGATATAATATAATATAATCCTGCGAAGCAGCACGGGTCCTCTAGTAATTTATTAAATAAAATAATAAAAGAAGATAACAATATATAAAAAATTTCAAAGATTTTACTATACAAAACAATCAAATATTTGTTTCTTAAAAAGTCTTGCGTTGTTTGTTAGTTGATAAGTTTGATAAGACGAACTCCGTGCACAAGGAATTGCTGTTCTGAGACAAGTGTCCTATGAATAGGAATTATGAGCTTTCTTCCTATATCAGATCTGGCAAATTGCAATTTTTCCAATAGATAGCTAGGTTTTTTTTTGTGTAAATAATTTTGTGCATAAAAATTAGAACTCAAATTTTTAAAAGAATATCAAAAGACATACCAAATAGTCTTACAGAGAAGGGAGTTATATGAGAATATCTTAAAGCAAAAACATAACGAATAATATTATTATATGCAACATTGAGTAGACGTTTGCTCAAGGAGTCGCAATTAGCAAAAATTTCACAGCCGTATGAAAGTCCAGGAATAATATGCTTTTTGGCTAGTAGAATTCTTAATTTCAAAGGTGTGAAATATTGTGTTGACCAAGGAGATCTCAGTTTAAAGTAAGTTTGACCAACTACATTATTTATATGATTTGACCTTCTGAGCTGTTTAAGATAATACCTAGATTTTTGGCAGAAGAAACAATAGGAATCTTTTGACCATTAATTTTAATATCAGGAACCATGGATGGTTGTTTAGACCGTCTACTTATCATCAAACATTTTGATTTTAATGGGTTTAAAAAAAACGATGGATATTATTTAAATCCTCTTCGTGTTTTCCTATAATGTGATTAATTGAAACGTCGGACTGCTTAAATATAACTGCACGTCATCGGCGTACATATGAATTTTCAAAGGTGAAGTTGTGGAGGCAGATCATTAGAGATAAAAAAGCAAAGGCCCTAGGATGGACCCCTGGGGCACTCCTCTTATAATATTCAACGTTGTTGAGATTTTATTTTTCACGTAAACGGATTGGGTACGATCAGATAGGTAGGATCGAAGCAGATTTACAGATGATGAAGAGATATTAAAAAGACGTTTCAGCTTATTACATAGGAATAAGTGGTCGACAGTATTGAAGGCCTTTGAATGGTCAAGTAGGACCAAAAAATTAACTTTATTATCATCCAGTTCCTGCCTTATGTTTTCAGATACTTCAGTCAACAACTGATTGTACATTCACAACAAACCAATCTCATTTATGTAAGTGGTCATTTGTTTGTGAAGGAGCTTTCGAGTACTTTTGAAAAGTAACAGAGGATTGCTATGAGCTGATAGTCGTTAGTAGATTTAGGAACAGGAGTTATTTTGGCATGTTTCGATTTGTAAGCGAAAGTGCTTGTGATTATAATTGAGTTAAAGAAATGTGTTATATAAGGCAAGAGGTTTCCCCATAAAATTTTCGTGATATTACTCTCGTTCATATTATCGCAAATTGAGGAAAGAAAATATGCAAATATATTTCAAGAATACTTTCTCCCCCGCCAGTTCGTCAAACTTTTCGTTAGCCTTAATTGCACAGCGTAAGTAATATAATTATTCTTTTTTGACCTTTTACAATATCCTTTAATTCCCAGTAGATTTTTTGTTTAACTTGAAGTTGTAATTGCACTAGTTTCAATAATTTATTTGTTTGACTTCGCATGAGTATATGATTAGTCTAAAGCAGCAAAGCAGCCCAAATTGGAACTGTGGGTGTCAGTTAAGCCAGCAGACTGGCTATAGCAAGAAACTTGTGACTAAATTAGTTTGTGTTTCAAACTGCTGTACGCATACCTAATGGGACGCCATTTTTTTAAATATATACCATTGTTAGAATTCACTTCTATCTCAAAGGAAATAATTCCCATGAATCAGCAGCATGAAGTCACTTCCAAAGCAATGGGATCAGGAAGCTAATCTACGAGACGACTTGGAATGACACTTTTCCTTACGCTTGGCATGCAAATGTAAATACTTATTAAGGACAGCTTTAGCCATTTCACCTTACACATTTTCTTATTCCTCTACAATATTACATGGCGTTCTAGTTATATTCCTGTTTTTTTTCCATATTTGTTGCATCATGTTTGTTGCTAAATTTAAACATGAAACTATTTTTATTAAATCACGTTTACGCATTCACATCCATATGTAACATTAGAGAAGTGAGAGCATTTAGAAAATATTAAAAGAAAATGTAGGCATTTGCAAAAATGTTGACAAACATGATTTTGTAACAGTTCTTTTGCAGAACATACAACAACTGCAAAAAAAAAATAAAAGCATGTTAAACAACATGATGATTTCTAATGTTCTAAAATAATGGTTGTTGCTGGCACAGGTTGGTTGGTTGGTTGGTTTGTTTGTTTGAATTACAAGCAGTCAGTTTGGATGGTCAAAATATTTGAGTTAATATCAAACACAGTCCAACAGCAGACAAAGTGTGTATTTAGGCCTTATTTTTTTTTTTCCATAAATATACTGATGCAATGCAGCCGTAGACAAAGTGTTACAAGACACCGCGTCGCTTACCAACTGACTGATTTATACAGGTGTAAAATTAATAATATGTGCGGCTTTACTTCTTATTTTTTTACAGCTAATAACAGATCAATGCGCTCCTTGAAAATTTAAAGTTAAAGAAAAGTTGCCACCTTAATGCTGCACAGCCGGTTGTGTGCCATGTTTATTATGTTTAAATGTATCCAGCAATTGTACTGCTACAAGTTGTTGCTATTCTTCTATACAGTAGTAACCCAACATTTGCCACATGTTAACCTTTTAGATAGAAAAAAACACACAGCTAGATGATCATCATTTTATGGTATGCGTGTATGGCTGAATAGATCTTTCTTGTAAAAAAATAAACACATGCGTCCTACTTGCTGCAACAAGCTAAAATCATGTGCACTTTTGGTGTAAATATTTAAATATTCATAATTTTTTTCCTTTTTGTTCTATAAGTCAGATTTTGGCAATCTATAATATTAATAGGCTAGGCGATTTCTTGTGACTGATGGTTTGTTCTACCGTTTTATCCCGATTATGACCAAAAGTATATTATTTTAAAGGTATTTCTTTTAAGCCGATTTGCAGATTTACAGATTTTTAAATGTTTTCCTTTATTTTGAGTAAATTGCATTTAAAAATGCTACTAACACATACATAAAATTATACAATACTATGTGTGTGTTAATTAAATTTATAAATGTGTTTGTAATAACAATGAGTTCGTTTTTTGTGTTGATTTGTGAATTGGCTATAATTGATTAGCATACCTTGAGGGTCTTTATTAATAAAAAAAATAAAATTTTTTAGAATTTGCGCTTGAATTTCGAGGGCTGGAATCTACTTGTATATATAAATACGAAAAAAAAATTGGTTTCATTTTATTTTTATGCCACTATGTGGTGTGGGTGTAATGAGATTGTGCTCATGTTTGTAACTATCAAAAATATTTCACCGATCTCCACAAACTCACTTTTTGAGTTGTCCGTCCGTAAGTTTGCCTGTACGTCCATCCGACTGTGTGTCCATTTAAGCCTTGTAGTCGCAAATATGAATATTTTGTATAAATTTAGTATATAAATCTTAACGACCATAGAACGAACACTATTGATATTGGTCAAAATCGATACATGTTCAGACCTAGTCGCCATATAAGTAACCCCTATCAGACCGACTAAAATGGTCGTTAGATCTTGATTATCATATAGCTGTGGTTTTCTAGAATAACCGCGTATGTCATAAAATCAAAATGTTCAGGGGAGCCAAAGAACGTTATATTTGAAATTATGGGTTCGATATAAAGATTTTAGAGCTTTTTATTTAACAGTCCTGTAGATATGGGCAATAAAAACTTTATATAAAATTTTGAGTCAAAAATCTTCAGAGGGATTGATCCTAGAGAAGGACGAAAAAAACAATATGTAAATTGCACTTAAAGTGTGTGCAGATAAAACAACTTATGTCGACAAACGTCGTTTTCTTTGAAAAAGAAAACTACCAATGCAACCACCCATGTAGAGATAAGTTGTTGTTGCTTGAAAAATGGATTTTTTTGTTCGTCAATAAAAAGTTAACGGAAGTTAGGATGATAATATAATAACGTATCAAGAATAATACTGACAAGAAGTAACAGAGATAAACACACAAGTTTTTATAAGTGGTTATAAACTGAAAACTAATCCAAAATTATTTTGTATTTTTTTTTTCATTCATAACAAAGTATGTCGCTATGTGTCGTTTTCTGAGAAAATAATTTGTCAGCGATCAAACGTAGGTTGACATACGTCGTTAGTGCTGCAAATTAATTTAATAAACATTTAAGTTACGTCGTTATTTAAAGAAAAAACTCAGAAATGGTCAATATTTTTTTAAAAAAATTTAACACATGAAAGAGCCTTAAAAATTAATATATTTGGCATCGCTAACTCCAAATTGACAAAAATGGACATACGCGGTTATTCCAGAAAACCACAGATATATGGGGCATTTCATGTCAAGTGACCTAACTTTTGAAACCGGTTTCTTCCTCTCGGGGTGAAATTTGCACCAAGGTCAGTCCTATTGGATAGCACAACTTTATTTCCCAACCCATAGTAAGGGTTTCATATAGTTTACTAGAACAATTAGTTTATTTAAATATGCCAAAATTCATACTTTGGCTTCGGCAAGAAATGGGTTAACGTTGTTCGATTTATTAAAAATTTTTAGCACGGAAGACTTACACATTTGGTTATTTTATTTTAAGCGTCACATCTAAATTGTCTTTCATTAGCTTGGGGTCATAAAGGGTTAATGGGGTCATATTATTTGTTTCAGAAACCCTAGGCTATTAAGATAAAATATAGCATTTAAATGTAGAAAATTGATAAATTTTTGATACAAAGTATTTAGAAAGAGTACATTTACTGAATATTTCACAAAAAACTAATTTGTCTCGAAATGCACAAAAAAAAATTCTTTGTAAAAAAAATGCTGGCAAAGGAATTTACCTTAAAATTCACATAGTTTATCTCTAGTATATACTTAACAAAGCTATAAAGTGCCAGGTAAATTTTTTGAAATTTCGTTTAAGAAAATTTTTTAAAACTTAACAAAGGAGTTTTCAAAATTTTATTTAAAAAATTTCCATTTTTGGTCTCAATTCGCAATAGGTTAAACACGTGGTAAGAAAACAATACTTCATATCTGAGTACTTATAGGTATAAACACCAAAAAAAAATTATGGCTTTAATTAATTTCTTAAAGTTGAAAAAATTTCTGTCAAAAATCATGACCTAGTTTTTTTAGCACAAAAGTGGTCTGGGGCATTTGCTATTTCTTGGCGAACTTTTATTCATTTTTTTTTCCTAAAATCTGAAAAAAAAAAGTAATATTTTTCCCATATAAGAACACTTGAAATTTTCAGTCGCGTTGAGGTGCCTCTAAATTTATTTTGATTAACCCAAAACTTTGTATTTCTCACGTTTTTTGCTATTCGCATATTTCTAGGGGGTGAGACATTATATGTGAACACTTTTTTTTCCTCCATATAATGAAGGCCCACCCTAATGTTCATGTGCATAGTTTCAGAGCTCTTGCTGTCATAGTACTACAGATATTATATGTTAAAATTTGATGTTAAAAATTCACGGTGCCACGCCCACTTGAAAAATCAAAAAAATATAGCCTATTTTTCCTTCCGGATAGGCAGCTACCTACTGTAAAAATTTCAAGACGATCGGCCCAGTGAGTAGTCTCTTATAAATCACAAACAAACATACATCCATTTTTATATTATATAGAATTATATATAAACTATATCTAAGCATACTACAGATTCTGTAACGCTTTAAGATGGCGCGTAAATTTAATTGATTTTTTTCCCTACATTTTATTCCTTACATTTGTCATAAATGTTATTTTTCAACGGGGAACTTAGGAGGATTACAATTAAATACTAACTATGAACACCTATATGTACTGCTTGACTTCAACACTTACAGAAATTTTAATTTTTACGTCTTACCGGAAGGGTAGTCAAGTCATAACTAGAGGACACAATGAGAAACGCATTTTAGATCCAATTTGTGTATATTTACTATATAGGGGCTAGGTCTAAACATGAACAGATTGTTATCAAAAATCATATTTAGAACTTAACTGAACGTGAAAACTTGCTTCTGTTGCAAAATTTTAAACTTCTGCTGTTTGGACATTTAATTTTTTCACATCATACAACCCAGTCAGAATTTTATGAAATTAATGATCATATACGAGTCTTTTCGGCCCTTCTGCGCGAATAAAATAATCATATATGATCATAAAAGACTCTTTTGTCGGGAGAAAATGTTACCATACCCGTGACTTCTTGAAGAGTCTTTTATTACCCGCTTTTCTGATCAGTTTCGGCTCATTTACAAGTCATTTTCCAGTAATCTTTTCATCATTTTCAAGTAATTTTTCACTCGTATTTCTAATCGTTTGCATTACAAAAAATAAAATATTTATTTGAAGTATATTATTGAAAAAAGTTCTTATAAACACAAAAATTATTTATAGAATTATTTTATTTATTTAAAAAAAAAAAAACGTATTAATAGAATAATAATAATATTTGTTAAAAAAATTCTCTTGTACAATTGGAATCCTCAAAAAATACATATAGAAAATTCCGTCTGTGTGTCCATGTAAACCTTGTAATCAAACTACAGGTCGCAAATGTGAACATTTTGTGGTGAAATTTGGTATGTAAGCTTCAATAAGCCATAGCATTAACGCTATTGAAACTGGCGAAAATCGGTGCATGTTCAGACATAGGCCCATACAAGTGACACCTATGAAATCGGTTCATGTTCAGACATAGTCCCCATACAAGTGACACCTACGAAATCGACTTAAATTGCCATATGATCCAAATTATTATATGGATCTCGGCCATATTGGGTTTGGGTGTGTTTATTACACCCATTAATCAGTAGTCCAAAAATAAACCCCATAGGACAATTCTTAGTCATATACCCCATATAAAGTTGCTTCCCGATCTTCAGTTAAATCTATCAAAAAACAAAAATATTGCACAGATGTTTCTCAACTTCGGTTTGTATATGTTTTTGCAACATATAAGTGATTTTACCGTGCGGAGTTGCATGTCTTCCATCGGACGCGTCCTCAGGTGGCAGATAGAGGGATGTCCGGGTAGATATAAAGGGTAAGTGGGAAATAAAATACCACTCGCGGACCAAAACATGCACCTAAATCCATGCAATGTCCGTTTCAGAATGAACGGTTCATGGTAGGCGTATGTTCCTCTAGTAGAGGCGGCCTTACATAAGAAGAGTAAGCCTGGATACTAAGCTAGCAGCCCTAGCATCAGGATCGTCCCATATATATAGTATCCGATATGAACTTTCTCATATTCAAAGGAAAAAAATTAATAACAATGCCACTCAAATTTGGTTTATGATTATTTTCAATATCCAATTAGTTGGGCCTAATTGATAGGGCCTCTAATGATATATTTGGTAAGTTAGTAAAAAATAAAACAATAATTTATGATGAAACTACCGGGGAAAGTTATATCGGTCAAAAAAAAGTTATACGTGACCCGGCATTTCGCTGGGTCACGTCTAGGAATCGAGATATATCGATTTGAATTTAGTAAGTATCGTATAGGGGAATTTGTCACGTTTTGGGCTCTTTTGTTTGACATAACTCGAGAACTACTAGTCCTATTTTGCTGAAACAACTTTAGAAAAAATAAGAATTACAATATCTTCAATCTATTTCTATACCATTTCTCGACACAATCAACAGTTTCACAGTTATTAATAAATTTATGGAGAAAAAAAATAATTTTTTGCCTACAAAATATTAAAAGCATGCAAAATCCAAAACGGGCGTAAAGTCACATAACCTGTGCACAAAATGAGACATGGATAATGAAAATCGATGGACGCGTTTCATGTGCGCAGATACTGATATGATACCTCCTCCGTGCACAGACAATTAAAGGGAAAAAAGGAAAGTGCACTATTTTACTGATGTGGGGTTTTCCATTGCCTACCTGTTAGGGATTATTTTCTTACAGAAATTCCACCCACATTTATGAGTGTTCATTATAGGATACCTCCTCCGTGCACAGACAATTAAAAGGGAACAAGGAAAGTGCACTTTTTTATTGATGTGGGGATTTCCATTGCCTTTCTGTTAGGGATTATTTTTTTACAGAAATTCCACCCACATTTATGAGTGCTCATTATTTGGAAAGTTTTAAAAAATTTGAAACGAATTTGTATGAGCCCTGGTTTTAGAAGGCTCAATCAGGTAAATATGTTACGTTTGTGGCAAAAGAGCTTTTTCAACAAATACTGCATTACTCACTGAGCAAGTGGAGCGTGCTTTTAAACTTTATGTTGATTTCGAAATAATTCGCGGCGTTTCGTGGGCCCCAGACAAAATTTGTAAAACGTGCTCTTAACATGTGGATCCAAGGGAAACGCAGTTCACTTTCTTTTGGTGTACCAATGATTTGGACTGATCCAGGAGACCACAATTCCGACAACTGTTATGGTTGTGCAAACAAAATAGATGGAGTAAATCGTAAAGGCATTAAACAAGGAATTTACAGCTCTGTAAAAAGTGCACAAACACCTCTTCCGCATTCGGATCACATACCAATTCCACCGCTTCCAAGTCCTGACAGAAAAACTTATTTTTCTATTGCAACAACGGATCAATCGGATTCCACCTATGAACCAATACCAGAAGCCAGCCCATCGAACAAAATAATTCCAATATCACAAGCAAGAATGGACAATATTGTTGTAGAATTAAACTTGCCTCAACGTAAAGCAGAAAAACTTGCTGTGCTTTTGAAAGCCTAATGTCAAAGTCACCGGATATCGACGACGACGATTGCCATTCCAACGGTACTTCACATTCAACGAAGGGAACACATTTGTTTGCTGCCACGATATAAAGGGAAAACGAAAATAAATTTATGCGTTCATCGATTTTTATGATCTATGTATCTATGTAATAACCTGATATTTTTAATTTTATTTTTAATTTTAATATGCTAGGCGATTTCTTGTGACCGATGTTTTGTTCTACCGTTTTATCCCTATTTTGGCCAAAAGTATATTACTTGAAAGGAATTTGTTTTTAGCCGTTTTGCAGATTTACAGATTTTTAAATTTTTTCTTTTATTTTGTGTAAATTGCATTTAAAGTTGCTACTAACACATACATAAGTGATATATGTGTTTTATTAAATTTGTTAATGTGTTTGTTAATGAGTTTGTTATCTTCATTCACGATAATAATAAACCATAAATGTGTTGGTTTGTGAATTGGCTAAGTTGAAATATAAAGCTGCCTAGAAATTGCACTCGAATTTCGAGCGCTGGAATATGCTAGTAATAAATATTATCCAAATTCATTGAAACATAAAATCAATATTCTTGTCAAAATGAGATATCTTTGCATAATTGTGAATAAAAGCGAAACGCGTATATCGATTTTCATGATCTATATCTCATTTTGTTCATAGGTTATGTGACTTTACGTTTTGGAATTTTTATGAATTAAAAAAAAATTTTAAGCTTTTTAGGCAAAAAACTATATAACTTTTATTTTAACTATATAACTTTTCCCGGTGGTTTCATCTCATCAAGATCACTGACCCCTATCATTTGTCGCACAGTGTTATTAATCATTTATTTAAGGTATTTTTTAAATTTATTAAATTGTTTTTAATTTAAATAATTTTTTGTCGTTTATTTTATTTATTATTTAAAATAATATGAAATTTTAATAATTTAAAAATGTGTACTTTTATGTGTTGAGGGCAGTGTCCCTCATACTGTCGTCGACGATAGCATGAGGAAATGTGTCTCTTATATTGTCGTGAAGAACAGTATGAACGATACTATCGCCAGAACGGTTGTCAACGATCACAATGTAGATTACATCGTCTACGTTATCATAGACGACATTATAGAGCACATTGTCGATTATATGGTCGTCGGCGACAATGAGGAAATTTTTTCGCTCACACAATCTTCAACGACAAGAAAAAAGAAATTGTTTCTTTTATAGTCTTGTATGATTCCGCGGACAATTGTATGAAAATTTCGCCAACGATTTGTTCAAAATGTTCTCAATTTGTCTTCAACGATTTGTCTATGCGATTGCTGTACATTTGTTATTTGTATTTGCAATAAATCATTTTTTAAGCGTTAGCGCTAATCATTTTCGAGTCCTTTTTTGAATCTTGGATGAGATTAATCAGTTTTTAATCATCAAAAGGGCTCGAAGCAAACTCACTAAGGTGATTTTTGTTAAAACAATATTGCAAATGCTGACTGGGAGATAACTGACAACTTAATATTCCTTTTTCATTCATAAAACTATTTTCAAATTTAGTAACAATTGGCAAAAGAAAAAATATATATTCATCTTAAATTTATTGCATCTTAAATATTGCGTGCATATGATGCTGCATACAACTATTTTCGTAAGATTTTCTTTACTTTATAAGTACAAACGTACATACGCTTAAGATAAACCACAATAATTTATGCAATAATCAAGGCAACAATAAACATGAAGTTTTCCTTCAACACCAGCCCAACCACCACAAACAGCTGCTGCCTTTAACAATTTGTAACCCTAGAGCTGACCATGGCTTATACAGGTTAAAACTTAACTAGCAACACGTCGCATCAGCCACAATACAAAATAATGCATTTCAACACCTATTGACAAAGTACACACCAGCCAGAAATAATGATGGCAAAACTAAAGTCTACAAATGTTGAGTTGTTGCGAAAGAATGGGGGGGGCAAATAATCAGCAACCATATAAATCCAGTAAGGATTATGACCACGAAATGAGAAGAGTGTATGCAACTAAGTAGCCCTAAGGTGTTTTGAAAAGGTTATAAAAGTTAAACTAACATGCAATATGATTGATGTTAACTAGCAATAATTGTTGTTTGCAAATCAAGACAAACAATATTATTATTGAAAATTATAAAATACAATTTTAATTTTTATTATATAAACATTTTGTAGGTGAATGAATTTTATAGCTGTAGAAAAAATTGGATTTTAAAGAACGTTTAAAGGAAAAAGAAATCTCAATTAAAAAGTCAAATACGAGCATTTACTATGTGCATATCAATATAAAAAACTAAAAATAATTTTGATGCTCTCCTGCTCTTAACAATTAACAGTGAATTTTTAATGGAAAAAAAAATTGGTCAATTGATTTACGGCTATAATATGTTTCCTTGTATTGTTCGCGATTTCATTAAAAAGAATCTAGTTTAATCTATAGGGTTTTTTTTTCTCTTTTGTTAAAAACAATTAAAATATTTTATAAAATTTTATTTGCTTTTTTTATACTCCTCTGCTCTTAATGCTGCGAATGTTGCATGATTTTTGTATTGACAATAATATTGTGAAGTCTGTAGCAAGTAACTTAGCGTACACTGTTTTGAAAGCTATTCCAGTATGCCACTATTTTCAATGGCCAAACTTGTCTAGAACAATTAAAATTCTTGTCATTTTATTTAGTCTTTGGAGCATAAAAAAATTCTTTTGGGAATATTGCTTATATTCTTGCAAAAATGTCAAAATTAGTCAAGGTATTTTTATAGCCTACACCAGGGTGTATTTACTTGGTACTGATATTCGTAACTACCAAAAATAGTATACCGATCGACTTAGAATCACTTTCTGAGTCGATTTAGCGATGTCCGTCCGTTTGTGTGTCCATGTAAACCTTGTAATCAAACTACAGGTCAAAATATGAATATATTTTTAATGAAATTTAGTATGTAAGCTTCTATCGGCCATAGGATAAACGGTATTGAAATTGGTTAGAATCGGTTCATGTCCAGACCGAGAGCTCCCGATCTTAACTTAAACCAATCAAAAATAAGTGATATTACCAAATATCAGGAGCGGTTCATTTTTCGACCTAGTTCCATATAAATATAGCATCCAATACGAACTTTTTCATATCCGAAGGCAAAAAAATTTATAACAATGCCACTTAAAATTGGTGTATGCTTATTTTCTATATCTAATTAGTTGGATCTAAAAGATAGGGTCTCTCAACGCATGGTACAGGGTATCGTATATTCGGTCCAGACCGACTATAATTTTCTTACTTGTTTAGTTTTATTTTAGTTTTTAAATTGAAATGTATTTAAAACCAACAATCAAGTGGAAATATTTACAAATCTTTATATAAAAGCGAAAGTATGTATGTTTGTTTGTTTGGGGCTAAACCATTGGACTGCTCTTTCTAAACTTTTTGGAGAGCTTTACTGTGTATCCAGAAGAAACTATAGGCTATAGTTTTTTTTTTTTTGTTGATATTTTTAGTGGGCGTGACACCTTCCATACAAAGTGAATTTTTAATATTAAATATATGGAGTATCATTTATTTATTTATTTTTTATTTATTTATTTATATATTTATTTATTTATTTATTTATTTATTTATTTATTTATTTATTTATTTATTTATTTATTTATTTATTTATTTATTTATTTATTAATCTGCGGAATTAATCCTTACTATTTACAAAAACATTTAACAATGAATGAAAAATTAAAATATCTATAATATTAATTGTTAGTTAGATTTATAGTCATTTTTCAGACATATTGTAATTACTTCTGTAATTAATATTAATTTTGTTTAAATGGTGCGTGGTAAAGAAGAAGAAAGCATATATTTCAAAAATTCATAACTGCACTGTATTCTTAATCGGACCAGTTTCTGGCATTTCAGCCTTCATCAGCGATTTATTGAACATTGTGATAATTGTTATGTTTTAATTGAATAGATTGTTTCTATATGAAAATTTTTTCTACTTAGGGCGGCCGTGAGGTTTTGAACCGTGAACCTTCACATACACTCGTACTTGCACTTTTTGGTCAGCGCTTTAACACACTCACCTAAAGTCAGGCCTATGAGCAGTGTGCTTAGATTCAGTTTTCGTAACATACAGCTTTACTTTGTATTAATTTCAGAAGATACAACTCTGTCCAAACAAACAATCGTTATTTTTGAATTTTTGAATATTTTTTGCATTTATACTTCTAATTTCCACTATTCTCAGTTTTCGTAAGAGTTGTCATATGTGATGTACGGTTTTGTACATACCTACATATGCACTTTTACATATATTTGAGATGACGCTTTTGAAGCGAAGAAAATTTTTTTGTTTGTTAGATTTTAACCAATTTTGTTATAAAATTACTTTATGTATAAAAACTATCTATATTTTTCTAAAATGGAAGTGATATTGTTGCAAAAATAAAAGTGGTAAATAATACAGCAGAAAGCGATGTTAAATTGATTGAAGAGTATAATAACATATTAACAAAGAACGAACAAGAAAAGCAATACTTATTGCAAGTTGTAAGTGATTACAGAAAACAATTTGAATCGCACACTAAATAATCCTTAAATACACCAAAACAAAGAGAATTAATTTTATATTTCTTATTCTTTTGAATAAATTGTCTTTTATTAGCTTTGGGTCAGTTGTGGGTCTTTTTATTTTATTTAGGCTCATAATGCAACACGTTATCTCGAAGTCGCCAATGTGAAAGAAAAATAATAATAAAGAAGTAAATTTTCTTTAAAAAAGTAACTACATATTTCTAAAAAATTTTAGTTAAAGTATAAAAGTTAATTCGATTTTCATAATTCCTTTAGATATAAGCAGTTTTTTTAATAACTCTAAATTTAAACTTATAGCAAAATGTACATATGACAAGTTTTTTAATGTGGAAACATTTACAATATTACTAATTTAAAACTTTTTGTATACAATTAATTTATCATGTTTCGATGAATTCAATATATTTATTTTGTAAAACATTTAATGATTGGAAAATTTAACCATTTCTTTGATATTTTTCAGATTTTAATACTTTTCCTTTCGAAAAGGGAAAATTACAAATGAAATTGAGATTTTTCATTTGAATTTGAGAAAATTTCGAATGAAAGTGAGAATTTTTCATTTGAAACTTTAAAAAAAACGTTTGTATTTTCTCAATTGCAGTTGTAATTATCCCCAATTCAAACGAAAAATTCTCAATTTCATTTGAAATTTTCTCAATTTCAATGGTGTAGTTTTAAACTTTTTTTTATATATCGCATAATTTTGCAGATTATGATACCTTACATTGACTTTGGGTATTTTAAAGCCGACTGGGTTAAAAAAATATTTCTCTATGGTCTCGTATGAAGGAATCTTAGTAGTTTTTCTACTCTAAGAATAAAAAAATACGAAATTTTTCGGATAGAAGTTTATTCTTAAAAGAAAGTAACACTGATCATATCTACTGATCAAAAAAGAAAAATAATTAACTTTAAATTTAAATGGTATTAGAACTTACAGGTTAAGGACAGTGGTCATAATATTGGCCGAATCTTGTTTTTCTGAATAAAGATTTTTCTCTAGCAATTTTAATTTTTAAAACATACGAATTTTTTCGAGTATTAAAAAATTACCAGGTTTCGAAAAATATTTCTTAAGAGAAATTCTCCGATTTCAGCGAATATCGATTGGGGAAATTTAAAAGCTTTAAGGAAAAATTTTTTTTTATTATATATCGGGAAAAATACCTGAATATTTAAAAAGAATACTTAAAAGCTATAGCCAACCAAAAACTGGATTTTATTACTGTTTTTGGCTATAATTTATACACAGATTATTAAAACCTGCAACATTTTTTTAAAATTTGTAACACTACTAATTGTAACCCGATGCGCATCGATCTACCTATCGTAACGAAATAAAAATCAGGAAATACATTTTGTAGAAAACGTCGGTTTTTCGTTTCTGCGATTTTAGATTTTGGCGATTTTTGGTTGCGGCGATTTTTGACTTTGGCGATTTTTTTGCGGTTTTTGATATTGGCGATTATTGGTTTTTGCGATATTTAATTTCGCAATTTTTGATTTTGGCTATTTTTGCCATTCACGATTTTCGGTTTTTTCAGTTTTCAGTTTTCGATTTTGGCGATTTTTGATATTTGCGATTTTTACTTTTAGCGATTTTTGTTATTCACAATGTTCGGTTTTGGCAATTTTTTATTTTGGCGATTTATGTTTTTTGCAATTTTTAATTTTAGCGGTTTTTGTTATTCACAATTTTCGGTTTTGGCGATTTTTGAATTTGGCGATTTTTGTATTTTTGCGATTTATTTTTGCAATTTTTGTTATTCGCGCTTTTCGGGATTTTTGATATTTTCGATTTTTGTTTTTTACGATTTTCGGTTTTGGACATTTTTGATTTTGGTGATTTTTGTTTTTGCGATTTTCGGGTTTTGGAAATTTTTTATTTAGGCGATTTTTTATTTTGGTTAGTTTTGTTATTCGCAATTTTCGGCCTTGGTTTATTTTACTTTGGCGATTTTTATTATTTTTTAAGATTTTTGATTTTGGAGATTTTGTTTTTTGCGATTTTTGATGTTGGCGATTTTTGTTATTCGCTATTTTTGAATTTGACTTTTTGTTTTTTGCGATTTTTAATTATGGCGATGTTTGATTTTGGGATGTTTTCTATTCACGATTTTCGGTTTTGGTAATTTTCTATTTTGGCGATATTTGTTTTTTGCGATTTTTAATTTAAGTTATTTTTGTTATTCACGTATTTCAATTTTTTCGATTTTTGATTTTGTTGATTTTTGTTTTGTTGCGGTTTTTGATATTGGCGATTTTTGGATTTTGCTATTTTTAAAGTTGGCAATTTAAGATTGCTGCGATTTTTGTTTTGTTGCGGTTTTTGATATTGGCGATTTTTGGTTTTTGCGATTTTTGTTTTTTGCGATTTTTAATTTTAGCGATTATTGTTATCCACAATTTTCGGTTTTGGCGATTTTTGATTTTGGCGATGTTTGTTTTTTGAGAATTTTTATTTTAGCGATTTTTGTTATTCGCTATTTTCGGTTTTTGCGATTTTTGTTTTTTCCGATTTTCGGTTTTGACGATTTTAGTTTTTCCCGATTTTCTGTTTTTGGCATTTTTTGATTTGGGAGATTTTTTATTTTGGCGAGTTTTGTTACTCGTGATTTCGGTTTTGGCAATTTTTACTTTGGCGGTTTTATTATTTTTTTTGAGATTTTTGATTTTCGAGATTTTTGTTTTTTGCGATTTTTGATATTGGCCATTTTTGTTATTCGCTTTTTTTGTTTTTAACGATTTTTGATTTTGGCGCTTCCGCAAAATAAAAAATTACCAGGTTTCGAAAAATATTTCTTAAGAGAAATTCTCCGATTTCAGCGAATATCGATTGGGGAAATTTAAAAGCTTTAAGGAAAAATTTTTTTTTATTATATATCGGGAAAAATACCTGAATATTTAAAAAGAATACTTAAAAGCTATAGCCAACCAAAAACTGGATTTTATTACTGTTTTTGGCTATAATTTATACACAGATTATTAAAACCTGCAACATTTTTTTAAAATTTGTAACACTACTAATTGTAACCCGATGCGCATCGATCTACCTATCGTAACGAAATAAAAATCAGGAAATACATTTTGTAGAAAACGTCGGTTTTTCGTTTCTGCGATTTTAGATTTTGGCGATTTTTGGTTGCGGCGATTTTTGACTTTGGCGATTTTTTTGCGGTTTTTGATATTGGCGATTATTGGTTTTTGCGATATTTAATTTCGCAATTTTTGATTTTGGCTATTTTTGCCATTCACGATTTTCGGTTTTTTCAGTTTTCAGTTTTCGATTTTGGCGATTTTTGATATTTGCGATTTTTACTTTTAGCGATTTTTGTTATTCACAATGTTCGGTTTTGGCAATTTTTTATTTTGGCGATTTATGTTTTTTGCAATTTTTAATTTTAGCGGTTTTTGTTATTCACAATTTTCGGTTTTGGCGATTTTTGAATTTGGCGATTTTTGTATTTTTGCGATTTATTTTTGCAATTTTTGTTATTCGCGCTTTTCGGGATTTTTGATATTTTCGATTTTTGTTTTTTACGATTTTCGGTTTTGGACATTTTTGATTTTGGTGATTTTTGTTTTTGCGATTTTCGGGTTTTGGAAATTTTTTATTTAGGCGATTTTTTATTTTGGTTAGTTTTGTTATTCGCAATTTTCGGCCTTGGTTTATTTTACTTTGGCGATTTTTATTATTTTTTAAGATTTTTGATTTTGGAGATTTTGTTTTTTGCGATTTTTGATGTTGGCGATTTTTGTTATTCGCTATTTTTGAATTTGACTTTTTGTTTTTTGCGATTTTTAATTATGGCGATGTTTGATTTTGGGATGTTTTCTATTCACGTTTTGGTAATTTTCTATTTTGGCGATATTTGTTTTTTGCGATTTTTAATTTAAGTTATTTTTGTTATTCACGTATTTCAATTTTTTCGATTTTTGATTTTGTTGATTTTTGTTTTGTTGCGGTTTTTGATATTGGCGATTTTTGGATTTTGCTATTTTTAAAGTTGGCAATTTAAGATTGCTGCGATTTTTGTTTTGTTGCGGTTTTTGATATTGGCGATTTTTGGTTTTTGCGATTTTTGTTTTTTGCGATTTTTAATTTTAGCGATTATTGTTATCCACAATTTTCGGTTTTGGCGATTTTTGATTTTGGCGATGTTTGTTTTTTGAGAATTTTTATTTTAGCGATTTTTGTTATTCGCTATTTTCGGTTTTTGCGATTTTTGTTTTTTCCGATTTTCGGTTTTGACGATTTTAGTTTTTCCCGATTTTCTGTTTTTGGCATTTTTTGATTTGGGAGATTTTTTATTTTGGCGAGTTTTGTTACTCGTGATTTCGGTTTTGGCAATTTTTACTTTGGCGGTTTTATTATTTTTTTTGAGATTTTTGATTTTCGAGATTTTTGTTTTTTGCGATTTTTGATATTGGCCATTTTTGTTATTCGCTTTTTTTGTTTTTAACGATTTTTGATTTTGGCGCTTCCGCACATACTCACATTGGTAATTAATGTACTTGTCAAAAGTTTCAAGACTGCATCTTTCATAGTGTTTCATATTTTTTGAATAGGAGGTGACATGTCCATTAATCCCAGACCGCACATTTTTCATCTGACTACTCACATTAGTATCTGATGTTCTCGTGTCAAGTGTCAAGGCTTTCTCTTTTATAGTAATCCAGTTTCATATACATATATTTACTTTATAAGGGCGGTGTTACATTTTTATTTCATGATCTCACACAAAGTCAGAAGGCTTTTGAAACAACAGTGCTTCAGATATATGAAATTAAATATTTACTTTGTATGGGGGTGCCACAGCCAAAAAAAACAAATCGCATAAAAACAAAAATCGCCAAAAAAAAATCAAAAATTTCTAAAAACGAAAATAGCGAGTAACTAAAATTCCTACAATCAAAAATTCCCAAAGCTAAAAATCGCCACAATCAAAAATCGCCTAAATCTAAAATCGACAATTTTTTGTCCGACTACTCACATTAATAAACCATGAACTCAGACAAAGTCCCAAGGCGTCTAATATTACAGTACTCCAGTTATATAATAGTAAATATTTACTTTATATGGTGGGTGCCATGCCCATAGGCCCTATCCCGCCCATTTTTCCTCGACTCTTCAAATTAATTTAATATGTAGATCACCATTGTTTCAGAAGTTTTGCTGTCATAGTACTCCAGATATTATGTAAAAATTAGATATTAAAAATTCTCTTTATATGGGGGTGCCACGCCCACCTGAAAAATCCAAAACAAGTTAGCCCCCTATTCCTTCCTTATATACTGTAAAAATTTCAATACGATCGGTCCAGCGCTGTAGTCTGCTATAAACCACAAACAAACAAATAAACAAACAAAAACTCCATTTTTATATATAAGATAAGCCAAACACAGACCATCAGTATGAAGCATCTGCATATATTTTTTAATAGGAATATAAGTATACATATTTACGTATTTTTTATATACATTGTAGGCTGTCATCAAATACACACTTACACTCTATAAGGAAGTGTCATTACAATTTGCTAACATTCTTGCATAATATTAGATGATTATATATACAAACACCAACAAAAAAAAAATAAAAACAAAAAATATTGGTCCTTGTCGATGTTGTTCTTGAGTTGTTGTTTGTTGCATTTATTGCTACTGGTGTTGGTTGTTTTAAGAAGTTGCACATTCCAAATGACCACAGGCATAAAATGTTGTTATTTGGCATAAAAGTTATTTGTATTTCAAACCCAATTAAGCAGAACTAAACTCGCAATATGCAGAACATGCAAAAATTATAAAGAACAACATATAAAGGGTCCATAAAACAACAACTACAACAAAAATGCTAAAACAATAACAACACTGTTTACTAAAAGACTATTAAGTCAACAGACACTAAAGCCACAAACACAACAACCCGTGTTCAGTGTGATTACCTTAAGGGAAAAATTAGACAAATATGTACGAGTAGAATTACGTATAAAAGAAAAAAAAAAGAACAAAACATCGGAACTTATATTAATAAAAATTTACAAGTTTAAAACCTGGTGTTCGGTTACTAACTAGTTGCTTGTTTAGTTGGTGTTGTTCGATCGACATCAAACTACCGCTTCCACATTGCGGAGACGTATAAAGTTTATACGAAAATGTTCTACCACAAATGATGTGTTACTTTAATTAATATTAAATGTTACAAGAATTTTCTTATTTAAATTGTTTTATTTTTATAAATAGAGTATTGGGGTTCGAGTGGTCTCCATTAGAAGGAGGATTTTAAAAAAATTTATTTTATAACTCTTGGAAAAATATGAAGTGTGTTAATTACAAAAATTTGCATTCTATTTTTATGTATTCATAAATTTGTTATACAATTAAGTCGATATCAGATATTTAGCAAGGCAATTTGTTGCAATATTTTTAGTTCAAGGTAGAAAAAGGGTTGCAAACGTTGGAAATAAATAGTTTTAAAGGTTTTGCGAAAATTTATAGTTTATTTGTGCATTTATTTCTATGGAAAAATATCTTCAAATCGTATATGTTAAAAAAAATATATATATTCTGGATCCTATATGACTTAAGAAAAAAATGTAATTAAAATAATCTACCCGACTGCAATATTTTGCAGCAATACGTGTCAGAAAAGAAGGGTTTTTTTTTGTTTAGATAGAACTTGCAAACGGTTTAACTGCCAAACGAACTCTCAATCTGCACTCATTTTCCGACATTTGTGATTGGTATACTCTGGCAATTCATCAAGAATAGATTAACGCCTGAACAGCGCTACCAAATTATTGAAATTAATTTTGAAAGACATCGATTCGCTCTAGAGCATTTGGAAACTAAACAGGAAAATGCACCGTTTTGTACAGTTTACTCGCTAGTGGCATCATGGGACCATATTTCTTGAAAAATGAAGCCAGAGTCGATGATTGCGGTCGCCGCATGGCACGTAGCGCCAACCTGTTGAACCACACCTCGCCCAGGTCAATGTCATCCATATTTTAAAACAAAAAATCATTGATCATGGTGCGGTAACTATATTCATTGACCGTAACGCTTCATACTTGAAGATATAAGGTCCGATGATGCCACCTACGTATAAACCGCACCAAGAGTATTTTTCTGGATGTAATTATTATCTTATTTTTATTTTTTTCATAACTGCTAATGAATCATTTTAGATTTTTTTAATAAATTTGGCTGAAACAATTGTTGTCGTTTTTATAGGGGTGTATCAGACTTTTCCGATCGCGCATGGATAATGTTTTAATTTTTAGCTATACGCGTTCAAGAACACGTACTTAAAATAAAGCTGTACTCGAACCTGTTTATTGTTCATGTTCTATTTTTTAGCAGTACAGTGCAAGAACACCAACTTAAAATAAAGGTAGACTAGAACTTGTGTGATTTATGTGTGTTCGAAACAAAAAATACATGACAGAAATATGTTCGTGTACATAATCAAATATTAAAACGAAACACATTCATGATTGTGTTTGGCACCGTACCGTAAATTTAGAAATACACATAATTGGTATGAAAATAAAAATATGTGTTGGCTGCTTTAGAACAGAACATTGTGTGTTTGATGTGTGTATTTTCTGAACCTTGAACCAATTCCTGCGATCGACAACGAATCGTGAATCTTCCTCCAGATTTTCGTTTACAGCGGCAATATTCTATTCAGTATGCACACTTTTGATTGGATTGGAATTTTGATATGCGGTTTTTTTATTTGGTAGGTGAGACTTTAGCCTTTAATTTTTGCTATAAAGCGTAATTCTAGACCGAAAATAAAAAAAGTTACGGAGGGTTTAAAATACATTTTCATTTGTAGTTGAATTTTAGTACAAAAATGAAGTGTTAAAAGGTAAAAAAAAAGGTTTTTTTTAATATAATGTCTTATTTTTTCAGTTAATTTTACAACTAATACTTTTTAACAATTTTTTAAGTTAATTTTTTCAGAAAATGCCAAACTTTGGCCCCCGTAAACTTTTTAGTGCTAATGTGCACAAGGGCCAAAGGTTGTTTTTTTTTTTTTTTTTGAAAGATCCCGAGTTAAAATATAATTTATTAAGCAGCGAACGTAAAAGTTACCTTATATTGGTTCAAGATAGAGAAGTTTCAATGAAAAACTCGTATGTTTTTGCTTTAGTTAAATTTTTTTTTATTGTCTTTTTAAATATTTCTATATCAATTTTTATGGTAAATTTATTTTTTATGGTAAATTTATTTGGTAGCATATTGTTTTGAATTATTTGTTCCCCATGGTACAAAATTTTATGAGCTGTGGATGGCATATATCTCCAAGAGTATTTATACCCTATACCACTATGTGGTTTGGGTATAATGACTTTGTGCTGCTGTTTGTAACAACCAAAAATATTTGACCTACACCCATCTTTTATTATACCGATCGAATCAGAATCATTATCTGATTCGATTTAACGATGTCCGTCCGTCCGTCCGTCCGTCCGTCTGTGTGTCCATGTAAAGCTTATAATCAAACTACAGGTCGCAAATATGAATATATTATGATGAAATTTGGTATTTAATCTTTTATCGGCCATGGGATGAACGCTATCGAAATTGGTGAGAATCGATCCATGTTCAGACCTAGCCCCCATACAAATGACCCCTATGAAATTAACATATATTGCCATAAGATCCAAATTATCATACAAATCTTAGTCAAATTGGGTTTATATGTACATATTATATCCATTAATCAGTAGTCCATAAATGATCCCTATTGGACAACTCTTAGTCATAGGCCCCATATAGAGCTGCTTCCCGATCTTCACTTAAATCTATCAAAAAACAAAAATATTGCATTGATTCTTCTCAAATTTTGTTTGTATATATTTTTTCAAAGTGTAAGTGACTTTACCAAATATGGTCAGGATCGGTCCTTTTTTGGACCTAGTCCCCATATAGACATATCATCCGATATGAACTTTTCCATATCTGCAGCCAAAAAAATTAATAAAAATGCCACTCAAATTTTGTTTATGCTTATTTGCTATATCCAATTAGTTGGACCGAAGAGATAGGGTCCCTAAACCATGGTATAGGGTATCGTATAGTCGGGCTAGACCGACTATAATTTTCTTACTTGTTTTCATTATAAAGTATAGCTGTTTTATTGGCGTATTCTCCAAATTTTTTTGCATTTATCTTTCTGCTGCATGCTAGAACTTGTAATATGATTTTGAATCGTCTTATTAATTCATGATCTACACCTGTGATAGATCGTGCAGTTTCTGGATCGGAAAAAAATGTCCTTGCAGTATTTCCATCATTTGTGTTTCCTTCCCCTTGTTTTGATTGGTCGATTACGAGGCCAAGCTCGTAAAAATAAAAATTTTTATCTTTTATTACCACTTTTATAAGCATCAAAAACCCACCCTTTTAAAAGGTGAAGCATACCTGCTCATATCTTAAAGGGCTATGTCGCAATAGTTTTTATTTACCATTTACAAATTTTTATCTTTTATTACCACCTTTAAAAGCATAAAAAACCCACACCCTAACCCCTTTTAAAAGGTGAAGCATACCCTCTCATATCTTAAAGGGCTATGTCGCAATAGTTTTTTTTTTACCATTTACCTGTTATTTAAATTGTTTCCCATTTTGCAGGTTTTTAAACTATATAACTCTAATTCACACTATTAATGTTTTTGAAAGATACCTATGTAAATGTACCTGTAACAATTAAGCGCATTATATCTCAACCCTTTTTTATAAGTATATAACAACTCCTGACAACTCTACCGACATGCAAAAAATACACCGCGGTGCACCGGTACGACCAACTTTTGTATTCATAACACTCAGACGGACGGACGGACATCGTTTAATCGACTCAGAAAGTGTTTTTGAGTCGATCCGTATAATAAAAGATGGATAAAGGTCCAATATTTTTGGCAGTTACAAACATCACCTCAAACTTAATATATCCTAACCACATAGTAGGATAGCAGAAAATATCTAACTGACCCAAGGAAAAATTGTTCTGGTACACACGGGCGGAAACTGACGGGTGTGTAATGAGGTATAGGAGTATAGGGGAGGGTTCGGACTATAGAAGAGTGCAAGATTTTTTCTGACTGCTTTTGACTGGCAGGAGTTATGCTCTATTAAGTAGGAGATTTTCGGAAAATTTGGACCTTTTTTAAAAAAAAATTTTTTTTAATTTGGGAATGACTCGGTGATTTTACATTTTTAACATTAATAGTATGGAAGCCACAAAATTATACAAAATTTATTTCACTTCAAAATCTTTTAAAACAACAAAGTTAAAGTCATTCAAAAATAAAAATTTACAAAGAAATTTTAAAATTTTTCAAAATACTGAGAAAGCCCATTTTCGAAGACCCTGTTCGCTGTGATATAGTTGAGGTAGAGTCGCAATTTTTTGGCTCCCGAGGTGTACTAGTATTTACTTTCAAATGAATGACATAACTTTAAAATCGGTAACAAAAAAAAAATGATTTTTGGCCGCCTTCTCAAAATATGGTCCACTGTGCGATGTGTTGCTGTTATTGCATAATTTAGAGAGTTTGGCTTGCTCAGATGGATGATTATTATGTGTGAAATCGTCTATAAGTTGTGCGAATCGACGACTGATTTTCAATTAAAATTTGGTAGCGTTGTTCCTGATGATTTGCCAGAGTATATTTATCAAAAATGTCAATGAGTGAGTTCGTTTGACAGCTAACCCTTTCGTAAGTTCTATCTATGCAAAAAATAAAGCATTCCTTATTTATATTGCTTTATTACACTTTTTTACACTCTGAAGTGTTTGGTCACAGTTGGATCATTTCCACTGTAACCCACTGTACATACATAACTCAATTTTAATCTATCTATATATAAAAGAGTTGGGTGACTGATCACTATCGCCCAGCCCAAACCCTTCAATTTGAAATTTGGAGTGTAGGTTCCCCTGACGGCGTAAAGTTCCACTAAGAAGGGATTTTTAAGGTATAAAAACGACCAAATGGAGAAAAACGGTAACAAAAAGGGTAAAGATGGTTCCTTTTTACATCTTCATAACATATTAATCTATATATACGAATTCTATACAGACTCCACCGAATACGTGGGCATCAGTCGAGAATGGATTTATTGTAATTCTAATGTCTAGGGCATGAAAAACGGCCAAAAATGGGGAAAATTCGGATGTTTAGGGGGGGGGGGGTAAAAACGGCCCGTAAGTGGAAAAGGGTACGTTTTTGTATCTTCTTTACAAAGTAGTTTAGGAATATGAAATTTTATATGTAGATCCCACCAGAGACAGACACATTGACCAAGAATAAATTTGTTTTTAATTCGAGCCTTTAGAGTAAAAAAAACGGCCAAAAATGGGAAAACAGGTACTTTTAAATTTTTATTTGAAAGTTCTTTTACTTAAAAAGAACATTATGGACGCGGTCTAGACCAGTGGTCGGCCAAACCACTACGCGGCGTTTTTGCTCCCACACCTACATGCGCTCACACATTAAACAAAATGAAAAAATCAATCAGTCTCGCACAGTGAAGGCCGCACCAAGCACGCTGGTGCTCGGCTTCTTATATGTATACAGCCGAACGAAAACAAAAATACTCACCAAAGAGTAAAAGTAAACAACAATTTTATTCAGTCTTATGAAAGCTTTTGAACAAAGCAGGTCTATGTCGCATTGCCTTTTGAAATTCATATAAATATTTTTTTAATAGGTACACAGAGAATATTTGTTTAAAAGAAACCAAAAATGTTGAGAAAATTTCGAAGACTTGATAAACTAAATTACGCAAAGAAGTTGAATCTGCTATAAATTAAACATTTTCTATAAATTATATACGTCGCCTCCATTTGACAACAGTATAGCTGTCCTTTATGCATTTTTTTTTTTTTAATTTTAAAAAATATCCAGTTACTGCAGGCTGGAAAGTTTTTTTTAGATTTTGGCATTAATCTTTATTAATCTTTGAAATTTCTTATCTTTTTAAGTTTTGCTATTTTTTTTTTTTTTGTTTTTTTTTTTTTTTTTTTTTTTTTTTGTTTTTTAAAGAAATGAGTTACTTATTATATTACTTATTTGATTTAATAAACTTCAAACTTATGGATAAAAGAGAATGTTCTTCACATTTTTTTTTTTTCGTTTTCAGAATGTAAGATTTAAAATTTTAAAACAGCAAAATATATTTAAAATTTTTCCATATTCTTCGTGAACTCAACTATTTTCCCTTTTCGTCGTTCCTAAACACATTCATACAAAATCTACACAAACCCATTTAATATCGGCTTTGTGTTACGTCCATGAATTTCGATCAGTGTAGTACAACTAACACATGCTCATAAACACTATTACTAATTCAAACATAGATGGCCACCACTGGTCTCGCATGAGTATTCGAACGAATAGGTTAATTCGACGCTTTGCGTTTGAGTTGCACTGAGAGAATGTGTTTTCTTGTTTAATAAAAAAAATAAGATAAAACTATTGTTGAACAAGTTGTGGCAGTTCATCAATTTATACGAAAACTTGGACTATTAATAACGAATCGTAAAGAAAAAAAAATTGATTAATTTAACAAGAACTTCTGAGTTCGTAATATATTTCCATATAATTTGAGAAAATTAATATATTGGAAACTTTACAAGTAAAGTACAGTATGCGTTTTAATGTTTTTGATCAAATAGAAAATATAAATGAATTACATAATAATAATTTGTTATGTAATCTTGAAAAGCAAAGTGTTGATATCAAACAACTTTAAAAAATGAGAAATGACTTGAAAAAATATTAATTATTTGGATATTGATATTGATATTGATTGTGTTATACAACATGAACCTTAAAATAGAATAATTAATTTTTTTATTTACGTACATTTTCTAATTTTAACTATATGTTTCTCTAAGTGCATTGAGTAAGAGAGAGACTGCAGCTCACTCACACAAGCAAAAGGTGATGGTATGTGTTTGCCGACAGCTGGTTTAGAGAATTGCTCTTAGGTCCAACTCATTGGGTTTAGAACATAAGCATAACCCAAATCTGAGTGGAATTTTTATTTTTTAATCTTTTAAACTTGTTTACTAGAGTTGATTAAAACAAAAAAAATAGAAGGTGTGAAAGAAAGAATATGTAAAAAATCTTAACCGTTATTTAAATATTTATAGACTCTGACGTTTTCTTTCATTTGTTATAAAATAATGGCAAGAATAAATTTTTATGAAGAGTTAAAAACCAGAATAATAGATTTTAGTACTGGCCGTTAGCAAATGAATATTTGTGAGAAATATTCTATGAATAAATCCATAATTTCGTTTTATGGTGCAGGCGCCATAAAACGAGTCAAAGAAAGTATAATTTAATGGCAAGAGAATCTGAGAATGACGAAAAATGTTACATAAAGAAGTCATTAACAATCTGAAAGTAAAACTATGTGTTTCTCGACATAAATTGTCATAAGATAAAAATTATCATATATGTCTCAGTAAAACTGGGTTTGTATGTGTTTATTATATCCATTAATCAGTAGTCCAAAAATAATCCTAATAGGACAATTCTTAGTTATAGGCCCCATATAGAGCTGCTTCCCGATCTTCATTTAAATCTATCAAAAAGCAAAAATATTGCACAGATTTTTCTCAAATTTGGTTTGTATATATTTTATCAAAATATAAGTAACTTTACCAAATATGGTCAGGAGCGTTCCATTTTTCGACCCATATAAATATAGCACCCGATATGAACTTTTTACACCCTCCACCACAGTGTGCGGTATATATAAGTTTGTCATTCCGTTTATAATAATTAGAAAAAAAATGTTGGACCCCATAAAATATATATATTTGTGATCCTTATAACAAGCAGAGTTGATATAGCGAGTCCGTCTGTCCGTCTGTGGAAATCACGATGACGGCTTCAATCGGGCAGCTATGGTGCTCGTTCGCATGACGATTCAATAACATCCTAAGAAGTTTGCTGTTAAAAATTGTCCAAATCGGTTGATTAAGTCCCGAGAATTGAATAAAGAAGTAAAAAATAGTCTTGAAAAAATATGATTTGTCTATGTTGTTCTTGTCACGATCACGCCCTCAATAGAATAAGTGGCGCGCTCGTTTTTAGTAAGTAATATTGACCAACATCGTGAGAAGGTCTTTGTTTCAAAAATCCGAAAATCGGTTTAATAGGTCCCGAGAAATCACTGAAGAAGTACAAAAAATTTTAAAAATACATATTTCTGTATTGTTCTTGTAGTTATTCTAAATGTTGTATTCTTGTCATAGCTGGACTTGTTGTTTTTCTGGTCGTTGCGTTAATAATATAATAAAAACTAACCTTTTGTACATTTTTTATCATCTCTGGCAGAAAAATTTTAGTTTCCATTGTTTTGGCATCACAAAAAAAGTTACAGATCGATTGGGTCACGGTAAAGGGGTTAAAAATCGATCCAAAATTTTGACTGCAAGCAGACAAGCAAACAATACGAGTTTAATATAGAGGGAGTAAAAATTCATCAACATCTAAAGTAGATAATGCTAAACTACCTGTTAATAAAAAAAATGTAAATTTACCGAAAAAAAAATGTTATGTATTAATTTATTTAAAAAAAACACAACAGTAACTTTTGATGTTGTATTTTTTGTATGTAATATTTGCATATATATACATACATATATTAAATAATAAAATAATATACATATATATGTAAATCCATAGTAACCGCATGTTAGAACTAAATCGGTATATTATTTTATTTATATAAAATCCTGCAATATTTTTTTTTAGGGAAAATACATTTATTTTGCATTAACAGAGTGTCACTTCATTATGCTCAGTGTGACTAGCCACAGTATATGGCTCCACAATTTTTGGTGTAATTAGCTTTGCAACAGTTATTTGTATTTTAACATGAATGTCAACATTTTCAATTAGATATCAAACACAACAATGTTAAAAGTTTACACAGAGCTGAGTAAAGAAGAAGCAATGTGTTTTCTTTTTGCATTAAAAAATATAAAATTATTATTCTGCTTTACCTACAAAATATCTGATTGCGATTACATATAATTTTTAAAAATTGTTTATAATTACTAAAGCATTATTATTCACATAAATGCAAAATTGCACCTTTTATATTTTCCATTCAAATTTAAGAAAATATCAATTGTAAAAACTGGAATTCAGATTTCCAATTATAAATTAAAAAATATCAACTGAATTTCAGAAAATCATATTAAAATGTCGGAAATAATAGTAGCTTAAAATTTAGAAGACATCAATTGAATTTTAAAAATATAAATTTTATTCTTTAAACACAAATTGGAATTCAGAAAACGCCAAATATGTTTACATTTAAAAAATCAACTTAAATTAAAAAAAATATTGCGATTGTGGAGACATTAATAGCATTTCAGGATAAGCAAACATTAATTTAAATTCAATGAAGTTTAGAAAACCTAAAATGATATTTAAGAATTGCGAACATAAAAATTGTTGCATAAATAAAGCGCAATTTCATGAGAATGTTATTTATATATTATTTTTTACAATTTTTTTGGATGAAAATTTGAAGTTATTCAGAAAATAAAGGTAACAAATTATTTTAATTAAAATTTTTGGGATGTTTAGTTTTTTGAATTTGAACCAGTGTTCACGATGACTTCAAAATTTGACTTCGTGGTAGGCAAGGTAAAACCCAAAACATTGAAGTTCGATAATAATTCACAGGTAGTAGCATTTGGAGTCAATAAATGAAAATATATTTTATTAACATAATTTAATTTAAAATCAAAAGTTGGCATCACTGGGTTAGATTTTGTATTGTATTTTGTTATTTTGAGTTACCACAAAATCTAATAGTGAAAACTCCCTTTTAGTATGTAAAAAAAATTTTATTTTCCAAGTATGAAAAAAAAATTGAGAGAGCCTTTTTTTTTAGTTGTTATTTGTTACTCCATCCGTCCTATACGGCCGCAATGAAGAATCATTTGGCCAGTTAAAAGAAACTATACAGCCATCTCCAATTAGCACGAATTAATGCATATAGCCACCCTACACAACCATTACCTTCGCAATGGAGGTTAGGGCGAGCTATTTAATTAGCAAAAACTAAATTAAACGAGAGGTCATATAACCGGAAACGCATGCATATAGGTATATAACATAAATGCATGCCGATCAGCAACCACAATGACCAAAAAGCAAACATCGAAACGCGTATTCTTTTATCCGATATAATAGAAAAGACGAAAACGAACTTGCTGAAATAATTTGGTATTAAATTTAATAAATTGTTCACTTTTTCAAATATTTCATTTACACTTATTATTATATAACTCTAACCAAGGTGGAGGGTATCAAAGATTCGGCACAGCCGAATTTAACAGTCTTACTTGTTTTATATCCGAAGGCAAAAAAAATAATAACAATGCCACTCAAATTTGATTTATGGTTGTTTTCTATATCCAATTAGTTGGACTAAAAAGATAGGGTCTCTAAACCATGGTATAGGGTAAAGTATAGTCGGTCCAGAGTCTAGATGCCCAAGGTAGTAGTATTGGTGAGAGTGACGAAATAACACTGGAAGAAAACAATTTGCTATTCATTTTATTTAGTCGTCGAAATTGCGACGAAAGCACATGTGTGGCGGGTGTTGTCATTTTTTTCTGTTTCTTTGTTTAACAAAAGGGAAATGTAAAATTAATGAATGTACATATTTTAGTAATACTCTTGATGAATGTATTTATTTTAGTAATACTCTTGATGAATGTATTGATAGATATATATATATATCTATAATACATACATATATAATTTATATATGCGGACATCTGGATAGTATGATATATTTCGAAATAAAAAGATTCTTCGAAGTGTTTATAAATTTTCCCTCAATTAATCATTGTTCAATTTGCAATTAAAAAGTAATGAAACCTTCTATGTTGATGCTCTTATTGCAGTTACGCAATAAAAGTATATTTCTCAAACTAGAAGAATTCAGCTTATTGCGTTTTTTTGAGCAAATATAATTCAAATCTGAAAATATTTGTTCGCAAAGATACGTTGCGGGGAATAGAGATAAAAACTTCAATGAAATCCTCTCTATTTCAGGATATATTGTACCATCCAGATTTTTCCAGAATTCTATATTGATAAAATTATCCGCGAAATCTAATTCACTTCGAAGTATAATAAGTTCTGTTTGGATTGGAAATTCGTACTTTAATATATCGCATTTAAAAGGGTTTTGAAAAATATCCAGTAAATGCTGAATATTTTCAAAATCCTTAAGCCTGTCAAGATTTTCTCCTTGTCGTAAATAACAGAAGTTTTCGGAAAGTCCGAAAAGTCTTCAGAATCAATTTGAGCTGCAAGTAAAAATAGCTGAGTTTTAAAATCTGAAAGAATTTTAAACATATCAGAAATAATATATCAGCTTCAAATTCAACTCATTCAAAATGTTACAAATGTCTGTTAAAAACGCCATGTCTAAAATAAATTGGTAATCTTTTAAATATTATTTTTCGGTTATTTCGATATTTGCAGCTTCTAAAAATTCAAATACTTCATTTCTAAGCTCAAACAATCTATTAATACTGTTACCTTGGCTTAACCAACGTACCCCTCAGTAAACATTAATAGATCGTGGTGAGAAGCATTTGAATTTTTTAGAAATGTCACAAATTTTCTATGAGTCAGTGAGTTATGGCCGCCCCTTATCCTATTAATTAGCCGGTCAGTAGCCTTCATGACCGGATGCTCGGATATAAATTTAGAAGCAAGAGCAGCCTGGTGTATTATATTTACAATGCAAGGTATAAACCTCAATTTCATTTTTTTTTTTCATCTGGCCTACAAATCCATCACATTTGCCTGTCATAGTGTTCGCACCATCCGTACAAACTCCGGCTAATTTGTTTGAATCAACAACGGAAAGAAGTTTTTCGTTGACGACATCGAACAATAATTTGCCAGTTACATTGTCACAAAAGTTGCAACAGAATATATTGACTCGAAAACATTGTAATCTGAATCAACGCATCGAATGCAGATTACAAGTTGACAAAGGTCATTAATATCGGTGCTCTCATCAACACAGAATGAAAAAATTCGCAATTTTTTAATTTTTCCCTTAATGCCGATTCCACAATAGCACCCAAATAAAGAGAACGCCGGGTCATACTATTGCGGGACAAAGGTAATTTTTCTATAAAATTAGTTTTATAATGAAGTTTTCCAAAAACTTTACTCAATATATTTTTGGCAAATGGCCCAACTGAAAATGGCCTTCCCTTTTTTACAATATCTAAACTTATTAAGGTTAGATAAACCCATTTTTAAATTTTCCTCCACCATATCTTCATCATTTTCTTTAGATTGATTTACCCATTCCTTCAACTTTTCAATAAAAATTTTCTTATAAATTTTAAATTGTTTTTCTTTTTCTTCCCCCTGCAAATAATTCATGTCTTTGTGAACATCTTCAAAATGTTTTTTTAAATTATATTTCTTAAGGTGCGTTCAGACTACGCAAATATTTGACCAAATAAACGTAACCCCTAATTTTATGAAAGTTTTATTCAATCTTACATGATATATAAAAGACAAAATTAAGTTATGTTTTATTACATTAGTAATATTTAATATATTTAACTATATTCTATATCATATATTGTATAACTTAATGAAAATTATACAAGGAAAATTATACATTATTTAGGGGTTACGTTTATTTGGTCAAATATTTGCGTAGTCTGAACGCACCTTTAGTTTTTTTAAATGTCTTATGACAAATAAGACATTGCATGTCATCAAAAGCATTTTGTAACATAAAATACTTTTCGGCTGACATCATTAATATATCGCAATAATTTCAATTTATGTGTTCACTGACAGCAGTCTCGATGACGATTAAAAATTTATAAGACACAGAAGTTCTGCAAGTGTAGTTTGTCTCTCCCACTCAACATGCTGATTTCCTATTGGTTGATTGACGATCAAACAAAAGAGCGTAAGTATACGTGTGAGTTTAATTAGCTGATATCAGCCACTACTGGGCATCTCTGGTCTAGACCGACTGTAATTTTCTTACTTGTTTTTTAAATTTTTTTTCCCCTTTTGTCACGTTAAATTTATTATTTAGTTTTTCTGACTTCCTGATATCAGTTTGTAATCCCCATCATTGCTTTGAACAATCTCCATATTTGATATTTTAAAGAAATGAAATAATTATTTGGTATTTACACCTTTGGAAGTTATTTAAACCACATCCAAATAAATTCATACTTTGGAAGCGAACATCTTAATGTTTTAAGGGACGGGGGGATCAGGTAAGGTTTTAAAAGCTTTTTTCATTTCTCTTTCTGAATGTACAACATGTCGAGAGTGTTGCATCAAAATTTCAAGTAAATCGGAGGAAACTTAAGAAGATACAGCGTTTCCAGCGATCGGCCTCATACGGTATATCGTATATAAATCAGTTTTTAAAAAACATTAAATCGATCTTCTCGCAAATAAATGTTCGATGTCCGTGAACATCATAACTCAAAATCTACTTAACCGATTCTTTTGAAATTTTACACACTATACTTACACATAAGTCATCAGGTAACCGCTAAGAGCTTTTTTTAGTTTCCATTCTTTTCCCCATTTTTTAACAACAAATTCCCGAAATTTTGTAGCAAAAATCGTGTTTTTCACTTCAAAATGCTGCCAAAAAAAAAAAAAAAATGTTAAAAAAAAACTCCTCGTCACTACCTCAGAAAACATGTCACCTTTTAAACGCATTTCGATTTTTTTATTTTACATGGTCCGGTAACGAGTTATGATGTTCACTGCAAAACAACAACGCCTCCGGAGAATCGTCACGGACTTATTTGTTAAAATTTTTAACGTATGTCCTACCCTTCTATCTCACAAAAAAAAACGTTTTTTAAAAGTGCTGTAGCTCAGTCGTTTTTCAATTTATCAACTTTGGGTTTTTTACGTAAAAGTAGACGTAATTTTCGAACTTCTTCCGTATTTGTTTACGTTTGTATTTTTTTTATCCTCCCCTCCCAGAGCGAAGTTAAGGGGTACGTTAAAAATGAGAAGCCAAACGGGGTGTCGTTTTTCTTGGGAACCGGATGTCGTATCGAAATTGGGCGGACGGCATTTTGTTGGTAATCACGTCCGGCAGGTTCTGAACTAGGATATTTCCAAAATTTCAAAAATTAACAAAATGGCGCGATTTCGTTAAAAAAAATTCAAAAATTAACTTGTTTTTTTTTTTTTTGGGGGGGGGGGGGGTTTGCCCCAAACCTCCTCATGTAGTAAAGTTAGCCCATCTGGTTCTCAACAAAAACGACACCCCAATTTGAAAAAAGGGATTTCGAGAAAAACGCATTTAAAGTTTTTTACATATATATGTATATATATAGCTCTGTAACTCCAAAAATAATTAGAATTTCAAAAAATCCTTTTAGGGCATTATTTCTGAAGGATTTTAGAAGGCATTTATGAAAAAATTGAGAAATTTTTCAAATATTCTTCAAATGTTATGCTATGAAATAAGTAATAAGTATATGAAATAAGTAATCCAACATTATTCATATCTTCAAAAAAGAATTATGAAAATTCTACTTTTTTTAACTTTTAAAACCTTACCCTCCTCTAACTGGAACCAAAGCTGATTTATTAACAAATAAAATCTAAATTTTTTTTTCCAGGAAATAACATTCAATAATTGCTAACACTTGTCAACTTTTAAACACTTAAATTGTCAATACAATGATATATTTTTGACAAACTAAAATAAATTGCCATCAACAGAAAATATCATCTATTCGTTTAGAGAAAATCACACCGATCTGTCGCAAATACAATTTATTTGTTTCTTGTTTTACTAAGAAAAACTCAGTTTGATTTTATGCCACCCATCTGGATTTGCATGTATTAATGATTGCTAGTCTTGTTCTTGTTGTTGTTGTTATTGTTATTCTTGGTTGCTGATGCAGCCAATTGTCGTTTTTTGTGCTGCACAGCCAACAATGATGATAAAGTGTTTTGTGGCTGATTTATAAATCACTTTTGATTTTTCGCTCTTCAGTCTTTAACGTCAGATACAGACATACAAACAGACACATGAACTTGAAAATAAAAACTAGTCAACTATTTATAGTTACATTTATAAATATTATTGTGTGTGTTGTTTGTTTTTTTGTGATCGATACTTACAAGCGGCTTTGTTAAATAAAAGTTATGAGACCATACTACACATAAATATGTATATTGTTCAATATGTTTAACCATAAACAATGTCGTCTTGGTTATAAATCACTATTCAAGTCAATAATTTTCATATTAGCAACAGATTTGTTTTCATCTCTTCGCATATCGTACAAAAAATATTGTTGTTACAGGATTCACCGCAAGATGTAATCATAAAAGCTTATTGATGACCTTAATTGTAATATTTAATGGTCTCAAATTTATCATTTTGTGAATTCTTCAACAAAAAAAAATAAATAAAAAATTAAAGCTTTTTTTTAACAATCCTTTTAAAATTTAAAATCAAACGCTCAAGATATTTCCTTAAAGTTAAAAATAATTCTAGTAATTTTGATTTTATTTTTAACATTTCATTATTATTATTCTGTTTAATTGAAAAACTTATATCGTTTAATTACATTTTATAAGCAAAAATGTTTCTGAATTCTAACGCTTTTATTTTGTTTTCCAGCAGTTATTTTATTTTATTGTATCTAATGTTATGTAACCGCCTACAGATATCCGAACGTGACATTGTTTATTCTTTAAATTCACCAGACCAGACCAGACCAAACTCGAGACCATATGTTAATATGTGAGGAATGTGAAAATTTTGTATTATAATGTTTTCCTGTGGGTGGGTGGATTTTATGCTCTGTTGTGGTAGGATTACATTGGGCATTCTATTTATTTAACTGTTAATAAATGTTTTCTTTTTTTGTGTGTTAAAACTTACACCAATAAGATTAAATCTCTTCTGAATGTTTAAGCATAAAAAATTACATATTGCCAGGACAATTGTTGGTAACATTTTATTACACTAGACAATTGTATGAATTACATCATGGCATTAAAATATCGTAGTTAACTTATGAAATTAATTAACTTTCATATGCAGTTAATCCAGTTTTAAGGAACCACAACTCATAAGCGGACACCTACGTACGAGAAATGATATTAGAAATAAGTTTTTTTTTGGAAAATACTCAAGTTTTAAGTTTGAAGTCGCCATGTTGTTTAGTATTTGTTTGGCAGCCACCAATAGTGTATGAGAAAAATTGGTCACCGTCATGTGACAAAATAATTCATTATTTTATAAAAACAATGATGGTTTTTTATAGAGAGAATAAACTTCTATGGGAAAATTTGCATTATTTTTTTTTTTTTATTATAAGAGTAGAAAAACTATTAAGATCGCTTCATAAGAGACCACCCAAAAACACTTTTTTTTATCGCAGACGGCGCATAGTAGCGCTATTTTGAACCAATTGAGATCATCAAATAAGTTAAAAGGCATATGATAGATAATTGTCCAATCTATGTCCAAGTGTTTGAACAAGGTGCTATCCCTTTTAGATGCTTACTTAGGGCTATAAAAGTTAAATTTGTTAACAGCATGAAAATATCATGTTTATGTTAAACTAGCAGTAACCCGATGCGCTTCGCTACACCCATCGTAACCGAAATAAATAAACCGGGAATACATTTCCTAGAAAAACATTTTGTTTATTTCTAAAGATTTTTGATTTTGTGGCTTTTGTTTCCGCGATTTCCGGTTTTTGGCAAATTATGGCTTACGCGATTTTAATTATCCGCAATTTTCGGTTTTGGCGATTTTTGACTTGGACGATTTTTGTTTTTTTTTTTTGTTGTTGCTATTTTTGAATTTTATTGATTTCTGGCTATGGGTTTTATGTTTTCTCAGATTTTTGATTTTGGCGACTTTTTATTTTGGCGATTTTTGTTATTCGCGATTTTCGGTTTTGGTGATTTTTGCTTTTTGGCGATTTTTGTTTTTTGCGATTTTTTTATTCGCGATTCTCAATTTTGGCAATTTTTGTTTTTGGCGACTTTTTTTGACGATTTTTGTTTTTATTATTTTGGATTTGGGCGATTTTGTTGACATTTTTGATTTTGGCGATTTTTGATATTCGTAATTTTCGGTTTTGTCGATTTTTGATTTTGGTGGTATATATTATTTGGCGATATATTATATTTGGTGATATATTACACAACTCCTCACATAGGTAATTAATGTACTTGTCCAAAGTTTCAAGACTGAAATTTTCATATTATTTTGTATAGCAGGTGCCACGCCCATTGATCCGAGATCGCTCATTTTTTGTCCGACTACTAACATTAATATCTAATGAGCTCTGAAAAAGTTCCAAGGCTTATTTTTACTATAGTACTCCAGTTATATGACATAAATATTTACTTTGAATTGGGCAGCCACGTCCATTGGTCCGATCCCGCCTTTTTTCAGACTACTCACATTAATAACTCGTAAACTCAGACAAAGTTCGAAGGCGTTTACTATTACAATACTCTAGATATCTGACATTTAATATTCACTTTTTATGGTTGGTATCACGCCCACTGATATGACCCCTCCCACTTTTTTTAGTACTAAAGTTGATAACTTATGAACTAACACAAAGTCCCAAGGCTTTCACTATTGTAGTCCTCCAGATATTGTAAATACTTATTTTTTTATGGGGGTGCCACGCCCACTGGTCCGATCCCTCCCATTTTTTTCCCGGACTACAATAATCACCCATGAACTCAGACAATGTTGCAAGGCTTTCACCACTACAGCACTCCAGATATATGACATAAGATATTTATTGTGTGATGGGAGCCATGCCCATTGGTCCGATGCTGCCCATTTTTTCGCAACTCTTCAAATTACATGTACATGTAGTACATAGTTTCAGAACTCTTACTGTCGTAGTACTTCAGATTTTATGTTAAAATTAGATGTTAAAACTTCACTAAAGAAAATATATATTGCCTATTTTTCCATCCCTATAGGGAGATACTTACTGCAAAAATTTCAGGACGATCGGTCCAGTGGTGTTGTTCCCTATAAATCACAAACGTACAAACAAACATACAAACTCCATTTGTGCTTATGTTTGTAACTACCAAAAATATTTGACCTAGGCCCACCTTTTATTATACCGATAGACTCAGAACGACACTCTGTGTCGATTTAGCGATGACCGTCCGTCCGTCTGTCCGTCTGTGTGTCCATGTAAACCTTGAAATCAACTACAAGTCGCAAATGTGAACATATTTTGATGAAATTTGGTATGTAAGCTTCTATCAGCCATAGCATGAAATTGGCGAAAATCGGTGCCTGTTCAGACCAAGTCCCCATACAAATGACACCTATGAAATCGACTTAAATTGCCATATGATCCAAATTATCATATAGATCTCGGTCAAATTGGGTTTGTGTGTGTTTACTATACCCATTAATCAGTAGTCCAAAAATAAACCCTATAGGACAATTCTTAGTCATAGCCCCCATATTAAGCTGCTTCTCGATCTTCACAAAAATCTATCAAAAATAAAAATATTGTACAAATTTTTCTCAAATTTGGTTTGTATATGTTTTGCAAAAAATAAGTGACCTTACCAAATATGGTCAGGATCGGTCCAGTTTTCGATCTAGTCCCCATATAAATATAGCATCCGATATGAACTTCTTCATATTCAAAGGAAAAAAAATTAATAACAACTAGCGGAGCCCAGCCCTCGAAATTCGAGTGCAAATTCTAGGAAATTTTATTTTATCATTTAATTGATTTCTTTCAATATTTTTTATTCTATTTAATTCATTAAGTTTATTTCATTATAAATATTTATTGAACACACAGAAATAAAGGCCACCTTGTATGCCACCTAAAGGTATTCAAATTTTTGGCAATTCACAATTCAACACAGGGTATGTGTTATGCAATTATTGTAATGAAATCTGTACGTTAACTTTCATGGTGCATAATGTAAAGTTGATTGTGCACGCATAACATTCCTCAACCTCAACGAATTTAAGCAGTTAATAGCTCAAAAGAAAGAGCTTGATCCACTGAGTGTTCTGAGAGTTAAACGATCAAGATCCACTCATTAGAAGAGGAGCTACATATGAGAATTCGAATTGCTTGAGTCAATGTGTCCTATAAGAAATGTACAGGGAAGAATCGCGTTTGAGTATAACGTGAGTAAGGTGGGAGTTGAGTAAATTTCAATGATTGAAGACATATCTGTGTCTAAATATCTTTCATTAAAAAAAAATTAAGGAAATCGGCCAGATAGAACGGCCAGACGGACTGACTTTAGTTTTCATAATTTGTTTTAATATATAAGAAGATAACACTCAAATTTGGTTTATGCTTATTTTTTATATCCAATTACTTGGGCCGAAGAGATAGGGTCTCTGAATGCATGATATAGGGTATCGTATAGTCGATCTAGACCATATTATCTTTTTTATGTTTCTGTTACAATGTTTTTATGTTAAAAAAAAAATTAATATTTTTCGAATTTATTTCTTGAAATTTCTTCAAAATAATTATCACAATTGATAACACAAGGTATATCTAATAGACTAATCATTTCTGAATGTTGATTATTGGATTCTAACTCTTTTCGTGACTTTACATGCCGCAGAGACGAAATAATGGATCGGAAGATGCTGTCAACATGTTGAAGAGGTCCTCATTTAGCCTCACCCTTGATGCTTTGAACGTGTTCGAACATCTATATTTTTAATAAAAATTTTTGAGGGACTCATGAGCTTCTTCGGAAAGCTCTTCAATTGTCAAAGACTGATCTTTGCCGTGTGTCAATATGTATGGACTGTTGGAGTTAATTTCTTCGATGGATATATTTCCGCCAAAAGTGATGCAGTTTTCGAAGCAAATTCTCCATATTTGGTAGACTTAACCTTTTCTTTGCCGTCTAAAACATTCAAGATCATTCCCAATCTTTTAATAATTTGACTGTTAATTCCAGTGATTCCAGTTACTACCTCATCATTTTCAAAAACTCCCCGAGAAGTGTATCCATCGTTTGAGCTCCCGTATCCGCACCTGTGTAGTCTACTTTTAATCCAACTTCTTTGAAAAACGCAACCTGTATACGGTTCTTGCTGATCTTTTGCTTCTCCTTATCTAATGTATTTGCATCAAAGTATTCCTCATTTTGTGGATGGGTATACGTCAATTTTAGAAAAAATCCATATCCTTGCGTGCAATGGTAAGATTCCATATTCAAAAGTGCTGTCCTCGTTTATAGAATCGTTCAAATTTTCGAAATTCTTTTGCGTCTTTTTGTATTTGTATTTCTTTTATTTGTCAAGCATGGTCTGGTGGAACTCTTATCTACATTCAAGAAATTTTTCTTCCCTAATTTTTAGAAATGCTTGCTAAATCTTGTCAATTTTTCTTGAATATACTCCATCATGGTTCTTATGAGTTCCAGCGATTTTCTAGCAAACTGAAACATTAATTGGCGGCAACAATGCACTGATGACGGCCGTGGATTTTTCCAGTATACGGAAACTTCAGATTTAAGCCGCAAGGGAACAACATTGGAAGACATCTATTACTTAAAAACGCTAATCAAAAAGAATAGTTTTTTTGTGCATCCTGTTTCTGTACCTGAATTTACAAGGGATGCACGCCATACAATTTCTGAAAAAATGTCTTTTTTACCTTTTTTATCTCTAGTAGTCGAAGGAGCAGATGGGAGCAGCTGGACTTTGTTGAGTTTGGCAAAGGAAGAATCAAATAAGTTTTGAAATTATGGCAGGTATAAAAGATTATACATATTTTTATTTTCCATCAAAGTTGAAAAATAGTGAAAAAAATAGGCAGTTGGTAAATAGTGATTTACCTGCAGAAACACAAAGGAAACAGTAAATTTTTTTTTCTATAATACCTATAGTAGTAATATGCAAGGCGATTTCTAATGATCTTTTCTACGCTTTTAGTTATCAGCCGCTTTTTAAAAAAATATACAATTTGATGCAGATGTGCACCATCTTTACAGATTTGCACGATCTGGCACATTTTTTGGAGTAATATTCATTTAAGTTTGCCACAAACACATACATAAAAACATATTTAAGCTTCAAATAAAAAACAAGTAAAACAATTATAGTCGGTCTAAATGGATGTAATAAACACATGCAAACCCAATTTGACTAAGATCTATACGACAATTTCGATCTTATGACAGTTTATGTCGATTTTATAGGGGTCATTTGTATGGGGGCTAGGTCTGAACATAGACCGATTCTCACTAATTTCAATAGCGTTCATCCCATGGCTGAAGAAAGCTTATATACCAAATTTCATCAAAATATATTCATATTTGCGACCTGCAGTTTGATTACAAGGTTTACATGGACACACAGGCGGACGGACGGACGGACGGACGGACTTAGTTAAATCGATTCAAAAAGTGATTCTGATTCGATCGCTATAATAAAAGATGGGCCTAGGTCAAATATTTTTGATTGTTACAAACAGCAGCACAAAGTCATTATACCCAAACCACATAGTGGTATAGGGTATAAATACACAATGATATGTGTGTGTGTATGAATTGGCTAAAATTGATTAGCATTCCTTTAGGCTCTTATAAAATTATTTATTAACAAACCCATTTATATGTCTTCTGTGTGTTCAACAAAAATTTATAATGAAATTTTAAAAAATTTTATTTAAAAATTCGCAATTTACCGAATTTTATTTTAATATTCATAATTTTTTATACATATATAAATATATATACATATATAGATAAAAACAAGTAAGAAAATTATAGTCGGTCTAGACCGACTATACGATACCCTATACCATGCGTTTAGAAACCCTATCTCTTAGGCCCAACTAACTGGACATTGAAAATAAGCAAAAACCAAATTTGAGTGGGATTTTTATTAATTTTTTTGGCTGCAGATATGAAAAAGTTCATATCGGATGCTATATCTATAAAGGGACTAGGTCCAAAAATGGACCGATCCTGATCATGTTTGGTAAAGTCTCTTGTATTTTGCAACAATATGTACAAACAAAATTTGAGAAGAATCAGTGCAATATTTTTGTTTTTTAATAGATTTAAGTGAAGATCGGGAAGCAGCTCTATATGGGGTCAAAGGGATCATTTTTGGACTACGCATTAGTGGATGTAATGAACACATACAAACCCAATTTGAGTAAGATCTATATGACAATTTGGATCTTATGGCAATTTATGTCGATTTCATATGGGTAATTTGTATGGGGGCTAGGTCTGAACATGGACCGATTCTCACCAATTTCAATAGCGTTCATCACATGGCCGATAAAAGCTTATATACCAAATTTCGTCAAAATATATTCATATTTGCGACCTGCAGTTTGATTACAAGCTTTACATGGACACACAGACGGACGGACGGACGGACGGACGGACGGACGGACGGACGGACGGACATTGTTAAATCAACTCAGAAAGTGATTCTGATTCGATCGGTATAATTAAAGATGGGTCTAGGTCAAATATTTTTGGTTGTTACAATCAGCAGCACAAAGTCATTATACCCAAACCACATAGTGGTATAGGGTATAAAAACTTTAATTCAGACTATTAATGTTTTTGAAAGATACCTATGTAAATATACCTGTAACAATTAAGCGCATTATATCTCAACCCTTTTTTATAAGTATATACCAACTCCTGACAACTCTACCGACACGCAAAATACACAGCGGTGCACCGGTACGACCAACTTTTGTATTCATAACACTCAGACGGACGGACATCGTTTAATCGACTCAGAAAGTGTTTTTGAGTCGATCCGTATAATTTTTGGCAGTTACAAACATCACCTCAAACTTTATATATCCTAGCCACATAGTGGACAACTTTTGTATTCATATATATATATATATATATATATATATATATATATAGATAAAAACATTGAAAGAAAAAAATTTTAATGAAAAAAAAATTTCCTAGAATTTGCACTCGAATATCGAGCGCTGGGCTATACCAGTACTTAATAAATACGTAAATCAATATTCTACCTGAAACTAGACCAAATTGCTTAAAAATTGTTTGTTTTTTTTAACTGAAAATAGCCCAACTTTGAAGGGTTATACGAGGGCGGGCCAATAAGTCCGTGACTTTTCGTACTTCCCTCGTAGTTATATGAAATGCAACACTGCTCCCATCAAGTACCACCTGTTAGTAGACTACTGTAAAATTTTGAGCAAGTTCCGTTAAACATTATTTTTTGCGAAAAAAAAACCAAACCGAGGAAAATCTTGACAAATACTATGGTTACTCTGCACCATCGATTTTAATGGTAAAAAAAAGTGGTTTACTGACTTTCGTTGTGGTTGCACAAATACAAATGACGCTGAACGTTCTGGACGGCCAATTGAGGTCAATACACCCGAAAATGTCGAAAAATCCACGATATGGTGTTGGCCGATCGAAGAGTAAAAGTGCGTGAGATTGTTGATGCCATAGGCATTTCATATGGCGGTGTCGTTTCGATTTCAAATGATCAGTTTGGTTTAAGAAAGCTGTCTGCAAGATGGGTGCCGCGTTTGCTCTCAATTGACCATAAACGTAATCGTGTGACAACTTCAAAGGATTGTTTGTTGGGCTACGAATTGGTACCTCATCCGCCATATTCTCCGGTGACTATTTCCTATTTCCAAACCTAAAGAAATGGCTCGGTGGAAAGAGATTTAGCTCCAAATGAAATTATTGATCAAACAAATGCCTATTTTATGGACTTCGAAAAATCCTATTTTTTGGAAGGGATACAAAAATTGGAGAAACCTTGGACTTAGTGTATTGAGGTAAAAGGAGATTATGTTGAAAACTAATTTTTTTTTTTGCAAAAAAAACTGTGTTTCATTCTATAAGTCACGGACTTATTGATCCGCCCTCGTATCTTCTAAGCTAAAAATCTGAGTTTACTTAAGGTAGCAAATTTTTAAGCTTTCAACAATTTCCTATCAGATGAGTTCATTCAAAATTTCGCCAGCGCCCATGATATTTTTCATTTTTGCAACCTAATTTTTTCTGAGGACGAATAAATCTAAGTTTAATTAAAAAATAGTTTATTGCGGTAAACTGGACACCTGTTCAAATTTAATGGTTCACCAGTATGTGGTAGTTTTTTATACATATTGGATTAAATTGTTTAAACTTCACTTTATGGTGTACAAAAGTTTAACTATTTTGTCTTTAAGTTTTTCAGCAAAAAGGTAGTTATTTTAAAAGAATCATTTTTTATTACCACCGAAGGGGAATCTAAACAACTTCCACAAATATTAATATAAAGTTAACTACAATTTAAAATTTTTAGAATACCAAAAGAAAAGGAGATTTTCCACAATAATATTTGGAATTACAAATTTAAATCAAATAATTAATTAATTAATAATTAATTCAAATAATTAATTAAAAATAAATTGATAGCAAAAATTATATTTAGAAAAGAATTCTTAGGAATAACTGATTAGCAAATGTGGATCCGGATAACTTTCGCGAATAGCATATATTTTACTTCTTTCTATTCTGATTATTGTTGGGTGAAGAATCGTACAAAACAATGCTCTACACTTTCACATATGTACACTTCAGCTTAAGTTTAAGATTTATTCGTACAGTCAAATATACATATCTTGTGAAATGTATCAGCCAAACAAGAGTTTACACATAAAACCAATATGAATTTGTTGTTTAATAAAACCAACACACAAAATGATGATGCTAACCAAAATATAATGTCAACATGTTTCGCTTGTGCTTTACGTTAAATCATCTTGGAAATAAATTACATACAGTATGAAGGAAGATACAAAAAACAACAAGTACACTATGCTGCTAAAGTATAAAAACTGTATTGTACAGCATATCTATGGTCACAAGCGATAACCGCCTAAGTCGACTTAAGAATGATTTGAGTTATATGTATATGCTATCATATTCTACTAAAAACGCTTTATATTTACGTGAAATCCCTATTTCTCTAACACTGTTTAATAAAAAGTTATTAATGAAAACATACTGACCTAAGTAATAATGAAACCCCATTACATTTATATAAAAGGTTATTTTTCTCGAAAGCATGATTTTCGACTTAGACGGTTAATGCTTGTGACCGCAGTTATAAGCGATTATCAATAATTTGAAGCACCAGAGAAAATCGTTATATGTATCGAAAGTCATCTACAATTTTTAATGATCCCTTGATTATCTCAAAGATTGAATTGTCCATTGAAAGACAGTTTTATTTATAATAAATTGCAAATTACCAAATTTCAAATATAGAATTGATTATCATAAGTGCATGATATTTTCATTTTCGGGATACTTCTTAATCATTGTTGACTATCTTCGGCGAAATTGTTTAACATAGAGCATGTTAAAGTTTGTTTTATTTTGTATTTAAATAGCCGGGAAAAGCATAAAGAATTTAATCCACATACATATATACTAAGGAAGTATTCTGGTATGGTTTACTACTTACTACCTGCTGCGTAGTCTATTACGTTAAGTTCAGGAAAGGAATTTGTCAGTTTGCACTGTTCACACTGGCACTCAAAGATAGATTTTAGAAAACGTTAACTTAAACATTATATGGTAGATTGTTGGTTTTAAAATCCTCTCAATCCTATGGCATTTTTGAATTACAAACACCCTTAGCTTCTAGATATTTTGCTGACGACATTTTTAGAGCAATCTTTCGAACTTTTCATTGAATCGGAATCTAAATTAGAATCTTAAGATTTATGTACTTAGTTGAACTAACTTTCGGTTAAAATTTTAAATTTTAAGATGAGTTACAAAAGAAATACTTTTTCCATATGGTTTTTATTCCCAATGCCACTAAATAAGTGACCTAGATCCATCTTTTATCATATCGATCGACCCAGAATTATTTTCTTAGTTGATTTAGCATTGTCCGTCCGTCCGTGTATCCATGTTAGCCTTGTAATGAAACTACTTGGATAAAATTTGGTACACAACCTTTTGTCGGTACATATTCAGACCTAGACCCCATACAAGTGACCCCTATGAGATCTATTTAAATTGTTATAAGACCCAAATTGTAATATAGATCTTGGCCAAATTTGGTTTGTTTGTGTTTATTATTAATAAGTGGTCCCAAAATAAACTCTAGGACAATTTTTATTGATAGCCCCATATAAAGCTGCTTCCCGATCTTCACTTAAAACTATCAAAAAACAAGAGTATTTCACAGATTTTTATCAAGTTTCGTTTGTAGATGTTTTTGCAAAAATATGGTCATGATCGGACAATTTTTCGACCCAATCCCCATGTAAATATAGCATCCGATATGAACTTTTTAGAATCTGCAGGCAAAAATTAATAAAAATTCCATACAGATTTGGTTACGCTTATTTTTTACGCCCAATTAGCTGGACCTAAGACCAATTCTCTAAAGGCATAGTCTAGATCGACTATAGTTTTCTAAATTGTTTTTATACCCTATACCACTATGTGGTTTGGGTATAATGACTTTGTGCTGCTGTTTGTAACAACCAAAAATATTTGACCTAGACCCATCTTTTATTATACCGACCGAATCAGAATCACATTTTGAATCGATTTAACTATGTCCGTCCGTCTGTGTGTCCATGTAAACCTTTTAATCAAACTGCAGGTCGCAAATATGAATATATTTTGATGAAATTTGGTATATAAGCTTTCATCGGCCATTGGATAAACGCTATTGAAATTGGTGAGTATCGGTCCATGTTCAGACCATACAAATGACCCCAATAAAATCGACATAAATTGCCATAAGGTCCAAATTGTCGTATATATCTTAGTCAAATTGGGTTTATATGTGTTTATTACATCCATTAATGAATAGTCCAAAAATGGTCCCTATCACTTAAATCTATCAAAAAACAAAAATATTGCACTGATTCATCTCAAATTTTGTTTTTATATATTTTCGCAAAATACAAGAGACTTTACCAACCATGGTCATGATCGGTCCATTTTTGGATCTAGTACCCATATAGACATAGCATCCGATATGAACTTTTTCATATCTGCAGCCAAAAAAATTATTAAAAATGCCACTCAAATTTGGTTTATGCTTATTTTCTATATCCAATTAGTTGGGCCTAAGAGATAGGGTATCTAAACGCATGGTATAGGGTATCGTATAGTCGGTCTAAACCGACTATAATTTTCTTACTTGTTTTTTTTTTTTAATTTCGGCACAGCCATATCTCGGGGCCTAATTTTTGGAATATTTGTATCAATTTCTAATTCTAAGGTGGTGTGGTGGATCCGTTTGTTGCTTGACCCCATTTACTTTAAGAAAATAAATAAGTTAAGACACAATGAAAATATAACTTTTCATCTTATTTTTTTTTTTCTTTTCATATTTCAAATATAGTTTTTACTGTCTCATTGTTTGGCAGTTGATGTGAATGGAGCATGCACGAAACAATTTGTTTTCGTTTAACGAAATGAGAAAACAAGGAAATGTTTTAGATGTCTAAGACTTTAGGAAATTCTATTAAAAATATACCTATTAGAATAATATCTAAAACTACAAAAATCGCCACATGTCTACAACCCGTTATATTGTTAATTATTTGCTTAAGAAGCAATTAAGAATTGCTTTCTAATGATGGTAGGCTTGACTTTTCATTGTTTAATTTTGATTGAAAAATATTATTACGAATCATAAAAAAAACTGGAACAAAAAAACGCTAATGTTCAATTATTTTGGAAAATATATTTCTCTGTATGGATAGTTGAATAAATATATATTTTCTTTCTCTTTTAGACTTTCATTCAGCTAGTCTAAATATTATTGTCTTTAAATTCAATTATTATCAGTTTTTATTGCGAAAAGCGTCTATCTGATACTCATTAAACTAATAAGAAAAAACGTTCTTGAAATAGTCGTAAAAAATATTGTGCAATATTGTTGGGAATTTTCAACAGTATACCATTAAAATTTTTTTTTTTCGAGTATTTATTATGAATTCTTATTTATTGTTTTTTTATAAAAACTGTCTTAAGTTAAATTCGAAAGTTAAATTTGTTTTGACGTAACGAAAAGTAAAATTCGTGTTATGTAAAATTAAATTTACATGGAAAAGTTAAATTCGTTTTATGTAAAGTTAAGTTCGTATGTTTAATTTTAAAGCAAAGTTAAATTCGAATGTGATTTTCAAAATTTTTTGGAAAAGTTCTGAAATTGAATTTGGGAAAGCCAGGTATAGAAATAGCATGAACGTGGCTTTAAAATGATGTATGTATAACATTTGATGACAATGGTAAAAATTCTGCAAAATAAAAATGACCTTAAAATATTAACAATGGTGTTTTTCAAGAAATTTTTTTTTAAAAATTATGCCATGCGAATTTATCTTTTCATAAAAAGACTTTGACTTTGCTTTAAAATTAAACATGCGAATTTAACTTTATATAAAACGAATTTCACTTTTCCATGCGAATTTAACTTTACATAAAATGAATTTAACATTTCGTTACGTCGCAACGAATTTATTTACCTTCACAGTGTTACGTCAAAACGAATTTAACTTCACATTATTTAATCTGAAAACTAGAGTATATTGTACAACAATTTTCGAATTTTTGTTATTAACACCTCACATTAAAACAATATTGTGTTACTTTTCAATGGTGAAAAGTAATTTTTAAGCAACCTGATTTCTGGGATAGAATAATATTGTTCTTAATACACATTTATTGAAGCTAGCAGATTCCAGCCCTCGAAATTCGAGCGCAAATTCTAGGAAATTTTATTTTTTCATTAAATAAAGACCTAAAGGTATGCTAATCAATTATAGCCAATTCACAAATCAACACAAAAAACAAACTCATTTTTATTACAAACACATTAACAAATTTAATAAACACACACATAGCATTGTATAATTTTATGTATGTATTAGTAGCAATTTTAAATGCAATTTACTCAAAATAAAGGAAAAAATTTAAAAATCTGTAAATCTGCAAATCGAGTAAAAAGAAATACCTTTCAGATAAAAAACATCAGTCACAAGAAATCGCCTAGCCAATTAATATTATAGATTTGAGTGCAATTTCTAGGCCACTTTATTTTTCAACTTAGCCAGTTCACAAACCAACACTTTTTTGGTTTATTATTATTGTGAATGAAGATAACAAACACATTAAAAAACACATTAACGAATTTAAATCGGAATAAATAACATCTACAATATTAATAGGCAAGGCGATTTCTTGTGACCGATGTAAGTTTCACAGTTTTACCCCGATTTTGACAAAAAAATTTATAATTTTAAAGGTATTTCTTTTTAGCCGTTACCCAGATTTACAGATTTTCATCGTCTAGAATATTTTTTTGGAGTTATGATCGTTTAAAGTTGCTACTAACACATACATAAAATTATTCAATGCTGTGTGTGTGTTTATTAAATTTGTTAATGTGTTTGTGTTAACGTGTTGAGTTTGTTTTCATTTAAAATGAGTTGAATTGTGAAGCATGCCTTTAGGGTCTTTTTTAATGAAAAAATAAAATTTCCTAGAATATGCAGTCGAATTTCGAGTGCTGTAATCTGCTAGTATGTATAATTTTATGTATGTGTTAGTATCAATTTTAAATGCAATTTACTCAATATAAAGGACAAAATTTAAAAATTTGCAAATCTGGTGAACAGCTAAAAATAAATACCTTTCAAATAATATACGCTTGGTCAAAATCGGTATAAAACGGTCGAACAAAACATCAGTCACAAGAAATCGCCTAGCCTATTAATATTATAGATTTAAACGGAAATTGTAAAAATATCGAAATACGTTATTTAAAAAGATCTGTTCTATAGGACCTTACCGAGACCGAGAGCCTTTAAAAGATAATAATTATACTACAATATTTTTTTAATTAGCATAGCAGTATTTTTAAAAAACAATATACCTCTGCATGTACAGCTAGATTCAAAAGCATTTGTACACTAACAATTTTTATGTTCAATACATTATAAGTATTTTTGCCTTGTTGTTTTTTAGACCAAAATAATAAAATGTTGAATTAAAAAGAAATACAAACAGCCGAAATAAAAGCTTGACTATAAACAACGTAAGTGTACGCTTTCTTTTGACTCTGACTGTATGTAAGATAATTTTAGAAAGGTGTAAAATTTTGGTCAGACTTAACGTAATTTTTCAGAATGGCGAGTCGATTTCTGTGTGACCAATATAAATATTGTAGTTAATAATCGATTACAGAAAATCGAATAAAAATTACTTCTTATTACTTTTTTTATTACACAACAATATCAGGTCTAATTAACTTAATGAAAATTTAGCTTAAAAATTACTTTTTTTTTTTTTGCTAATTTTTACTAATGCCGTTTTCTTTTCTGACAAAAAATGTTGCATTTTAACGGGTGATTTTTTTGAGGTTAGGATTTTCATGCATTAGTATTTGACAGATCACGTGGGATTTCAGACATGGTGTCAAAGAGAAAGATGCTCAGTATGCTTTGACATTTCATCATGAATAGACTTACTAACGAGCAACGCTTGCAAATCATTGAATTTTATTACCAAAATCAGTGTTCGGTTCGAAATGTGTTTCGCGCTTTACGTCCGATTTATGGTCTACATAATCGACCAAGTGAGCAAACAATTAATGCGATTGTGACCAAGTTTCGCACTCAGTTTACTTTATTGGACATTAAACCAACCACACGAATGCGTACAGTGCGTACAGAAGAGAATATTGCGTCTGTTTCTGAGAGTGTTACTGAAGACCGTGAAATGTCGATTCGTCGCCGTTCGCAGCAATTGGGTTTGTGTTATTCGACCACATGGAAGATTTTACGCAAAGATCTTGGTGTAAAACCGTATAAAATACAGCTCGTGCAAGAACTGAAGCCGAACGATCTGCCACAACGTCTAATTTTCAGTGAATGGGCCCTAGAAAAGTTGGCAGAAAATCCGCTTTTTTATCGACAAATTTTGTTCAGCGATGAGGCTCATTTCTGGTTGAATGGCTTCGTAAATAAGCAAAATTGCCGTATTTGGAGTGAAGAGCAACCAGAAGCCGTTCAAGAACTGCCCATGCATCCCGAAAAATGCACTGTTTGGTGTGGTTTGTACGCTGGTGGAATCATTGGACCGTATTTTTTCAAAGATGCTGTTGGACGCAACGTTACGGTGAATGGCGATCGCTATCGTTCGATGCTAACAAACTTTTTGTTGCCAAAAATGGAAGAACTGAACTTGGTTGACATGTGGTTTCAACAAGATGGCGCTACATGCCACACAGCTCGCGATTCTATGGCCATTTTGAGGGAAAACTTCGGAGAACAATTCATCTCAAGAAATGGACCGGTAAGTTGGCCACCAAGATCATGCGATTTGACGCCTTTAGACTATTTTTTGTGGGGCTACGTCAAGTCTAAAGTCTACAGAAATAAGCCAGCAACTATTCCAGCTTTGGAAGACAACATTTCCGAAGAAATTCGGGCTATTCCGGCCGAAATGCTCGAAAAAGTTGCCCAAAATTGGACTTTCCGAATGGACCACCTAAGACGCAGCCGCGGTCAACATTTAAATGAAATTATCTTCAAAAAGTAAATGTCATGGACCAATCTAACGTTTCAAATAAAGAACCGATGAGATTTTGCAAATTTTATGCGTTTTTTTTTAAAAAAAAGTTATCAAGCTCTTAAAAAATCACCCGTTATTTCCACTTTTATTGAATAGTGTATTTTTTTTTATCAATTCTGAATTAAAAGCAAACTTATACATCAATCGAAAGGTATCAAAGTGCTGTATTCATAAAATGCAAAAAATTTTGATTGTTATCCTCTTGAAAATCATAGGGTGAATATATTAAAAAAAGTGGTACAAAGGGGAATCATTCTCACACTATGACCTGAAAGAATTCAATGGCTGCAATTTTTTGCGATTTAGAAAGGCTCGACCTTGATACCTTTCGACTGATGTATAAGATGATATTGCTCTTAATTCAGAATATATAAAAAATACACTTTACGAAAAACGTGGAAACGAAATGCAACATTTTTTTTCAGAAAAGACAACGGCATAAGAAGAAAAAGAGAAAAAAGTTGTTTACACTCGGGAGACAGATTCATCAGTTGATACAATCGAAAATAGAGTTGTTCTGCTTTAATTGATCCATTGATCATTATTTTAACGGACCCAGTTATTTATTAGACTAAAAACCGGCAAATAGTACCAATTTTCAACACAAAATCGGAGTAAATACAATGACCTATTTAGTTCAGATATACAAGGAATTCCCTACAAAGTTTTTTAATTCATTAAAACTTAGATTGTCTAGACTCTAGACATATCATTCTATCCAGAGGCAATTTATTTTCAAACCGAGTGTCATGAATCTCATTTTGCAGGTCCTCCGTTTCAACCAGTTTTAACCGTTGACTGGTTGGAAAATTGTGACTTCCTACACGCAATTTCAAATTACAATAACACTTTTAAATAAATTATTAAACATTCTAGGTTTCAAAGCTGTCCCGTAATCATGGACACAGTACGAAAGTTGCCTCAAAATTAATTATGACCTACCCCACTTAAACAGGGGTATTGTATAAACAAACCGAGATAAAATTATGAATATTATGGCGTTAAATATAGATTCCACAAATTAAATAAAATACTTCACACACCAAAAAAAAATAATTTTACCCCAATATGATAACAACAACAATAATTATTTCGATTTACTTACACTTTTGTTTGCTTGTTTTGTTTTGCTTTGCTCATTTCTTTTCTATCGGCAAAAATTGCCAAATATTTTCTTTTTCACTTTTATTTTCACTATTGATCACTTTTAACGAATATGATTTAATATTTTATTAATAAAACACTTGAAATTTATTTTTCTATGCATTAAAACACCAATTTGTTGAAATTTTATAAACCGATTAGCAAATATTAACAAAAATCAATTAGTAATTACCCGTGTAAAACAAAACTCAACCACCTCATAGTAAATTTCGGCACAAACTAAATAACGACAAGCAGTGATGCCAACTCCTGAAAATAGAAATGCGCCATGATCATAGTAAAAAAGGCTAAATAATAAAAGAGTTAAGAACAACAATTTTCTTTTTATATTTGGAAACTATATATCAAATAAAAAAAAAAAAACATTAAATAATTTTACCAAAAATATATTTTAAATAAACAAATTACACATTAGATCGCCCGAAATATATATGAAAAATGCAAAAGTGTTTTTTTCTTCGCTCCCCAGGATTTTTCTGGTAGGTAGGGTATGAAAAATAAGCTCCATTAAAAAATTTGACCTTGTTAGTTGTTACTGTCCACCCGGTTTTGATTTTACGTATACAAAGTAATCGACCTATAACTTTGAAAATAACAGGTTTAGGAGATCGGTTACGTATACCATATTTGTAGAGAATCATATAATACACCTTTTTGTAGTAGATTTCATCGATGTCCGTTTGACCATTTAAGCAGAGGCGGGCAATTTTTATGAAAATTTGTGAAATTGAATTTTTAAAACATCCATAACTTTTTTGTGAATGCAGATATTTTTACATGCAAACTGTCAATTGATAGAGTATTAAATGAAGTTTAAACTGTATAAAAATGTAACATTATTCGGGAGTTGTTCGCATTGGAAAATTGAAGAAAATCCTGCAAATTTGCAAACTTCCCTACAGTAAAAATGCTGCAGTTTAAGAACCTGTGAACCGAATTAAATGTGTTATTCAACATTGTAAAGGTAATTAGTTACAAGGCCCTAATTGGATTTTAATGTTATTTTATTTTTCTATACTTTTATATGCTTCATATACTTTTATACTTTTATACTTTCTATACTTTTATTGATTTCAACTTCGTCGTCAAATAACGCAAGCGCGATGTTTGCTTCACTTAAATACCAAAGATGGTTTCGAAACTTATTTTGTACTGCAGTTGCCACTATATCATCTATGGATTTATATCTCTCGAGATCTTTCAAAAGTTGCAAATCATTGGCTGGTGCTTTTTGTGCCAATTGACATAGAAACCAATTTTTTATATAGATTGAAACTACGAAAACATTGAATCGTAGAATATTTTTCAAAAGTTGTGCTGAAATTAATTTAAATATTTTTAAATTTATTAATTTTTAACACATTTAAGATTTTTTTAAATAGATGACAAATTAAATAGAAATAAAAATTATATTTACTTGATAATTCAAACTGATTTCTAAACAGGAAAATTTTAAGGGAATATAAAATTTTTGCCATCCATCTGGCATGACTGAAAGCACCTGGTTTCGCAATTTTATAGCCAGGAATTTCTTCTCCAAGGAACAGCAAACTTAGTTTAAGCACTTCTATGTAATCATGTCTGTCGTTCTTGACTTTATTTTGAATTTGATCTTTCATAAAAGTAATTAAATCACTACGAAGATCATCTGAAACAAATTCTGCAGCACACGTATCTGAAAACCCAATTTCAAAACAATCGTGCTGGAGATTTGGCCATGCTTTGCGAAATTTGTTAAATAATAATATATTAGGACCTGAAGATGTTGGCTCTATTGTGGATTTAAAAGCAGCTCCTACAAGTAGTTCCATTACGTGGTGCCTACACGCAAAATGCAACAGCTGTCTATCGAGTTTCTGCTCCAGCACAGCACAGGCTCCAATTGAAGTACTGGTATTACTCGCAGTTGTGTCATAACACATCGCCATTACATTATTCTCAACGTTCCAATCATTCAAAGCTGAATACACGGCAGAAGCTTCCAGAGCACCAGTTTGTCTAAGTACTTTGGGTACTCCCAAAACTTTGGATTTTCCATATGAAGAAAGAATAACTGCTAATCTATTGCACATCAAGCTTCTAACATCCGTACAGTCCTCCAAAATTTTTCCATCCGAATGCACCGTGAAAGTATTTGCTCTTGAAAACTGTTCCTTTAAGTTAGCAGAAATGCGTTCTCTATAGTTTGACCGTTGTGTTCTTATGTACTCAGGAGATATAGGAAGCGAATGCACATCATGGCCTAAATTGTGTGCCGCTTGACCGATAATAATAGCAGCTCCTTTGTTGCTTACATGAAATCTGTCTAAAGCTTGAGTCATGCGAGCATTTATAAGAGGTTTAATTTCTTTTGTATATATTTTTCTGATGGTTTTTTTTGGTGGAACATAATCAGATCCCTCTGATTCGCAGTCAGTTTCCACTGAGAATTTAGTTTCAGCATGTTCTCTTTCATTTTCGTTTTCAAAATCTTCATCGTTTATACTTACGGTATCAGCATTATTTTCAAAGTTTAGTAAAATTTTGGCACGCATTGCTGCAATTGACTTACGATGGCCATTGAGAAAATCGATCTCTTTCAGTTTGTTGCCTTTTTCTAATATTTCTATGGCATCAATTTTGGCTATATCGAAGAGAACATTTAAGGAGTCCTTAAATCCCTTTTCTTCTCCTGCCACTCCAATCCGAAGATTATTTCGACTTTTTCGAACTTTATCGTAATCTTTATAACTTGAAACTATAAGACTCAACACCTTATCTTTTCTTCTTGTAGGAATTCCAAATGACTTATATATATCACTCACCTCCTCTGCAATAATTGCTGCACATTCTTTTACACTTTTTAGTTCTTCTTGGACTAACCATGAAAGTCTTCCATGAATATCTTTTTTGCTTGGAAGCATTTCTTTATTTAGCATGTTTTTTTTTCTACCAATTAAATAAGCACTTTTAGGTGTATTATCCATTTTTCTTTTTACTTATTTATGCTGGATTCACATTGATCTTAATTTTATACGATTTTTGTTGTAAAGAAACACTTATAAACAAACAAAAAATTGTATTTTTGGAAACGTGCTTTCTTTTTTACCGTTTGCAAAGCAATAAACAAAAACAGATGTTTTTTCTTGACAACACAGTTGCAACTTTCAGGTATACTTTTCGTAGAGGGTATACTAAGTTTGTCAATTAGTTTGTAACGGCATGTAGTAGAGTGTGTTTTTTCTTTTCTATGTATTTGGTAATAAATAACTTCAAATAAATATGCGCTGTTTTTAATAAAATTTTTATATTTTTTTTACTCATTAATTTTTTTTGCAATTTTTTGCCTATTTAAGGGCAGAAAATAATGTTACATTTTTATACAGTTTAAACTTCATTTAATACTCTATCAATTGACAGTTTGCATATAAAAATATCTGCATTCACAAAAAAGTTATGGATGTTTTAAAAATTCAATTTCACAAATTTTCATAAAAATTGCCCGCCTCTGCTTAAATGGTCAAACGGACATCGATGAAATCTACTACAAAAAGGTGTATTATATGATTCTCTACAAATATGGTATGCGTAACCGATCTCCTAAACCTGTTATTTTCAAAGTTATAGGTCGATTACTTTGTATACCACTTTAGGGTCCATTTTAGGACGTAAAATCAAAACCGGGTGGACAGTATCAACTAACAAGGTCAAATTTTTTAATGGAGCTTATTTTTCATACCCTACCTACCAGAACAATCCTGGGGAGCGAAGAAAAAAACACTTTTGCATTTACGGGCGGTCTATTACACATGTACTCCAGAAATATGTCATGGTGATTCCAAAAATATTTCTATGACAGCTGAACCCCTCGAGAAGCCTTATCTGGAAAAAAAGTTGCAGTATTTTTTGCCAACTATTTTTTTATCTTATAAAGATAAAGTTAATATTAACTCTTTGAATCTGCTTCAAAACATTCTTAAAATCTGCTTATAAACTGGGGATATCGATTTGATTACGATTTTCTTGCAAAAAGTTTGTAATTTTTGTTTTTCGTTTCCATAGCTCCGATGGAAAATTAGTTAATTCTGGAAACTAATTAAATCTTGTATGTATAGTGTCACCTACTTGACACATACGTTGTAATAACATAAAATGCCCATTATGATATTAATATTTGCGATTTCTATTCTATTTTTAAGTCACTGTTGGATATATACTGACTGCTGATATCGCTTCCAGAGATCAATTAATACTTTAAAACCATTGCTTTGGAAAACGGTGAGTAGTTTTAATTTTCTTGAAAATCGCATTATTAAACATTATAAAAGTACATGAAAATCTCGCTGTCATTACTCTACAGACAAATTTTCTTAACATTTTGATGCAGAATCAAAAAATTTTAAAAAATTCACGGAAGGTAAATCAAATATTTTTATTCATATACTTATACCCTATACCACTGTGGTTTGGGTTTAATGACTTTGTGCTGCTGTTTGTAACTACCAAAAATATTTGACAAAGACCAATCTTTCATTATACCGTTCGACTCAGAATCACTATCTAAGTCGATTTAGCGATGTCCGTCCGTCCGTCCTTCTGTCCGTCTATGTGTCCATGCAAACATTGTAATCAAATTACAGGTCGCAAATACGAATATATTTTGATGAAATTTAATATCTGAGCTTTTGTCGGCCACAGGATGAATGCCACTGAAACTGGTGAAAATCGGTTCATGTTCAAACCTAGTCCCCATACAAATGACCCCTCTGAAATCGACATAAATTGCCATAAGATCCAAATAACCATATAGATCGCAGTCAAATTGGGTTTGTATGTTTTCATTATATCCACTAATCAGTAATCCAAAAATAATCCCTATAGGACAATTCTTAGTCATAGGCCCCATATAGAGCTGCTTCTCGATCTTCACTTAAATCTATCAAAAAACAAAAATATTGTAGGGATTTTTTTCAAATTTGGTTTATATTTATTTTTTAAATATGTATATGAGTGAATTTACCAAATATGGTCAAATATCGGACCATTTTTCGACCTAGTCCCCATAAAAATATAGCATCCGATATGAACTTTTTCATATATGCAGTCACAAAAATTAATAACAATGCCACTCAAATTTGGTTTATGCTTATTTTCTATATCCAATTATTTGGACCTAAGAGATAGATAGATTTTCTTACTTGTTTATGTTTGAAAACCAGGTTTAATTTCAAGGTGGTACATCAAACCTTTCTTTGAAGTACCCTAATAGGGCCCATACACGATACCAGCATGCTGCCACAATCAAGCGATTCTACGATTCCACCAGCATGTTGGTACAATCATCATTTCTTTGCAAATAGCATGTTGAAAACATTGATACGGATAGTGACCTTAAAAAATTTTTTTTTTTTTTTTTTTTCATTTATTAACTTCATGCATATTTTATTATTAGGTATATATTATTATATATTTAAATTATGCAATATTAATTATTTAGTCTAAAAATAATTTTTTTTGTTCATCATAAATTTCATGCATGCACTATGTTTGCTCTTCAAAAATTCTTTTGTATTCAGAAATATGGCCCATACATGACATAAGCATGATTGTGGAATCACAAAAATATCAAACTCATTTTGATTTTGCACATTTGGCTGGCACAACCACACCACAGGCCCACACATGGTCAACCAGCCGGCGCAATCCCTTGATTGTGCATGCATGCTGGTGTCATGTATGGGCCCTATAATGTATTTCTTGTTTTCTAAATATAGATTTCCACTATAAAACAAATATAAAAATTAATCTCTTTATACGTTCGTTGAGAATTTAATTTGTTAAAAAGTCACTTATATTTTAAAAAATAAATACAAACCCAATTTGAGAAAAATCTGTGCAATATTTTTGTTTTTTTTATAGATCTAAGTGAAGAACGGGAAGCAGCCCTCTATGGGGCTTTTGACTAAGAATTGTCCTATAGGAATTATTTTTGGACTACTGATTAATGGCTATAATAAACACATACAAACCCAATTTGCTGAGATCTATATGATAATTTGGACCTTATGGAAATTTATGTCGATTTCATAGGGATCATTTGTATGGGGACTAGGTCTGAACATGGACCGAATTTCACCAATTTCAATAGCGTTCATCCTATGGCCGATAAAAATCACCGTGCGACAGTACTTACTGGACGTGAACAGGACCATACAAACATAGTAGAGATCGTGTATAATAAAACTGCGCTCTCAGTTTGTCATTTTCTGATCTTTCTCACTTTTAAAGGACTTCAAAATTTTAAGGATACACAAATTTATTTAAATATTTCTACCCATCAGTTCAAGGTAGGAAATGAAAACAATTTTTTGTTTTAATTTTTCAGCGCAAAAAATTGTAAATATCATATGAGAGAATTTTCCCAAAAAAATATGTATGTGTTTGATACCTTATGTATGCTTTACCATGTACTACAATTTTGTTTGTATAGCTTTATTAATAAAAACCTTAACAAAAAATCATTTGCTCATTGGTCTCTACATTATATTTTATTATTTATTATATTTTTTTTACATTATTTTTCTGAAATGAGATCAAAGATCACAAAAAGGTAGTTGCTGGTTATTTTTTTTTTTTGAGAATTTAGACTCATTTTTCTTTTTGAGAAAAGTAATCTAAGTTATTTGTTTCAGAAATATTTCTTTTTATTCTGAAAACATCATCTCAATTTAATTTTTTAATTAATTTTAATTTATTTTTGTTACATGAATTGTAATTTTCTGTTTTTAGTTATGGGAAAAAAATATATATTTTCATTATTCTGTCGATTGTTCTAAACCTGATCTTAAATTTATCAGAAGTTGACAAGAATATGAAAGGCTTTACATTTTAAAGTCCTTTTTTTAAACCTTTTCGTCGCAATAAATAAAAATGGTTTTCACTTCCAGAGATAATAATGTTTAACCTGATACCCATACCGGCACATGAATGGAAATATTTAAATTAATTTTTACAAATTTATATATCCCTAATACTTTGAAGTACTTTAAAAGGGAGAAAGAATCAAAAAATAGAAAGCTGGATACACAGTTTTCATGTGTATATGGTCCTGTTCAACTCCAACACGTACTGTACAACATTTTGCTACCCATGATTGCTTTATGTACTTTTAAAAATACTGCTTTTCTCGAGATATGCTGCTTAAACAAAATATTGTGGTAACTATAACATTCGAAAAGGTCTCCGTTTCGTCCAGGTCTTACAGAACAAATTTTTCGAAGCACCATATTATGAAATTTTTCGTTAAGTGTTTGAATATCAGTAAATGTTTTAGAGCTTGTCCTCTGTAATTTGATACCCATTTGTTTAGAAATATATAAATAAATTTTTTTAAAATTTTATATCCTAAAAACTTTGAAAAGAAAAGAACAGAAGATTAAAAACTGAGAACGCATTCAAGTCCATTACAAATATGTAAAATTATTTCACAAAATTTTTCTCTGCTTCTGAATTTAGATTCCTTCAAAAAACGAAAACGCATAATATGAAAAAAAGCTGCGTTTTCATAAAAATATAACATATTTTCCGAAAGACGCATATTTTTGAAAAGTAGCCTTTTATACGTAACTAAAAAGCACCATAAAATACACGAAAAGCACTTATATGGCAACATTGATAATATATAAAGAAATAGAAAAAGAGAGAGAGAGGTGTCAAAGATGCTTAGCGGCATCTGGGTGTGAGTTTGATTTTTTTTTTTTTTTAATAAAATCAACCTTCACTTAAATATGATTTAGGGCAGTAATATAAGTCAAACGTATTGTTTGTGAGATCTGTATTCGAATAAACAAATTAATTGTCTCGGAAAAACTTTATGATTTGCTATAATTAGGACCGTCTTTCCGCATATTAAATTATATTAAATAAAATCTTAATAACATTACTTAACAAATTATAATTTTAGAGATTACGATATGAATTTTTTTTGAAGACTATGTAAAAGTCGAAAAATATTAATATTTTGACATTGTAGAATATAAATATAAATCTCTGATTGCAAAAAAATATATCAAATTTATGTGCATTTCGAAAGTGATCACTCCAAATTTTCCAAATAGGTGATATTTGGTTATTTGTAAAGCACATTGACAAATGAATTTTTTATAAAATTATGTGGCTATAAATTTAATGTGAGTGTTATTTCGTAATATTTTCGCACAAGAATTTTGTTTACTTTCCACGCCACTGTGCAGACCCCATAAAGTATATATATTCTAGATCCTCACAACAACTCGAGTCAGTATAGTGATGTCCGTCTGTCTGTTGAACACACGCTCATTCACAAAATAAACCAGTTGCTTGGGCAAATCTAGGACAATATTGTTTGTCATTCCTTTGAGCAGTTTGGCTTATACAATGGGGTAAATCGGACATCATTGTGCCAAGATTTTGACTAAAATATCGAGACACCTCTAAACAATGCCCAAAATTCATTGTGTTTGTTGTAATAATTTAGTTCTAAGTTTATTAAATTGTTTACTTTTTCAAATATTTTATTGAAATTTGTTATTAATAGTGCAATAAGTCCAGATATTGAAGTAAACGTAATACTCAGGTGGAGGGTATCTAAGATTCGGCGCAGGTGTATTTAACACGCTTACTTGTTTTTTTTTTTTTTTACCAATTTTTACTAATGAAAAGGGGAAAAAGAAAAAAAATTATTTACACTTGGAACACAGATTCATCTGTTGATACAATTGAAAACAAATTTGTTCTACTTTAATTCGGTTGGTAAATATTTTTTAACAACTTAGATAGTCTTATAAATTAAGATTCATTAGTTATTCAGAGGGGATTTGTTGGCAAATTGGTAAATATTATTTGACAAATTAGATAGTCTTAAAAATTAAGATTCATCAGGTATGCAGAGGAGATTTGTTGGCAAATTGTGATTTCCTACATGAAATTTCAAATTAAAATCACCATTTTTAATAAAATTTTCTATTAGGGTATTCACAAGGTGTCCTAACTGTTACATGTGTCGTATTTGGTAAAATTATACAACAGTTGTATAACTGTTGTAGATATTTTCCATACAAAAAAAAAAAAAAAATATACGATAATAGAACGTTGCAGGTATGATTTTGCGGTGTACTATGTAATCAGCTGTTTTTTGTTTACTATTTAATCAGCTTTTGTTGTTTATTCCAAATATTTTTCTACGTCTCATGCATATATTGTGGCAAGAATGTTAGAAATAAATAAAAAATGGAAGGAAATAATTACATTCAGGTAAGTTTTTATCTAAAAAACAAATAGTTGGCTTTTATTAGATTTTTTTTTCAGATGTATGAATATACGACAGGTTGTTCACATATGTACTCTTTGACGTCTTGTATATCTTTACAGCATACAACTTTAGTACACCTAATGAATTCCCTATATATTTTCAAAGAAAAACCAAAGTTGCTATACTGCGAATATATAATTAATATTTTGAAAAAATTTTGGCATGATGAATAATTCTTATTGCAGTTATTAAGTTGTCATAAATCATATAAATGTGTGTTATTTATTAGAATAACTATTTTTAATTTTCCTTCACTTCTTATAAATGCATTTCATGTATCTTTAATGAAGGGAATACATTTCAAATGCCTTTTTTCCTTTCCCTCGCCTACCTTCCTCAATTACTACACCTAAGTAGGAGGAACTTTACGAATTCATATGGAACCTTAATCTATTTATTGATGCAGAATTACATTTTGACCCAATTAATCAATATCCTTGCATTTGTTGGTCTCTGTTATTGTAGGCCAATAAAATAAAAATAAATAAATAAAATATGTATATGAAATAAAGATTTACAATCTTTCACCTTTTTGTGTGAGGCTTTATGGTGGCCTGACACAAAATATATTTGTCAGCTGACACGTGACTTTTCCGAACCATCTTTAATTCCGTCTGTCTGAGGACTGGAATTTACCGACAAATTTTAATATTGACAGTGGCGACATTTTAACTACCACGTTTACATTAAATTATGCAAAAATTTCTTATTTTGTTTTTATCATATAATATTTTTAGTTATTTTTTCTTTTAAATGTTGTTATTTTTGTGTAGTTTTAACCTTTAACTATGGAGGTGAAATTTTGGGACGTAGTCATTCACGTGGTGAACAATTTTACCTTTTAATTTTCTAACAAATACTAAAAAAAAACATTTCTTCATAATTATTTGCTGTTTAAAAATAAGCTACTACATTTTTATTAAAAAAAAAAAAATATTGAATTTTTTTAAAATAAATTACAACAAAATGGACACTTTTTTCCACAAACCTTTTTATTTTTGTAAAAAAAAACAACACGAGAGGGTAAAATTTACCACCACCTCCACACTTAAAAGTTAAATAGAAAAAGGGTTGTTCCATTTTAAAAAAGTGTTAAATTTAGATATATTGTGCCAATAAAGCGGACATGAAAAATTGCACATGTGAAAATTTTCTATATAAAAGTAAAAAATATATTTTTTTTTGGGTAAATTTTTATTTAAAAGGATAAGAAAATTAATAACGGAGTCAATATAAAAAATTTATAAATTTTTTTCAAGGATGGGACGAACAAAGCACTCAAATCCTGAATTTCGAAAATTTGTCCTTGAATATCTGAAGGACCAGATGATATACACTGAGCCCACAAAACGAACACTATAAAAAACTAAAACCACAGATAACATAATTAAAAAAAAAAAGTAGAAAAAAGACCGAGAGAACCGGCCATGATATAGTTCAAACGTGCAAGGCGGATCCCTTTTTGACTGCACCCTGTATTAAGGCTCGTTTCCGCATACACCGTAATCGTCGACGAAAACGAAATTGCATACATTTGCAACGAAAAAAAAGTTCGTTCCAGAAATCGGCGGCGAAAACTAGCAACGTAACGGCGGCGTTCAGCAACGAAAAACTAGCCATTTGGCGACGGAACGAAAACAACATAGACTAGGTTGTTTTCGTTGCTGTAGGAACAAAATATGATATTTACAGAGTTGTTAATCAAAAATTGTGCGACAGAGGTGTTAATAAAAAAGTAAATAAACAAAGTGCGACATCTTATTCATTTGTTTTTTGTGAAATTTAGATAAAATGAGTAAAAAATTAAAATTTTCTTTGTGCGACGAGGAAAGGATCATTGACTTTGTCAAAAATAATGAAATTTTGTATAATGTACGACATGGACAGTTCCGTGACAGTGTACGAAAGAATCAAGTGTGGTTGAAATTGGCAGATGAGTTAAATGCAGAAAGTATGTATATTTATTTCATTTTATTTTGTTAAATTAAAGCATGGTGAAAAATTTGTTAAATTGATCGGTCCTGCCATGCAACCGCTCCAACTCCATTGAAATAATCTTTGAATTTGTCCTGAATTATTGATGCTTCATTGTTTGGTCGGCCACCAGCTGTAACATTTGTAATTGGAATCAAATTATTAACTGGGATAGTCAAGTCGTCTGTATTTCCGAATATGGTCTCTGCCGGTGAATTTATTTTTTCGGAACGCATCATATTGTGTAATATACATGCCGCAACAATAACATTGTCGATTGTTTCCGGGGTAGTAATACCAATTGGTGTGTGAAAAACACGGAAATATGAAGCCATAATTCCAAACGCATTCTCCGTTGTTCTTCTAGCACGGGAATGGCGGTAATTGTAAATTGCTTTGCATTGATCATGTAGTTATTGTTGTCTTGGGTATGGTTTCATGAAGTTTTTGCGCAAGCAACATTTACATATCGATCCATTACAACAATGCCCATATATGTTTTAACATTTTTATTTAATAAAAAGCCATTTCTTACCTTAAGGTAATGCAAAATTTTTGCCTTGGTGTCATTGGTTCTCTGTTCCAGGTGGTAGATATTCCTTCCAAATCACATTTGATAGTATCCAGCGCAGATTCAAAAAGATGACGGCTCAAACGAAAATATTCTTTATATTTGGTATCATCCATCAAATAACGATCAATTAAGATATTGTGTGCACCTTCTCTTGCCCGCTGTTTGTACATCACGTGGATATTTTTTCTGCTTTTCTTTACTTTTAATATTAACAGCAGTAACAAATCTTCTTCATACTCCACCTGAGCCATATTATCGACACTGTAATTTTCCATATTTTTTGTATTTTGTATTTAATCAATACTTATTATTTAATCAGTTTCTGTATTATGCCGCAACGCTCCCAACTGAAACGAAAACGATTAGCAACGAAACGGTGCCGTACAACGTTTTCAGTTTCAGTTTTCGTTTTCGTCGACTTTTACGGTGTATGCGGAAACGAGCCTTTAGGGAACAGACTCAGTAAACAAATGTACATAAGTGCCGGTTTACACGTGATAGTTTTCTTAATGAAAATCTTGAGTTTATTGGTGAAACGGGAGAGAAAAATGGCAGGGGGTACATACTTTCATGTACTCTGAAATTATCTTTTGTTTCTTGCTTCGTAATTATCAAAGTGAAGTTATTTTACGTTTTCTTTCATTTTTCTGTTCGTTTGTCTTAAGAAAGATAATAAATTGAAATAAAACTACGAGGCGGATCAATAATTTCGTGACTTTTCAAACCTCCCTCGTAGTTATATTAAATGCAGCACTGCTCCCATCAAGTACCACCTGTTAATAGACTACTGTAAAATTTTGAGCAAGTTCCGTCATTTTGTTGCGTTTAAGAGCTGCTCAAAACATATAACATCGTGGTTTTTTAAAAATAAAAAATAAGTGAATTTCGAGTGCTCATTATATTTTGCGAGAAAAAAAAGTGAATCAAACCGGGGAAAAGCTTGATAAATACTATGGGGACTCTGCACCATCGATTTCAATGGTAAAAAAGTGGTTTACTGAATTTCGTTGTGGTCGCACAAATACAAATGACGCTGAACGTTCTGGACGGCCAATTGAGGTCTATACACCCGAAAATGTAGAAAAAATCCGCGATATGGTGTCGGCCGATCGAAGAGTAATAGTGCGTGAGATTGCTGATGCCATAGGCATTTCCAAACCTAAAGAAATGGCTCGGTGGAAAGAGATTTAGCTCCAACGATGAAATTATTGATCAAAAATTGCCTATTTTATACTAAGTGTATCGACCTAAAAGGAGATTATTTTGAAAAAAAAAATTTTTTTCCAAAAACACTGTGTTTCATTCTAAAAGTCACGGACATATTGATCCGCCCTCGTAATTTTAATGAAATGAAATAAGATAATAAATAAAATGATAAAAATGATAAAAAAATGATAAAATGATATAGTAAACATGAACAAATCTTGAATTTCAATACAAAAATTTCAATGTGTAGACACAGATGTAAGTTTAAAAGAGAATTTCAAACAGTTTCAGGAAGAAAAATTTCATGTGTAAACCGGGACCAATTTATCCACATGCACCATTAAAAAGAGACTGCGTGAAAATAAGTTTTTTGAGCGCATTACCAGAAAAAACCACACGTGTCTAAAAAAAACAGAACGAAGCCTTTAGAATCAGCTATGGATCATTTACTGAAAATTGGCGGAACAATATTGTTTTTACAGATGTATCAAACTACAATCGATTCGGATCAGATGAAAAAAAATATGTGGGACGTAATCCAAACAGAGAATTTTATCCCATACACATTTCAACATGGGGTGAAACATGGGGGAAGTTTCTCCTGGTATGGAGTGGGTCCATTTACGCGTTTAGGGGGTATTACGGATCAAATAATATACAAAAACATATTAGCAGATGTTATCGTGGCTAATGTAGAGGAAGAAAGACTCTTAAATGGAAGTTGGTACAACATAACGATCCTAAACATACTGACAACAAAATTGATCTTGTGAAATGGTCCGCCCATCCCCGGATCTAAGCTACAAATTTAAATATATTAGGTAAGAAATCCAAAAGGCATGGAATTCCATACCCTGGAAAGATGTCGGAAATTGAGGTCTTCAGTGCAGCATCGATGCATTGCCGTTACTAAAAAAAATTGTATACAATACTACTACTATCCAAAATAACTATCCAAAATAACTAATTAAATTAATCTATGTTTTTTTATGAAGTAACTAGAAGGATTTTTAAGTTCAATTAATGTGTGATATTTCATATATGGCGATCAGATGGGTAAGTCGTTACGAGAATAAAAAAAAAATAAATATATAAAAGTGTGAGAAAATTTTAAACATTTTGGTTCAATTTAATAAATAAGTCATCGTGGTTAACAAAAATATAGAAGGGTCTAAGAAGTAGTGAAAAGACTAAAAATTTAAGTGTGTTCATAAAATTTTTGAAAAACATGCTATTTAAAATGTTGCCACTGTACATACACATGTACATGGTAATTATGGCTGTCATGAGATTTGTTCATACCTCTCTCTCTCTCTTTTTGTTTACAAAAACAGCCGATGTCACTTGTTTTGTCAGGTGTAAATAGAACAAGCTCTAATTGTGAATGTATCAGTCGACATGCTGCATGTATTTCTTTCTCAGCAGGAATGTTTCGGCGGCATCACACGACATGTAGGAATATTGCAGAGGCATAAAGTGATATGCCAGCTGACAAAGACATATCGTCTAAAGCCACCTTAAACTAAAATATTCATTTCAAAGCTTTTTGATGGTAAACATCTATATGCGCAGGGGGGTAAATTTCTGTTTCACAATACAATCACAAAAACAGCGTACATGTGAGAGTCACATCTTACGCGTAAGACTCGGTATGACTTATGTTTGTTTGGTGAAAAAATTATTATATGAAATAACCTTTTTGTCGCTGTTTTCTGCATTTTATTTATTACCAGATGTTTACACATCTCCCCTGTGATCGGACTCACATGATTTTTTTTTGTAGACACATAATCCAAAATTCTTCATAAATCAATGATCATTTCATTTGAACGATTTACCAACTAAAAAACTATTAACTCTTTACTGCAGACATTAAAGTAAAGCCATTAGAAAATCTCAAATTACTTAATAAAACGAGTCATAACAAAAGTTCTAACTAATACATCATCGACCTTCTAAGCCACTGCTTAATAAAATCCATTTACCAAGTGCAAAATGAAAGCTACAATGCTACATTTCTTGATGCCAAATTACAGCTAATAAATGGTATTATATTTGACTATATGAGTTACACCTGCCGGTTATAAAAAAACAGATCGTTGTCATTTTTTATGTTGATTCTATTCACAAAAGAGAAAAGAAGAGGAATCATTTCAAATGGGAAAACACTTACAAAAATATCGAAGTATATTTCTCACAACGGAAAGCAGCCAAAACAAGCTTCAGGGCTTTTATAGCTGTAACACAACATGGCCAAGAAATACTTAAATATTAGAGACGCTTGTTTACTTGGTAGTAAGGTAGTAAGGACCAATAGAATTGATACCTTTGAAAATATTAAAGCTTGGCAATGGAAAATCAATACAATAAAAAAAAAATCACTTTACTAAACATAGACGATCTCTTTATTGCACGTTGGCTATATTTTGCATTAAGAATCGTTCCTTTTATTAAAATTGATTTGAATTCGTTGCACTCAATTGCTACATAGACGTACAACGCCTTAGTTCTGTTTAAGCATGCGTAAGCACGTGATTTCCAGCTAGGAGTCATAAGAACAGTAAAGGATAGATGAGTAACCCAGTATACAAAAGCAACATGTACATCAACATAGTTTTTGTATGGAAAAATTTTCTTAACGAATGACTTTTCTCAAAATCGTTTAACGTATGGCTAATAAAATTTTGTAAAACACTAGAAATGTGATTAAAAAACAAACATTTTCGATCACCCAGTTATTTATTTATACTCTAAGTATATACAAAATAAGAGCAAATTAAAAAAAATTAAATTAACAGCATTTCCGAATTTCTGCGAATATTTAGCTATGACCATTTGAATTCCCTTTCTGCTAATGGTTTTGAGCTCCTTTTTTATTTTTTCAGTAAACAATGAACATTTTTGGACTGACCGTAAATTTATAGAACAAAAATATCAAAACTCTAGTGTTTAACAATTACAAAGTCAATTCCTGAAGTCGTAGCTGGCAGTGTCGTCAGGACTTCTCGGCAGGCAAATTTATCATAATCTTTGAAATGTAAAAATTTTTTTAATAATTCAAAAATACACGATAAGAACAAGCGCCCTGGAACCAAATGAAAGCTTAATATTCACACTGAGACTCGTATTTCAGGCAAAGCCAGCAACTCGTCCATGTAACAATGTGCTTGATGACGTTGGTCAACGCAAATGTGTCAAAGGCAACTATTTGAAGGACTTTAAAAAGTAAAAAACCTATAGAATTTGAGAAGCATAAACAAACTGCTAAAAAAAAGCCGGAACTAATGCCACATCGATTGGAAAATGATAAGTAGTATTTTCATCCATATTTCAATCTAACCACTTTAGGTTATATTCTCTGACGAAAACAGTATAATTTGTTTGAGCCAGATGGTTTTCGATGCTATTGCCATGATTTCCGGAAGGAATCATTGCGATTCACCTAACGTAATTTTGATGGTGCAATCATAATGGGGCATTTTCAGTTGAGGGTTGCTTGGAACTTAAAATAACTTCACTAACGGATGAGGAGCACATACTATTTACAACTCCTCTACTCTGGTGCCATAAATTTACCGTTAGTCTAAAATTATATTTTCCGTCGTTCTGGGGATATAGTAAAAAATTGGATGACCTAATGATTGTGAAACGTAAGTTACATCTATTATATTTCAATTTTCATAAGAAGAAATAACACAATATTTGAACTATAAACATGTCAGTATTCGTTCCATTAAATAGTATTTGCGGAAGACTTGTTGTTTTTTTAATTGATTGTTGTCGGAAGTTTACGGTGAATGTACTGTGTCAATGAAAATAAATTCAATTAAATGAATTCATGAGTAAAAAAGTCTACTCAGTGAAGATTCGTGTCAAGCCAAAAACAACTAGCACAATCATTTGACGTGATACAAGTAATAATGTGAAAGCGCGTAAAATCATTGGGATTCATCTAAATACAAGGAAAAGAATGCTATACGACCTAGAGTCGAAATAGTATTCTGCCTGTGTGACATGCATGTTCAATAGTTCGTTTTCACATCTTTTATTGCTGGTAGTGAAAAGTGGATTCATTGTGACAACCTGAAGTCCAAGAAATCTTATATGAAGCCCGGCCAACCAGAGATATCAACGCCAAAGCCAAATATCCATGGCATCTAAGTATTGCTCTGTGTTTACTGAGATCAGAAGAGTGTGATTAAATATGAGATGCTAAAATCTGGTGAAACTATCGCAGAGCAGCTGTATCCAATATAATAAATGTGCTTGAACCAAGCATTGAATAAAGCAAGTCCACAATAGGCAGGAAACTCGAGACATATATTTCTTGTGCTTAACGAGAGCTCCTGTCTTGAAGACTTATCTCACGGTGATTAAACACTAGACAGATACTTCACGTCCGCCGAAGGCCCAGCCATAAGAAAGTTTGCAAACAAGGAGAAATGTGTTTGGCATAGTTCCATCCTTTGCTGAAGGATCGGGTCGATCTAAAACCCTGTTGCTCTATGGGTCGGAACACCCGATTGAATGTAACTCCACAACGGACTGTGTTCTTCCCGTGAAATTGAGCTACCACAACCACCATAAAAGACAGTTAGGGTTCAACACTTCCATGTCCATCATTAGTAGAACTTGAAAGGACACATAACATCTGACACTTCTTGACATCACAACATTATTGTCTCCAACTAATCCTCAATGCTCTCTTGCCATCGGCTCAAGCACACTCTTAGACTTCGTTTCCAACTCATGCTCTCAACACTAGTGCCGACTCAGTATTCTCAAATTCGTTTCCAACTCATGCCATCAATTACAATCTTGTCTTCAACTCCTTCTACCCATACACTGCCCACCCATGATTTTCAGATGGGAGATAACAATGATGGCTTTCCGATGTCGTTTCTAACTTATGTTGGACACTCGTCTACTACACTCCTTCTTCGCTACCTTTATCATCCCTATGGTTGCACATGTGAGATGACTTTGAAAGCATTCCGAACACGATTTTCAACTACTGGTTCATCATTTTGGCACTCTCGTCTACTACACTCTTTTCTCCTGCTATGTCAAACATCCCTATGGGTGCACATGCGAGATAACATCGATAGCTCTCCTACTCGTTTTTCTACTGCTGGTCCATCTTATGTCTACTACGCTTATTCTTACTTATTGTCGCTATCATGCAGGGGTGATGCTATCATCAACGTTCCGAACTCGCTTTTAAACTTCTTCAAATAGTCCTCAACTCATCTTGGACGCTGTATTGGCTTTCTAGTGCTACCTCAAGCTGCTTCGACTCGTCTTCAACCCAACACTCTCGCTTCGAACTTCTCTGTAATGGTATCTTGTCAGTTGTAGTTGACTCACCCATTACGGCCTCGTTTTTCACTCATGTTACCATCATTTCCATCATTTACACCTTGGGACACCAGAAAATTCGAAACAATAACTTTTATCGGGACAACGTTCGGCCATATGTTGCGAGACCAGTCCATATGGTTAATATTGAATGGGAAGTTCTAAACTAGACAATCCCAATCCTTGTGTTTATCGCTTGCTTCGATCGAAACAGAATGGCATTTATTGGAACTTGCTTCACATCAATTGGTTCTTTTTTGGCACAAATAAAAATACTTTGAAAAATATATTCCTTCAACAAATTCCTCATTTTCAAGTTGTAAACGTAGTAGATTTCTGAAGTAATGGACTAAATTTTTTATTAAAAATTTGCATATTGCCAGCTAATCCTCCTTTATGCTGTACTGGTTCACTGACATCGCATTCAGTTAAGACCAACCACATCCAAACCTTTCCTGGGAACTACTGGAAGAATCAAGATATAATGCTTTGCCTGACAATCTTTGCCTGCAATTGACATTTGAGCCGATTGGAAATTTAGAAATGAGCTCAGTTCTTAAAATTCAAAGATGTCATTTGACTTATTGGCGCAATTTTTTTTTTTACTATTATTAGCCTCTGTTTCTGGATTTGTTTGCACCAACCGAACTCTGACTCTGGATTTGTTTGCACCAACCAAACTCTGACTTTAAATTTTCGGAGCTAAAAGTTTCTCGAAATTAACGATTCATCTGTGAAAAAGTAAATTGTATTGCCAACATAAAACTTAATATGCTACACAAATCTGTGGTCAGCGTAGGACTGGTTCATAGTTTGTAACTAATATAAATACTTTGCCTAACCAAGTAAATAGATCGATAGCAACTTACAATCAGAAAATGTGAAAAATAACTAATTTTGACAAGAAAGTGGTACCAGTATTTTGAAATATTTCAACAAAAAAAAAAAATGATAAATTAAACGCATTATAAAGTTGCTCCTTTGTCCCAAGCGAGTAAAGTACATTTGAGATGGAATAGCTTTAAACCAATGCCTAAAAATTGTTTACTGGGTGCAATCAGATGCTTCTAAATAGGCCTGTATTTGTGTAAGAAAGATAAAAAATGGCAAAAGTTTTCATTTAAGCCTAATGCCCTTCTTTAAAATGAATTGTTATGTTCGAATGTACGAGTAAGTATATAAAAAATAAATATTATGAAACTATAACTGCAATGTAGCCCAACCATATCTAATCTCTATCACCGACGTGATTATTATTGCATAAGCAAGGCAAATATTGAAGCAACAACAACAGCGGCAGAACCATTCTCCGCAACTGTGCGGTGTTGCAAATGCTAGCTCTGATATGACGTAAGAAGACCTTTAATAACCGTTGTAAGCATTTAAGCGATTACGTGTGTAGGTTTATGTAATTTTTTTGTATACAGTTTTTTGTTCATCCTCACCGTTCTGCATAGGTTTCCTACTTAGCAACTTAAATACCAGCAGAACAAGGTACACAGTATTGGATCGTAAGTAAAAAGAAGAAGAATTAGATAGAAGAATACTTAGCAAGTGTAAAGGAAAGGATGCATCTATGCAACGCCTTTTCCGTGTCGTTGCGTTGCATTGATTAATTACATCAATTCATTGGTTCAGCTTTATTTGTTGTTTGACCATTGATTTGTTTGGCCCATAATGTGAATGAATTCAATTTTCCTAGCGATCATATTATTTACCAATGGATTGAATTGAAGTGTATGGAAGAGTGTGTATGTCTTGCTGTCTGTCTGTCTCTAAGCCGAGCTGTAGTCGGTATAACGGCAATAAAAACGGATTATTTTGCAATTTGTTGAGGGTTTAACTATATTTGTTATAAAAAGTAACAATATTTCTGCCTTCTTTCTTTTTTCTTCTTCTTCTATATTTTGTTTGTGGTCAAAGAAAAGGAAAATTACCTTAGGATGCGGAAGACATTGTTTTATATATATTTGTTGTTGTTGCTGTTCTTTTTGCGATATGCTGTTGCGCTTGTTTGGTGCTCAGTGAGAAAGTGTTGCTGATGATAAAGAGATAATGCCACAACGTTGTTTGAAAATATAATTTGTATTTGATGGCAATTGATTATATAATTTATGAGAAAGTCATTCATAATTGAGCACATTAACGGTACTTAATATCTCATATTAAAAAGTTATGTAATTGATACGAGCAGGAAAAGTGAAAAGTTTTTTTCGAAATGATTGTATATGGATATTTTAAACGCTGGATTCTATATTATGTAGGAAGCTTTCACAGCGTCTAGGTGGCCTATGCTAATGAAATTTAATGGAGTACTTATAAATGGGTGTAGTAAACACATACACCAAATTTGATCCAGATCTTTATAATAATCTGGATCTTAAAGCAATTGAAGTTGGTGTGAACATGAATTTCAAAAGAGATCGTGAGATGGCCGACAAATGCTTATATATGAACCCTGATTACAAGGTTTACATGGGCACACAGACAGAAAGACGGAAGAACATCACTAAATAGACTCATAAAATGATTATGGACCGATCTGAATAATAAAATATTAGTCTCGTTGACATTTTTTTTTATTAGTTACAAACATCAGCAAAAACTCACTATACACTGACCATAGAGCATACAGGGTATAAAAAAAGACAATCAGGGTTGCTATTTCTACATATAAACAATCGATTTCATCGATAATGAAATTAAACAAGTTAAAAGCGAAGACGAAATTAGTTTGTCAATCCATTTGTAACTCATCGAAATAAATTCCGGAGACCCCACAAACTACATATATTCTTGATCCTTATGAAAGGAGAAGTGGATCTATCGATGTCCTTCCGTCTGTCTGTCTGTTGAAAACATTCTCCTGTCCGCAGTGGATCGTTCTACTTAGGCTTAAATGTTCGTCATAATCTTCAGCAACTTGGTATTGCATTTGGCGCCTTCGGGCCCAATAGCCGATGAATGACGTATGCAAATCGAAAGATACCCCGATGAAATTTCATATAAAAAACTAAAATAGTGAAAAGTGTTTATACGTAACAGAACATTACATATTGATAGGTATAAGTGATACATACACATTTCTGATTGCTTGTTGATTTTGTTGTTTTTTTTCTACATGTGAACAACAACAAGCAAAAAATAATGTGTATGCATCGCTAATAGGCAAACAGACAAATATGTAATTATATGTGTTTTACATTCATGCTGATTGCATTAAATAATTGCTTTCTATTAAAAAAGCACGAAAATACCTAAAATTTTTGTAATTATCTTATTAATTTTAATGTAAAAAAGCTAGCCATGAAAATGTGAATCTAGTTCCCTTTGTCTGTTAACAAATATGGTTATAATAATAGAATACGGGTGGAGGGTATCAAAGGTTTGGCACAGCCGAATTTAATATTCTTACTTGGTTTTGTTATAAGATTGAGATAGAAGTAATGGCGTTTTTAAAATTAAATGAATAGTTGCAAATTTTAAAGTCGAAATATGTTTAGAATGCATTGCCTAAATTACTAGAAAACGTATCCGTACACCAAAACTTAAAACTGTCCAACTATGAATACAATAAAAATAAGTGTTGAATTCGGTTATGCCGAATCTCTGATACCCTCCAACTGTGTTTTGCGCTTACATTAATATCTGGACTTATTGCGCTATTTATAACAAATGTAAACAAAACATTTAAAAAAGTAAAAAACTTTATATACCTAATACTAAACTATTTCGAAAAACGCATTGAATTTTTAGTATTTTTTACAGGTATCACACCCGATTTACCCCTTTTCAAATAACTAACTGCTAGATATAATGGCAAACCGTGTTATCTTATGTTTATCCAGGTAAATGGTATATTTTTTGAATGAGCGTAATTGTAACAGACAGACGGACAGACAGACGACACGAGGTACTAAATGGATCAAGAATAATTATACTCATAAAATGATTCTGAATCGATCGGTAAATAAAATATGAGTCTAGGTCAAACATGATTTAAAACTCGATCCAGAAAATCCAAAGAAAAGCCATGGTTTTCATTTAATATAAAACAGTTAATTTCACTCAGAGATGTATGTTATTCAAGGTGGAAGCGATTTAAAACTACTGCGCTCACAAATGATTACCATACTGCAAGAAAAAAAGGTAACGACAGCATCAGATAAGCTAAATCGGTCTATTATTCAAGGCGTTTTGAGTCCGCTATGGACTCACGACAAACCCGGAAAGACGTTCGTGGTATTGGTATAGGGAAATGCATTAAAAATGTTGATAGCAGTATTGATGGCATTGAGTTAAACTCAGTCTTCAGTAATTCAGTAACTCATGAAGATGTTTATCTTAGTGTTGTTGGTGCTAAATCTAATGCAATCGGACATGATAATATTCATCCAGTATTTGTGAGGATTTTGCTGCCCTTTCTCTTGCCTTATATAACACATTTCTTTAACTCAATTATAACCACAAGCACTTTCCCTTAAAGAGCTGTATGCAGCTTGCTAAGGAATCAAAAACTTCACATAAAAAAACGCTTCAGAAATGCTTAAGGAATTTTTCTGTCTAAAAATTTCTGTTGTTAGTCTGAACCTTTTTAAAAAAAGTAGCATTGTTTTTACTACTTTTTTTTTACGTAAATTAAGTTAGGCAACCCAGGCTTCGAGCAGGAATATCAAATTTTTCGTTCTTTGTGAACGGAATTTTGACAGGAGAGGAAAGCATAAACAAAATGTAATAAGCTTAAAAAATTAGAAGTTCGTTTTTCAGTTGCAAACATGGTTGTTTTCAATTTCAATATCACAATTCTTAATAATTGACAGAAAACAGCTGATTGCTACTGTTGAACTGAAAGGTACTTTTGTGCTTTTTTTTCTTTAAGAAATATATGAAAATTTTCTGCTAAGATTCCTTAACAAGCTGCATACAGCTCTTAAAAATGGAGACATGCCAAAATAATTCCTGTTCCTAAATCTACTAACGAATGCCGCCCCATAGCAATTCTGTGTTACTTTTCAAAAGTGCTCGAAAAGCTACTTCGATCTAATCATAGTTGTGTTACTGCTTTGACTGAAGTAACTGAAAACATAAGGCAGGAACTGGATGATAATAAAGTTAATTTTTTGGTCCTACTTGACCATTCAAAGGCCTTCAATACTGTCGACCGCTTAATGCTATGTAATAAGCTGAAACATCTTTTTAATTTCTCTTCATCATCTGTAAATCTGCTTTGATCCTACCTATATTATCATACCCAACCCGTTTACGTGAAAAATAAAATCTCAACAACGTTGAATATTACGAGAGGAGTGCCACAGGGATCCATCCTAGGGCCTTTGCTTTTTTCTCTCTATGCTAATGATCTGCCTTCAAACTTCTCCATTGCAAAATTCATATGTACGCCGATGACGTGCAGTTATATTTAAACAGTCCGACTGCTTCAATTAATCACAATATAGGGAAACTCGAAGAGGATTTAAATAATATTCATCGTTGGGCTACGGCCAACCAGCTCTTTTTAAACACATTAAAATCTAAATGTTTGATGATAAGTAAACGATCTGAACAACGACCCATGGTTGCTGATATTACAATTAAAGGTCAGAAGATTCCTATTGTTTCTTGTATTATCTTTAACAGCTCTATATCATGGTCAAATTATATAAATAATGTAGTTGAACAAACTTACGATAAACTGAGATCTCTTGGTCAACAAAATATATCACACCTTTGAAAGTAAGAATTCTACTAGAACGTATATTATTCCTGGACTTTTATACGGCTGTGAAATTTTTGCTAATTGCGGCTCCTCGAGCAAACGTCGACTCAATGCTGCGTATAATAATATTCATTATGTTTTTGGTTTAAGAAGATATTCTCATATAACTCCCTTCTCTGTAAGACTATTTGGTGTGTCTTTTGATAATCTTTAAAAAATTAGAGTTCTAATTTTTATGCACAAAATTATTTACATAAAAAAACCTAGCTATCTATTCGAAAAATTGCAATTTGCCAGATCTGAGGAAGAAAGCTCATAATTCCTATTCATAGGACACTTGTCTCAGAAGAGCAACTCTTTGTGCATGGAGTTCGTCTTTGGAATGCAATTCCACAAACTTATCAACTAACAAGCAACGCAAGACTTTTTAAAGAACTAATTTTTGATTATTTTGCATTAATTTTGAATTGCAACTCTGCTTCACAAAAATAATAATTATATTTAGAAGTATACGTGCCCAAATTTTGGCTCAAATTTTTTGTTATATTATTTTTAACGTCTTTGAAAACATGTGGACAATATTTAAAGTCAATACAAATTCAAAATTAATTTTAATTATTTTAATGATTTACATTTAAAACGAACTCAAAATTTTAACTTCACTATTATATTAAGTCATTATAGTAATTAGAAAGAAAAATAAAATGTATGTTGTAAAGCATGTAAACATTATTTTGCTTATGGTTGGTAGAGGATTCGCCGCTAGCATGTTATATAATCGTTATATTAAAGTACTTTCACACCCAGATGTCGCGGCTGCTGTTACTAATCAATCACTTGCTTAATGTCTCTTTTATTTGGTCGTGTTTAATTAGTTCGTGTTTTTATCTAAAACGTTTAACAAGTGCTTGTGTAATAATCAATTTTAATCCGCAATTTGTTGTGGTTTCCCAACGAGGAAATTTAAATAAAGTGTTAAATATATAAAATAAAATATCGAAATTCCATAAATATATAGTTCTTTTGTGCAGAAAGTTATGAAAACTTATAAATCAGAAACCTTTTAATCCTTCTAGTTTTTCTTATTTTCTTGTTTGGTTTAATGAAAATATTTAATAAAAAGAGAGAAAGAGAGAAGTTTGTGTTGAAGGGTAGAGCAAAAGCTAGGTAAATAAAGTGATGTTAATTGTGCGATTTGAATTATCGGCTAAACCAAATTCTATGAAATTCGTTTTCTTCGTAATATATATATATTTTTATTATTACAATACTAATTTTTAAAAGGTAAATTTATAGTGTTTAATCACGTGTTAAATTATTTTAATATATTTTTATTTTGCGCTTAATTCGTTTTGATCAATTAATTTTCTTTAAAATTAAAATTTCACTTTTAAAATTATTCAAATTAAAATTATTAAATAATTTCAAAATATGCACCCCTAAAGAAAAATAATAACAATATTTTTTAAGTCCTCTTGAATAATTAAAATAGTTATTTAAAATTATAAAAATAATAAAGAATTCGGCCGAAATTTTTAATAATAAAAGTGATCCGTACTTAAAGATGTTCCTGCAAGTTTATAAAAATAAATATATTATGTTTTTGCATATGTGTAACCTAAATATTTCAAATATATGACGATTATCTACAAAATTTATGTGGAGCTTTAAGGTAAGTAAATTTTTATTTTCTTAAAGTTTGTTTTTGAGACATAAGTGTAACAAGCAGTTTAAATTTGTTTTCTTTTTAAATTAGTGCCATTAAGAATCTGAACATTACTTATTTAAATTTAATTTTCAAAACTAGGTAGTAACTAAAGTTCTAGGAAATATGGGCCAATGAAAAATGACCCGAAAAATAAATGAAAAATCGCCCACTAAAAAAATTATAAAATTTTGCGCAAAATATATGAAAAATTACCCGAAAAAAAATTAAAAATCGCCAAAAAATATAATAAAATGTTGCCAAAATATCAAAAGTGGCTTAAAAATATGAAAAATGTTTAAAAAAGGCCCAAAAATTACACATTATTCTCCATATGAAAATTCACTCCAAAATCAATTAAAATTATTCAAAATTAAATATTTCTTTATATAGAAGTTTATTTTTCATTGTGGAAAAATATTTGATATATTCATAGTATACAGTTAAAAACAATTGAAGAGTGTCTTGTACAACTGCACGACAATATGAGCAGCGAAAACGCTCATTCCATTCGCCACACTGGTTGCATGTATTTTTAAAATGCTGGGTGTATCGCGCGATTTTTTGTTAATGCAATTAATTTTAGCCTATGAAATGTGTGTAAAACTAAAAATATATAAGGATCATATTCATGGCAATTCAGAAATGTTTTTGTTTCTTTTTTCACTTTTTTTTTCATATTTCTTTTTTGGCATTCAAGCTTTATTTTTTAAGCTTCGGCTTTGGAATTTGTTCGTGTTCTTTTGACTCTTTATGCATCCTACATGCAAGAGCAGATAGTTAAAGAACGTTTTTTTTTGCTTACGAAAGGGTTAGCTGCCAAACGAACTGCTATACTAGGCTCACTTTTTGACATATATGGTCAGGATTGTCTGTCAAATCATCATAAATGGATTTAGGCTTGAACGACGCTACCAAATTATTAAAATTAAATTGGAAACCTAATGGCGACTTCGAGATTTTTATGGCACACATAATCGTCCATCTGAGCAGTAACACCAACACGTCGAAGAAATATGCGCATCGCCACTGTAAACGAAGGTGGCGAAGAACATAAAAATTTATCGATTCGTCGTCGGTCGGTACACTACGTGCACAAAAATCAGCCTACACCCTCATATGATCCAGCTGGTGCAATAATTAGAGTCTAATTATTAGAGCCACGAGACCATCATGTGCGTCGTTCCCTCACCGATTGGGCTCTAGAGCAGTTTAAAATTGGCATGATGTTTCCATTCACAACGGACCCAGCACTCTCCATTACATCCAGAAAAATGCACCGTTTGGTGCGATTTACACGCTGGTGGCATCATCGGACCTTATTTCTTCAAAAATTTAGCCGGAGCTCGAATTGCGGTCAATGGGGATCGTTACCGCACAATGAGCAATAATTTTTTGTTTCAAAATATGGATGACATGGATCCGGGCGACATATGGTTTATATAGGAAGTTGCTAAGTGCCATACGGCGATCGCAACCATCGACTTATTGAAATGAAAATTTCGCGATAAGTTAATTTCGAGAAGTCGACCTGTTAATTGGCTGCCAAGATTTGACACTTCTCGATTATTTCCTATGGGGTGACCATATTGAAAAAAGTCATTTTCAAATATTAATGCCATGCATTCTTTTGAATAAAAAAATTTTTTTTAATAAAATTAAACTGTGTTACTTTTTACTATTTCAAATTCTATCGAGCGAAAAAACGACCTTTATTTGGGGCCTTATATTTTGAAGCGAATTATCAGAAAGTTGATGGTTTTAGGAAATGCTTATCGAATGTTGGTGATAATGGAGTTGCATTTTTTTTAAATTAGTGTTGCGCCTATAAAATTTTGGTAATAGAAACAGTAAATGTCATTTACCTCCGTGAAAGATTTGATAGAATAAATAGCATATTTTTAGTTACCTGTAACTGAGGAACAGCTAATGCACTTAAAAGATAAACTTTATTAATCGCTATTAACTGATGAGCTAGAAGAAGGACAGTCTATGGATGTTTGAAACGGTTGGTTATTTTCTGGAAGAGAAGCTGGTATTGGACTTGATCAATTTGAAGGTATTAACGAATTATCGTTACCATTATTTGTTGATGTAGTTGGAGACAGTCAGTAAATAGTTTCCAACGTTTTATCTGATTATCTGTATCTAAAGTTGCTGATGCTATCTGTATTTCCAAAACTATTTTAAAAATTACGTTTATATGTGTCTGACTCTATAATAAAGTCACCTAACATTTCAAGAGTTTCATCAATTTCATTTATTTATGGTACCGATTTTTTCAGCAATGACATTGGAATTAATGAGGCGTTCACGAAAATTAAGAGCTATTCGATACATTATTTTGATTGCTACAGTAAAACCTTAAATCTTTTCTCGATTTCGTGATGATAACTGGCGAATAACTCCAATTCATTTTTGACACATTTGTTATACTCACTGTCATGAGGATTGAAATGATACAAACCGCACTTTCAAAACCCTTTTCAATGGTATCTTTCATACGGAGAGGCGCAGAAAAAGTGGCTCCAATTCCCAATCCATTGTGGTAGCCTTCCACTCGAATGGTTTAATTACACTCACATGGGCTGGTTGCTTTAACAGTGTGGTTTTTGAAAGTAGTTCATAAAAAATAGTACCGTTGCCATCGCAATACTACCTTAACTCAAATGTCATTGCATTCTGTGGACTTGCATAAACAACAGAATGGGTGGTTGGACATTGTGTTCATTAATACAATTTCCAACATAATGGAAGAATAATTCGCTCACCATCTACCCGGTTTCTGGCTTTCCCAGAAACTAATTTTCAAGTGGGCTGTTTTTTACGTCTTTAGGTGATCGCTCATAGTAAAAGACAACCATTGGGACCTCCGTTGTCATTCGCAGTAGCACTGTAACTCTTTATTTCCTCTTTCGATAGAATACACGTTCCGATATCCTTTGATGTCAAAACTTTTTCAATTTTAGGGCATATATAGAAAAGCTTATCTCATCCCCATTAAATATTCGGCATGGATCATCACGAGAATTCTGTTTGATAAAAAATTAAAGTTTAAAATTAAACAACTAAAATTTATCAAACGCACTGTTTTAATGTTTTTTATTTAACGTTCCAACTACGACCGTCTAATACGCGCTTTGGTGTCGTGTACGACGATATTATATTCTTGGCCGCCAATGAAGTTGAAGTTTTGCCGCCGGCGTATGTATATGTGTTAACTCGGTGTTTTGTAACACATTCTTCTTTTTTACTTGACTTGATTTGTGTGACTCCTCAGCAGCAAGCAAAGCAGCACCACAATTTGTAAAAAAGTGTTTTTTTAAAATAAAGAATTAAAATTTAATATACAACAACTCATTGTATTCATTGAGCAACCATCATAGCCAACACCAGGGAAGTATATTGGGACGGAATAAGAAGTAAGTGGCCCAACGCACAGCAGACAGTCGAACTACCACAATCCTTTTTTTTTGGACAACAGCTTGTGGAGCAAACACTGAGCAATCTTTTAAGTCTTCAAAGCAATTTCCTATGTTCTCTTCTGTTATTACCGTCCTTCACTGCCACATTCCGCTTCTCGAATAGCTAAGTTGCGATTCCGTTTCAAAAGCCTAAATATCAATTCCCTACAGGAATATGAATATGAATAAAGTTGGATTACTTATTTCATATAAACGTTAATAACTTTAGTAAATAAGTCCGCGACAGCGAATCTCTGGAGGCCTCTCCTGATGATTTATGTGTAGAAATTGTGTATAAATTTCAAAAGAATTGGTCAAGTAGATTTTGAGTAATGATGTTCACGGAGTTGTTGTTATCGAGAAAATCGATTTAAAATTTTTTAAAAACTGATTTATATACGATATACCGTATGAGGGCTGTCGTTTGAAACGCCGTATCTCCGTTAGTTTTTCATTTAATTGAAATTTTGACATAACTTGCAAAAAAGGGTTTTAAACCCATCAGTCATAAGCCATCACTTTTCATAAGGTATCCGTATTTTGCGAGAGCTTGCCGCCATTTTAGTAACACTTTTTCTTTGTCCTCTCATAATAATACGGTGATCCCAGTCTAGGACCTTCAGAAATATGGTCATGCATGGGAGAACGCGGATCACCATTTTTTTTTTACCGATACTTTATATGGAAGCTGTGCCTTATTTTATGTCGTTTAGATAATTTTTTAAGAATTTTGTAGGATATGGGTGCATGGGTCTTTTTCCTTTACTGACCAGGAAGAATAATCTCTACTGAATCCCATAATGTTATTTTCTTTTGTCCTATAATCGGCAGGTGTTAAAATACTCAATGTAAACTGTGTCTACTACTGGGTAAACTCATTTTCTTTGTAACCAGTGAATGACTTTGTAACCAGTGAATATGGAGAGTAATGACTATATTTGCATTTAAAAGTAGTTTTTATTTAAATATATAACCACAGTTATTCTGACACGTGCCGAACTTAGGGAAGTTTACCCAATAATGATTTATTTTATCAGTTACTTTCAGTTCCCACATTAGGATTATACCCTATACCACTATGTGGTCAAGGTATAATGACTTTGTGCTGATGTTTATAACTACCAAGAATATTTAATCTAAACCCATCTTTTATTATTTCGATCTTTTGAGTAACTTTCTGATTCGATTTAGCGATGTACGTCTGTCCGTCCGTCGTCTGTCGTCTGTGTGTCCAAGTAAACCTTGTAATCAAACTACAGGTCTCAAATATGAATATATTTTAATTAAATTTAGTACATAAGCTTCCATCGGCTATAGGATGAACCATATTGAAATTAGCAAAAATAGGTTCATGTTCAGACCTAGTTCCCATACACGGTCAAATAGGGTTTGTGTATGCTTATTACATCCATTTATTATCAATAGTCCAAAAATAAACCCTATAGGACAACTCGTAGTCATAGCCCCATATGAAGCTGACTCCCGATCTTCAATTAAATCTATCCAAAAACAAAAATATTGCAGATTTTTCTCAAATTTGGATTGTATATGTTTTTGCAAAAAATAAGTGACCTTAACAAATATGGTCGAGATCGGTCCATTTTTCGACCTAGTCATATAAATATAGTACCGATATGAACATTTTCATATCCGAGGGCAAAAAAAAATAATAACAATGCCACTCAAATTTAGTTTATTCTTATTTTCTATATCTTAACGCATGTTATCGTATAGTCACGACTATAATTTTTTACGTATTTTTTCTAATTTTCAGTAGTTTCCGAGTCCTATTAATAAGTTTATTTTTCCATATTTATAAGCTCATTCTCTAAAACGAGACAATTGAACATTCGAGTTTGTATGAAAAAATTAGAAAAATATTTCCACAATTTTATTTATTCTTTGAATTTTTTTTTATATTGTGAATGAAGCCATTAAATTTCGAATAAATCCATACTATTACCTATTGATTTGGTTAGGCTGATATATATATAATATCGTTTCATTGTTAAGTCCGTTCAGCTATAGTTTTACCATTAAATTTTTTTAAATATCTCTTTTATGATGCAATTAAAAAAGTTGCGTTAGAAATTTGTCTTTTGATTAAACACCACTTACACAGTACCGACTGCTGTGCCTGAATTCTTTGTTACTAAATGTTGATAATATCCAATGGCTTTATGACTGCTAAATAGGATTTATGTTCATCTCAGATTGATATACCACAGAGTATGAAATATGTAGAAAAATGTCTAAAAACCTGCTGTGCCTACATAACTAAACAAAAAAAAAAATGCAAATTAAGTACTTATCGTCATCAAAAGAAAATATTTTTTGCACACATTTTTTATGAGGAAATTGATAGAATTAAATAAAAATTCCTAACACATGCCCCTTTTTCTCATATGACTGACACTAACATAACAAACACTTAGTTTTGGCAAACATAATGATGATACTAGTAATGTTATTGGAGGGCAGGTGCTTAAAGACTGATTTCTTATTTTTTCTGCTTCAATAATAAATGTATAAGTATTTTGGAATATAGTTAAATCGACTCTGAAAGTGATTCTGTCTGCGTGTCCACTTCAAACTTGTTAGCCAACTAGGTCAGAGATGAGAATATATTTTCGCCATATGATGATTGCTGTTCAAATTGGTGAAAATAGGTACATGTTCAGATACAGCCGACATACAACTATATATCCTACTGCATCATCCTATACACAGAGGGTGATAATACCTTGGAAACTTTTACGAAATTCGTTGTCCTAAATATATGTATTTTTTTGCGAAATCACTCTTTGGCTTGTTCTCTATCGGAACATAACAAATTTCTCACAAAAAGAAAAAAAAATTAAAAAAATAGATGAACAATGGAAACTTTTAAAGTTTTGCATCAAAGTTGATTTAAAAATAAAAATAAAAGATGGTTTGAAAGAAAATGTGTAAAAGCTTAACCTTTATTTAAATATTTATAGTTTCTAACTTTTCTTTTAACTGGTTTTTAAACACATGTGTATTGTTGAATATTTTAAACTTATTATAAAGTAGTTGCAAGAATAAAGTCATTAACAATCTGAAATTAAAATTATGTGCTCGAACTATGTCCCGACGAAAAATTGAGGCTGATCTTGGTTGTTATCGTTCTTTGAAGAAACCATTGACATCAGAATACATGAACACATAAACTGTGCCAAGACGGAACTGGATTACTGTTCTCTTTTCAAATGAGTTCAAGTTTAATTTAAGAGGCCACATTAGAAGAACGTTTGCACGAAGACCAAAGGGAAAAAACTAGACCGAAAATATACAAATAAAACTGTTAACTTTGACGGTGGTAATATTATGATATGTGGTTGCTTTTCGAGTCCAATTTATGTAGTAAAAATGCTCTAACTGGAATTGGGTATAGCCAAATTCTAAATGAAAAATATGACCCAAAACCAAGGTTCAGAAAATACACACATGAAACACACAATGTTCTGTTCAAAAGCAGCCAACATATATCTTTATTTTCATATCAATTATTGCGTTTCTAAATTTTTTACGGTGCCCAACACAACCATGACTGTGTTCGTTTTAATATTTCGTTATTTACACGAACATTTTTGTATCACGTACTTTTTGTTTCAATCACACATAAACCACACATTTTTGAGTGTTGCTTTATTTGAAGTTCATGTTCTGGTACGTGTACTGAAAAAAAAAACAGAACATGTACAATAAACAGGTTCGAGTTCAGTTATATTTTAAGTCGTGTTGTGGCTCGTGTACTAAGAAAAAACAGAACATGTAAAATAAACAGGTTCGAGTTCAGTTATATATTAAACACGACTTAAAATATAACTGAGTTCAGTTATATATTAAACACGACTTAAAATATAACTGAACTCGAACCTGTTTATTGTACATGTTCTGTTTTTTCTTAGTACACGAGCCACAACACGACTTAAAATATAATTGAGCTCGAACCTGTTTATTGTACATGTTCTGTTTTTTTTTCAGTACACGTACCAGAACATGAACTTCAAATAAAACAACACTCAAAAATGTGTGGTTTATGTGTGATTGAAACAAAAAGTACGTGATACAAAAATGTTCGTGTAAATAACGAAATATTGAAACGAACACAGTCATGATTGTGTTGGGCACCGAAGAAAATTTAAAAACAAACATAATTGATATGAAAATAAAAATATGTGTGTGTTGGTCTAAGTTATGTTTGTTTACAAATATGTACGAGTTTTTTATTCAGTGTGTGTTTTTTTCTGAACTCTGCCCAAAACACAAAGTGTGCGAAGTTAGCCCCCATTTTTGGAAATACATTTTTTGAAGATTGTTCTGAATTGTTCTAGGATTGTTCTACAACGTTCCAAAACGATGAGTTTCTAAAATGTAATTTGTACCGGTAAATCGAAAAGAACGAATTTTAAGCTTTGCACCCCACTTTTGAAAAAAAAATTTTTATGCAACACGAAAGTTAACGTACAGATTCCAAAATTTCTTTCACACAAGGTATCCAGATTGGCGCCCTCAGATCGCTTTGAAACTTGGACATGTTATAGAGAGGATGTAAAATTAAGGGATCCGTATATTTGGGGTTGAGGGTGCCATTCAGGATACCTTGTACGAAAGAAATTTTGGAATGTGTACGTTAACTTTCGTGTTGCATAAAAATATTGATATCGTTTAATAACGTTGATATCGCGGAAAAAATGTTTTTCGTTCTCATTTGCGTACGTTACGTTTTGCGACATATCTATTTTGGAACAATGTTTAAAACAACTAGAACAACCTAGAACAACCGCCAAATTTATTTTTTCAAAAGTGGGGTGCAAAGCTTAAAATTCGTTTTTTTCGATTTACTGGCACAAATTACATTTTGGAAACTTATCGTTTTGGGACATTGTAGAACAATCCTAGAACAATTCAGAACAATCTTCAAAAAATTGTATTTCCAAAAATGGTGGGCTAACTTCGCATACTTCAAAAAACAACTGCAAAGTTTAACCGAATGGCTACAATCTAATGCATTTAGTGTTTTGGAATGGCCAGCCCGATCACGAGATCTCAACTCTTAGAAAATCTATCGGAAATTGTAAATCGAATAAAACGGGGACGAAGTTACACAAACAACACAGATCTCAAAGAGGCAGTTAATTCAAAGTGGCAAAAAATACCACAAATAGAGGGAAAGTTTTCAATTATTGCATAGTAAAAGTTTCCATTGTTTTGTCAACAACATAAAAATTAATACTTTTAAGTTTTTTTTATATTTTGTGTTAATAATATTTATTTTTAAACTCTTTCTTTTAACTCAATCTCTATGTCTGTCGTGGGTCAACCCAATTGATCTGAAACTTGGCCCATAGTCTTGCTGTGAAAAAAGATTAACTTAGACTTACTAACGTAAAGTCACGCGTGGTCACGCACAGTCACGGGGTGATCTAAATGTCATTTACCCTCATCCGATCGATCTGAAACTTGGTCGATATACTTGCTTTTAAGAAAGATTAACTTCGACATAGTCACGTACAGTCACGCATAGTCACGCGCAGTCACGGAGTGATTTAAAACTCATTTCCCCTTATCCGATCGATCTGAAACTTCGTCGATAGACTTGCTGTGAAAAAAGATTAACTTTGACATAGTCACGCACAGTCACGCATAGTCACGCACAGTCACGGAGAGATTAAAACCCCACTTTTCCTGATCTGATGGTTCTGAAACTTTGTTCATAGACTTGTTCTGGCCAAAGATTAATTTTATTATAGTCACACACAGTCACGCACAGTCACGGAAATATTCAAAACTCATATGCATAGGGAAAGAGTTTTAATTAAAACTTTGTTTTTATGGGTTCGATTATTTAATTAAATGATAAATAAATAATAAATGAAAACAGTTTAAGTTATTAGAAGTTTTTTTATTAATTTATGATCCAATTTTTTTGGTATTGACCATTCCAATCCTCAAATATATACAGTCGGCTAAAAAACTGTGTGCTCACCACTACATTAATTTTCAAATTAATATTTTTCTTGAACAATTATATTTTATCGAAACTTTTTTTATATTTTTTTTATGTACTATACTGTAATCTATAATATTAATAGACTAGGCGATTTCTTGTGACCGATGTTTTGTGCTACCGTTTTATCTCGATTTTGACCAAAAGTATATTATTTGAAAGGTATTTCTTTTCAGGGGTTTTGCAGATTTACAGATTTTAAAATTTTTTCCTTTATTTTGAGTAAATTGCATTTAAAGTTGCTATTAACACGTACATAAAATTATACAATGCTATGTGTGTGTTTATTAAATTTGTTAATGTGTTTGTAATAAAAATTAGTTTGTTTTTTGTGCTGATTTTTGAATTGGTTATAATTGATTAGCATACCTTTAGGGTCTTTATATAATGAAAAAATAAAATTTCCTAGAATTGTTAGTATTTATTATTATGAACTTTAATATTAAAAAATAACTTCATAATTTGCAATTTTAAAATAAAATCAAAAAGTAAACAAAATTTTAGCTTCAAAAAGTGAGTGCTTACTTATTATTGTTTAAGGTCTTTTATTTTCAAATTATGGGTTATAATCGTCTCTGAACAGAATTTCCCAAATTTTGGGTCATCTCTCGCCTATTCTTCCTGTAGAGCTTTGACCAGATCGTTTTTTCCCAAATGATCTCAGAGATTTTCGATGGGGTTAATGCCTGGAGGCTGTGAAAGCGTATCCATCCATTTTGGAGTAATATAGGGACCGGCAGACCAATTTTTTGTACACTTTTGTTGAAATGGGTCTTTAAAATGTCGATATATTGTTTGTGATCTAATAGTCCATCCGTTATATGCAAATTCATGACATCACCAGCACTCATACATTTCCATACCAATACTGAGCCACCCCATGTTTAAAAGTGGAACATAGGTTGTTATCTCTTAATTTTTCATTGGCCTTTCTCCACACTTTATACCTTCTGTCATTAAAATACTTGTTAAATTTGCTTTCGTCTGTGAAAATAAAACGATTCCAGAACTACATCGTCCCATTTTTATGGGTTTTAGAATACTCAAAGCATTTTTCTTTTTCGCCATGCTTATGGATGGGGTCTTCCTGGCAACCCGACCGTGATAACTAGCTGCATAGAGTACATTGTGGACTGTATTTACAGAAATATTGAGAGCGAACTTTATATTAATCGTTTCCGTAAGTTTCGAAGCCAGAAGTTTTGGATTTTGTTTAATTTCCCGAACTGTATTATGTTTTTGAGCTTCAGATCTGGGCTCATACGTCAACTTTTTTGTGTTTTAATATTTGTCAATAATTTTTTTGACTGTGGAATATGGTCATTTTACTATATCTCCAATTTCTAATTTTTTCGGATTCGGTAGTCCCTTTTCATTTTGGAGGCATGCCAAAGATTACTCCCGAAATAGTACCATCTGATTAACTGTATGTCATAAAACTGCTATTAATTATATTTAAAAAGGTTAATAATTCAATTTTATTATATCTTATTTCTTAAAAGTACCGTTATTTTTCTCCAGTAGGTAGCAAAACAAATATTAAGTACAAGTGAGCATTCACTTTTTGAAGCTAAAATTTTGTTTACTTTTTGTTTTTGTTTTAAAATTGGAAATTATGAAGTATTTTTCGACAAAATATAAATGTTTAATAAAAATATTCATTTGAAAATTAAAGTTGGTGGTGAGCACTCAGTTTTTGAGCCGACTGTATATCTGTATATGTGACCTTCTCCGAGAAAACGGACCTAGTGTGTCAAAAAACGGGTTGTGTGAAAAACTTTAAAAACTTTAAATGTGTTTTTTTCTCAAAACTTAATTTTCACTCACTAGGTCCCTTTTCTCGGATGTCACATACATATATTGATTAAGATTGGTTTGCGAGAGTATTTGTATCAGAAATCATTGCTTAAAAATTAAAAAGTGTAGAACCAATTTATTTATAGTTCCCATATCAAACAGCCTCCAGATATAAAAAATGTTACTCAACTTTATTTTGTGCATGTTTTTGAACCCTATAAAATGATCGAATCGGACTATTTTTGACGTTAAAAAAATTGTTTTATTCTGTCCAGTACTGTTGAACCTCAGATCATTTCAGTAGGACCGACTATATCTTACGAATTTGTTTTTATACCCTATACCACTAAGCTAGACCCATCTTTTATTACACCGAACGAGTTAGAATCACTTTCTATTCGTTCGTCCGTCTGTCCGTCTGTCTGTGTCCATGTAAAGTTTGTAATTAAACTATAGATAGTAAATATGAATATATTTTGATGAAATTTATATACTAAATTCTCTTTAGGTCATAGGATGAACGCTATTGAAATTGGTGAAAATCGCTGCATGTTCAGACCTAGTACCAGCGCAAATGACCCCTATGACATCGACTTAAGTTGCCATAATATCTAAATTATCGTATAGATCTCAATTAACTTGAGTTTGTGTGTGTTTATTACATCCATTAATATGTAATCCTAAAACAAACCTTATAGCATAATTGTTAGTCATAGCCCTCATATAAAGCTGCTTCACTTAAATCTATCAAAAATCAAAAATATTGCACAGATTTTTCTCAAGAACCTTTTCTTAAAAAACAACCCTTAAAATAGTAGCTTTTCTTTAAAATTTGCCTTATCTTAAAAATATACCTTTTCTTAAAAAATTACCTTTTCGTAGAAAAGTGCATCTCAAAGAAAGTATATTTTCTTAAAAATTTAATTTTCTTTAAAAAGTACCTTTTCATGAAAAATACCTTTTCTTAAAAAAGAATGTTTTTAAAAAAAGTATACTTTCCTAGAAAAGTGCATCTTCTTAAAAAATTACATTTTCTTAAAAGGGCATTTTCTTAAAAAATTAACTTTGGTAAAAAATACCCTTTTTTAACAAGCAAATTTTCATCAAAAATACATTTTTTATTAAAAATTCTCTTTGTTTAGAAATGACATTTTCTTGAAAAAGTACCATATCTAAGAAAAGTATATTTTCTTAGAAAAGCACGTTTTCGTAGAAAAGTGTCTCTTCTTAATTTTCTTAAAAAATAACCTTTTTATACCCTCCACACGTCAGTGGCAGAGGGTATATATAGGTTTGTCATTCCGTTTGTAACGCATCGAAAAACTAATTTTCGACCCCATAAAGTATATATATATTACTGATCCTTATCACAGCTCGAGTCGATATAGCGATGTCCGTCTGCCCGTCTCTCCGTCTGTCTGTTGAAATCACGCTCATTCACAAAAAAAGACATCTAACTGGATAAGGTTACAATAATATCATTTGCCATAATTCCCAGCAAGTTGTTATTGAAAATGGGCTAAATCGGGCGTCAGTATGATTAGATACGAGCAAAAATATGTCGATACCTATAAAAAAAAATACAAAACCCAGTGTGGTTGTTGTAACAGTTTAGTGGTTGAACATTATAATTTTACAACAACATAAAAACAATGGCACAAAAAAATATGCATATATTAACAATACCAAGAACACAATAACATAGCTCACGTTAGAAGTAGCCACATATTTTTTATCGTTATCACGTTATAATAAAAAACAAGTAAGAAAGTTATAGTCGGTCTAGACCGACTATACGATACCCTATACCATGCGTTTAGAAACACTATCTCTTAGGCCCAACTAACTGGACATTGAAAATAAGCAAAAACCAAATTTGAGTGGGATTTTTATTAATTTTTTTTGGCTGCAGATATGAAAAAGTTCATATCGGATGCTATATCTATAAAGGGACTAGGTCCAAAAATGGACCGATCCTGATCATGTTTGGTAAAGTCTCTTGTATTTTGCAAAAATTTATACAAACAAAATTTGAGAAGAATCAGTGCAATATTTTTGTTTTTTAATAGATTTAAGTGATGTTAGAACTTTTGCAGTAAAAAATACGTCCGTTCTTTTTCTCTTCATTTATTGGACTGAACAAAAAGCTTTATAAAATATATAAGGAAAGTGTCAAAATAAAAAATGAGTTAGACAATGCAGTTTGGTTGCAGGGTTGCCATTATCAACAAACCACCACTCAACCGAAGTGCATTTACACAATATTTTCAAAATTAAAATTCAATAAAAATTAATATTACATTTTAATATTCAATAGGCTACATGCCTTTACATGTTTTTCTTTAGATAAAGTTTTAGTAAGTACATCAGCGGCATTTTCATCAGATGGAACATATTCGATGTCAATGGCTCCTTTGTTATATTGCTCACGTATGAAGTGAAATCTGATGTCAATGTGTTTACTTTTTTTATGAACAGTTGGATTTTTAACCATAAAATGAGCCCCTTGGTTGTCACATTGGATACACGTTGGACCACTTGTATATTCCAGAAAACCCATCTCCTCTAGTAGATTTCGAATAAAAACAACTTCTTTGGCTCCTTGGCTTACAGCCACGTACTCAGCCTCCATAGTACTTAAGGCTACTACTGATTGTTTTTTCGATTCCCATGCTACAGGACCACCAGCCATAAATATTACACAGCCAGTGTATGACTTACGGTCGCATGAGTCACAGCCCCAATCAGCATCTGTAAAACATATAAATTTTTCATTAGGATTACAATATGAGATCATACCCTTTGGATGTTTTTTCAGGTATCTAAGTAGATACTTGGCTGCATTGAAGTGCTCCTCGTGAGGGTGTGAGTTAAATTGTGATAATTTAGAAACCACATGTGAAATATCAGGTCTGGAAATTACTGTTAGGTACATCAGGCTTCCAATTAAACTTTGATACTGTTTCGACTCCACAATGTTGCACTGATTTTCACACTTGTGCAAAATAGTGCCGTTGGCCCAAGGAGTTGATACAGGTTTTGAGTTTGCCATATTCCATTTTTCAAGCAGATCTTTTGTAAAACTATTTTGGTGAATATTTATAGCGCCTCGTAAGCCTTCCCTCTCGATTTCCATTCCCAAATAAAACGATATTGGACCTCGATCTTCAGCTTCAACATATTTATTAAGGTCGGTTATAATATCTTCCATCTCGCACTTCATTTGAGCTGCCACCATCATGTCGTCAACGTATAATGCTATGAAACTTAAGTTATTGTTTAGACGTCTAAAGTACACACAACTGTCTGACTTGCACCGGTTAAATCCCAAATCAAGTAAAATATCAGTAACCTTTTTATTCCACTCCCTTCCAGCTTGCTTTAAACCATATAATGCTTTATTTAGCTTACACACTTTATTGGAGTTATTTACATCTTCGAACATTGGTGGTTGTCTCATAAAAACTTCATCTTCTAGATCGCCGTTAAGGTATGCTGCTACGATGTCAACATGATTAAGAAGTAACTTGTACTTTACAGCTAACGTTAACAATATTCGGATGGTAGAATGACGAACCACAGGAGAAAAAGTATCATGATAATCAATATTATATTTTTGTGAACAGCCTTGTGCGACTAATCTGGCCTTATACTTTTCCACTGATCCGTCGGGCTTCCATTTTATAGCAAAAACCCATTTTGAACCAACTACATTGCATCTGTCGGGTTTATCAACAAGAATCCAAGTATTATTTTTCAAAAGTGAATTATATTCGGCTTCCATTGCTTTTTTCCAGTATACAGCTTGTTTTGAATTTAACGCATCAGCAATGGTTTGCGGATTTTCAATTATTGAATTAAGCATTTCTGCTGTTGTAGTAAAAATTTTCTTTGGCATTTCGTTATCACCTTTTCTTAAATTATTGGTTCTTCCTCTTGTTCGTTTTGCTATAGCTCCTTCATCATCATTTATTCCATTTTTGTGCAACTCTTCATCGGATGCACTACTTACTGGTTGATGGTTATCGGGTGACTGTGATTGCTGGTTTTTTTCATTTTCGCTATCATCACAATTAACAATTATTTTTGGAAAATCAATATGGAAAACATCTTCTAATTCTACGTTATTGTTGTAGGACTTCTCAAAAGAATTTTCGAAAAATATTACGTCTCTAGCTTTTATAACTTCACGTTTATTAACATCATACAGTCGATAGCCCTTGGTTAGGTTTTCATATCCAACCAACTTTAGTTTTTTACCTTTAGGTGAAAGCTTACCACCAATTCTATTTTTCTGCAAAACCACCGCATCACAACCGAATGTACGAAAATGAGAAACCGATGGCTTTTTGTTGCACCATATTTCATACGGGGTTGCACCACTGATTACTTTTGTAGGACTTCGATTTCGTATGTATGTTGCCGTATTAATGGCTTCCGCCCACAAGGTTTCCGTTAATCGAGATTCATGTAACATACATCTCGCCATTTCGACAAGAGTCCGATTTCCTCTTTCAGCGACTCCGTTTTGTTGAGGTGTATGAGGAACAGTTGTTTGATGAAGTATACCGTTTTCCTGGAAATAGTTTTTAAATTGTGTATTGATATATTCTTTGCCATTGTCACTTCGAAAAATTTTTATTTTGCGGCCACTCTGCTTCTCCGCCATCGCAGTAAACGTTTTAAATGCTTCAAAAGCTTCAGATTTTTTCTTTAAAAAATAAGTTGATATATACCGCGAATGATCATCTATAAAGGTTATAAAATATAACGCACCGCCAAGCGATCTAACCTTGAACGGACCACATAAATCTGTATGAACAAGCTCAAGAATTTCCTTAGAACTTACTTGCGAGTAACTATTAAAAGGCTTAGCACATATTTTGCCGACAGCGCAAGTCACACAATCAAAATTTTCTGTTGTATTAATATTTAAACCATTTACCATGTTTTCATTTGCCAATTTGTTCAAATCTTTTTTATTTAAGTGTCCAAAACGTGAATGCCACTTTTTAAAATCATTTTTAGCCGAAGAACTGTTTAAATATTCAATTGTTCTTCTGTTTGTTAGATTTGTAACAAATATACCATTTTCTTTATATGCTGACAACATTTTTTCATTATATTTATTATTTATAATCGCATTGTTTTTCGAGAAATGCACATTATGTCCAGCTTCAATAAATTTACTAATTGATAAAAAATTAGAGTGAAAGGTAGGAACATACAAAACATTTATGAGAGTAATATTCATAACCTTTGATTTTACTTTAACTATTCCTCTGCCTTCTGCATAAACACTCTCACCCGATGCCAATATGATTTGTTGCTTTTGCGTTTTCATTGATACAAACATCTCTTTAGAACGACACATATGAGAGGATGCGCCGCTGTCTAAAATCCATGAGTCGTTTTTAATTTGCTTGCCGACTGCATTAAACGCCGCTGCAACAGATTCACCAATATTCGCCGTACATTGAGAACGAACATGCCCTATTTTTCCACATTTATAACATTTGATGTTGATGTTAGTTTTGTATTTGTTTTTACTCTCATAACGGTTATTATTTTTTGTATTTTGTTTGCTTGAATGTTTCAAGAATTTTTCGGTTTTTGTATTTATTGCAAAAACATGCTCTTCCATGTTATTTTTGTCGCCTTGACGTCGTTCTTCTTCTAGAACTTTCGAGATTAATTGTTCAATTTTAGGCAAGTTGTCTTGACTCTCTACTGCAACAACAAAGTTTTCCATTTCTTCAGGCAATGAACATAACAAAAGCACTGAAATGAAATCTTCATTTAAATCAACACCAATGCTTTTTAAATCATCTATAATGCCACAAAATTCGCCAACTTGAGCAGTTATTTTTTCAGTTGGTTTTATTTTAAAACGAACTAAGCTTTTAAACAAATTTACTTTTCTGCAGGCTGTATTTGCTCTATATAAGCTTTCCAATGTGTTCCAAGCGTTTTTTGCAGTTTTACAATTTTTAATATGGATTAACTCACTTGGCTTTACACTTAAATTAATGGTTGCGAGAGCCTTTTGATCCATTACGTCCCATACTGCCTTTTTGTCTGCAGCTGCTGGACTTTGCCCTGTAATAACCTCCCATAAATCCAACGTGATCAATAGACTTTTGATCTGGATTGACCAAGTACCATAGTTATCACTATTCAATTTATCTATACTCGACAACGAATTCATTCTGCGAATTAAATTTCCTTTTTTTTTTTTTACCGTACCGTTTACTAATCTCTAAACACGTGGATCTGGGCCCATAACCTTGTTAGAACTTTTGCAGTAAAAAATACGTCCGTTCTTTTTCTCTAAACACGTGGATCTGGGCCCATAACCTTGTTAGAACTTTTGCAGTAAAAAATACGTCCGTTCTTTTTCTCTTCATTTATTGGACTGAACAAAAAGCTTTATAAAATATATAAGGAAAGTGTCAAAATAAAAAATGAGTTAGACAATGCAGTTTGGTTGCAGGGTTGCCATTATCAACAAGTGAAGATCGGGAACCAGCTCTATATGTGGTCAAAGGGATCATTTTTGGACTACTCATTAGTGGATGTAATGAATGCATACAAACCCAATTTGAGTAAGATCTATATGACAATTTGGATCTTATGGAAATTTATGTCGATTTCATATGGGTAATTTGTATGGGGGCTAGGTCTGAACATGGACCGATTCTCACCAATTTCAATAGCGTTCATCCCATGGCCGATAGAAGCTTATATACCAAATTTCATCAAAATATATTCATATTTGCGACCTGCAGTTTGATTACAAGCTTTACATGGACACACAGACGGACGGACGGACGGACGGACGGACATTGTTAAATCAACTCAGAAGGTGATTCTGATTCGATCGGTATAATTAAAGATGGGTCTAGGTCAAATATTTTTGGTTGTTACAAACAGCAGCACAAAGTCATTATACCCAAACCACATAGTGGTATAGGGTATAAAAATCGCCAATATGAAAGACAAAATGGAAAATGAAAAATGGAAAATGAAAAATGGAAAATGAAAATTGGAAAATGGGAAATGAGAAATATAAAAAAGAAAATGTAAAATAGAAAATGAAAAATGGAGAATAGAGAATAGAAATTTGAAAATGAAAAATGGAAAATAAAAAAAGAAAATTGAAAAATGAAAAATAAAAATGAACAAGTAAGAAAATTATAGTCGGTCTAGACCGACTATACGATACCCTATACCATCCGTTTAGAAACCCTATCTCTTAGGCCCAACTAATTGGACATTGAAAATAAGCAAAACCAAATTTGAGTGGGATTTTTATTAATTTTTTTGGCTGCAGATATGAAAAAGTTCATATCGGATGCTATATCTATAAAGGGACTAGGTCCAAAAATGGACCGATCCTGATCATGTTTGGTAAAGTCTCTTGTATTTTGCAAAAATATGTACAAACCAAATTTGAGAAGAATCAGTGCAATATTTTTGTTTTTTAATAGATTTAAGTGAAGATCGGGAAGCAGCTCTATATGGGGTCAAAGGGATCATTTTTGGACTACTCATTAGTGGATGTAATGAATGCATACAAACCCAATTTGAGTAAGATCTATATGACAATTTGGATCTTATGGCAATTTATGTCGATTTCATATGGGTAATTTGTATGGGGGCTAGGTCTGAACATGGACCGATTCTCACCAATTTCAATAGCGTTCATCCCATGGCCGATAAAAGCTTATATACCAAATTTCATCAAAATATATTTATGTTTGCGACCTGCAGTTTGATTACAAGCTTTACATGGACACACAGACGGACGGACGGACGGACGGACGGACGGACGGACATTGTTAAATCTACTCAGAAGGTGATTCTGATTCGATCGGTATAATTAAAGATGGGTCTAGGTCAAATATTTTTGGTTGTTACAAACAGCAGCACAAAGTCATTATACCCAAACCACATAGTGGTATAGGGTATAAAAATCGCCAATATGAAAGACAAAATGGAAAATGAAAAATGAAAAATGAAAAATGGAAAATGAAAAATGGAAAATGAAAATTGGAAAATGGAAAATGAAAAATATAAAAAAGAAAATGTAAAATAGAAAATGAAAATGGAGAATAGAGAATAGAAATTTGAAAATGAAAAATGGAAAATGGAAAATAAGAAAAGAAAATTGAAAAATGAAAAATAAAAATGAAAAATGGAAAATAGAAAACGAAAAATGGAGAATGGAAAATGGAAAACGGAAAATGAAAATTGAAAAATGAGAAATGGAAAATGAAAACTGAAAAATGAAAAATGAAAATTTAAAAATGAAAAACGGAAAATGTAAAATGGAAAATAGAAAATGAAAAATGAAAAATGAAAAATGAAAAATGGAAATGGAAAATGGAGAATGGAAAATGAAACTTGGAAAATGGAAAATGAAAAACATAAAAAAGAAATTGTAAAATAGAACATGAAAAATGGAGAACAGAGAATAGAAATTTGAAAATGAAAAATGGAAAATGGAAAATAAAAAAAGAAAATTGAAAAATGAAAAATAAAAATGAAAAATGGAAAATAGAGAACGAAAAATGGAGAATGGAAAATGGAAAACGGAAAACGGAAAATGGAAAATGAAAAATGGAAAATGAAAATTGGAGAATAGAAAATAGAAAATGAAAAATGAAAAAAGAAAAATGGATAATGGAAAACGAAAATTGTGAAATGAAAAATGGGAAATGGAAAACGCAAAATGGAAAATTAAAAATGGGGAATGGAAAATGAAAGATGTATTTGACATGGAAAATGAAAATGGTTAAATGGAAAATGAAAATGAAAATTGAAAAAATTGAATATGGAAAATGCAAAATGAGAATTGAAAAATGGAAAATGGAAAAATGAAGAATGGAAAATGGAAAATGAAAATTGAAAATTGAAAAATGAGAAATGGAAAATGAAAACTGAAAAATGAAAAATGAAAATTTAAAAACGAAAAAAGGAAAATGGAAAATGAAAAATGGAAAATGAAAAATTAAAAATTAAAAATGGAAAATGAAAAATGCAAATTGAAAAAAGAAAAATTAAAAATTAAAAATGAAAAATGGAAAATGGAAAATGAATAATAATAATTTTTAGCCAAGAATCACTTGAATTTTGGTATTCGGATTTAATGTTTCAGTATCGGCAAAAGTTTAAAAGTGGTAGCCGTACTCAACATTGGGTTAATATAGAGTTTAAGACACAGGTGGAGGGTAGCAAAAAATTCGGCACAGCCGAATTTAATACTCTTACTTTTTTAAAAATAACTTCTTCTAAAAAAGTACCTTTTCTTAAAAAAGTACATTTTCATAACGAGTAAATTTCCATTATATATACATTTTAATAATAAAAATACATTTTCTTAAAAAAGAAATTTTCATAAAAAAAAAAAATACAATTTCTTTACAAGGACCTTTTCTTAAAAAAAAATACATTTTCGTAGAAAGAAAACCTCTGCTTAAAAAACTAAACTTTCTTGAAAAGTAAATTTTTCTTAAAAAGTACCTTTTCACAATGAAGTACCTTTTCTGAAAAAAGTACCTTTCTTAAAACAGTACATTTAAAAATTAAAGAAATCATATTTTCTTAAAAAGGTAAATTTTCCCAAGAAGTTAATTTTCTTTAAAAATTAATTTAAGTTTGTGTGTGTTGGTTACACCAATTAATCTGTAATCCTAAAATAAAGCTTATAGCATAGCCCCACACATAAAGCCGCTTCACTTTAATCTATTAAAAACAAAAATATTTTGCACAGATTTTTCTCAAATTTGGTTTTTATATGTTTTATATATGCTTACAATAAAAATAATAGTTAATTGAAAGCACTTCAATGCATGCAAAATAAAGCACTAAAAACTAAATATAAATTACCATTGTTGTTTTCAACTATTTGTATAGGGACATAAGAAAATCAATTTTTATCAATATATGGATTGCATGAATACTGTAATGGTGCGGCATTGGTGGAAGATCCGCTTCCGTTTCCCTGAGCCTTTGCTGGTCGCACGTGCTGGCGTAGGGGCCTAGCTCGCCGGATGGGTGGGGTCTTGCTCAGGCCCAGGGAAACCGCACTACAGATTTTCACGTGCGATTTAAAAAAAAACAACTGTCAAAAAATCGGACGCTAAATGGGACGGATGGCCATACTTACCTTGGGATTGGGGACTAGGTGTTCTGCCCCTTTTGCCCTCCCTACCATGTTACCTCGACTCCATTGGAGGTAACTCACAAAATGAAAATATTAGGTTTGGTTTGGTTTTCAACATTGGTTTTAACAAAAACCTTCATTTTAAGGGTTAAAAATTTAAATCATAATTGTCAAAATTTATTTTATTATTTTTTTTTTTATATTATCGCAAAATTTCACTTTTTAGAAAAAATTTTAAGTTTGGCAACATTTTATTTTCAGCCAAATTTTAATTTAGGAAAATTTTAATTTTAGCTTAAGTTTAGAATTAGGAAAATTTTAGTTTAAATTTTATAATTAGAAGACTGTTTATGTAATTTTAGAAAAATTTTAATGTTATAAAATTTTGTTTAATATAATTTTGTAAAAAAAATTAAGTTTGAATGCGATTTCGACTCAATGTATTTTTATACCCTATACCACTATGTGGTTTGGGTATAATGACTTTGTGCTGCTGTTTGTAACAACCAAAAATATTTGACCTAGACCCATCTTTAATTATACCGATCGAATCAGAATCACTTTCTGAGTTGATTTAACAAAATCCGTCCGTCCGTCTGTGTGTCCATGTAAACCTTGTAATCAAACTGCAGGTCGCAAATATGAATATATTTTGATGAGATTTGGTATATAAGCTTTTATCGGCCATGGGATGAACGCTACTGAAATTGGTGAGAATCGGTCGATGTTCAGACCTAGCCCCCATACAAATTACCCATATGAAATCGACATAAATTGCCATAAGATCCAAATTGTCATATAGATCTTACTCAAATTGGGTTTGTATGCGTTCATTACATCCATTAATGAGTAGTCCAAAAATGATCCCTTTGACCCCATATAGAGCTGCTTCCCGATCTTCACTTAAATCTATTAAAAAACAAAAATATTGCACTGATTCTTCTCAAATTTTGTTTGTATATATTTTTGCTAAATACAAGAGACTTTACCAAACATGATCAGGATCGGTCCATTTTTGGACCAAGTCCCTATATAGATATAGCATCCGATATGAACTTTTTCATATCTGCAGCCAAAAAAATTAATAAAAATCCCTCTCAAATTTGGTTTTTGCTTATTTTCTATGTCCAGTTAGTTGGGCCTAAGAGATAGGGTCTCTAAACGCATGGTATAGGGTATCGTATAGTCGGTCTAGACCGACTATAATTTTCTTACTTGTTTTTTTTTTTTAATTAAATTTAGTTTTAATTTTAGCTTTAACAAAAAAAATATTTTTTTTTTGTTTTTTTTTTTAAATATGGTACCATTTTGTAAATTCTCTTAAATTTCTATAACTTAAAATTTAGGTTAATTTTAACTTTTTATTTCTAGCAAATTTTTAAGTTTATCAAAATTTAATTTTAGGGAAATTTTAATTTTAAGAAAAGGTTAATTTTAGAAAAATTTTAAAGTATAGCATAATTTTAATTTTAGGAGAATTTTAAATTTAGCTTAATTTTATCCATATTTAGGAAAATTATTTTAATTTATGAAATTTTTAGTTTTAACAAAAGTTGACTTTTAGCACTATTTAATTTTAGGTTAATTTTAGCATTAGAAAAATTTTTGTTTAAACTTTATAATTAGACAATTTTACATTTAGAAAAATTCACATTTCGAAATATTTTATTTTAGTTTAATTTTACAATAAAAGAAAATTTTTATAATCGAAAATTTTATAGTTAGTAAAAATTTTAGATTTTAACCAAATTTTATATATAGCAAAATTTTATTAATCTAGTAACATTCTTAAATTTAACAAGGAAAAGTTTAAACATAGAAAATATTTATATGTGTGTAAAAATTTTAATTTTGAAAATTATTTGTATTAAAAAAACTTTACCGCCTTATGGTTGTACCGATGAAGCTGCTGCCGCCAGACGCCGTGGTTGTGTCTCGCCATATGCCATTAAAAAAATCGGCCATAGCTGCATTAATAACGATATTGTTGCTGATTTCCATACAAAATTTGTTTAATCAACTTGTGTTGTTTTATAATTTTATATTATTTTTCAATTATTTATTTTTTTAAACCTTCTTTTCTTTTCTTGACAGTATTTAAGTTCTTAAATATAATTTGATTTTTAGTTTCTTTAAAAAAGGTTCTTCCACAATTTCTTTTGTAATTTAAGACGCCACCGACTATTTTGTAATCTTTTTCACAGTAAAAATATTTTAGTTTTTTTTTTTGTTTTAAATACTATTTGTTTTAATATTGCACAATAACTTTAGTATTTAATTAAACTTTCTTTTTAGTTCTATAAAAAAACAGTTAGCTTTGGTCAAAATTTCCAATAAACGATCACCGCCGCTTGATCTCACAATTCAAACTATACTCAATTTGTTTAATCTTTTAAGTTTTAAATTTTAAATTTCTTAAGTCTTAGAACATTAATACTTTTCTCAGAATTAACTTTATTTGATTACACTATGTCTTATCTTTAATTTTAACTTTACATTACTTTATTTTACTACACTAATTTTTTGCTTAAAAATTTCTTAAAATTATTATTTAATGTAATAGAGGTTTTTCCTCAACCTTTACGTTTCAACAAACAAAATTCAACTCTTAAAAACTACATTTTATTAATTTTAAATTTTAAGGTTTTTCCTCAACCTTTCTTGTCAACAATTAATCTTCAACTCCTCCATTTAAATTTAACTTTATTACATTAAACCTTCTCATCTTCATTCATTCATCTGCAGATAAAAACCTGTTTATTAAAAAACAAAATCACCACCAATTCATTGAGAACATTCATATGCATTCATAATATTCTCTAGTATTTATAACACTCCCACTCATATATGACTATGAGAGCAAGTGAGATCAATACAAGAAAATACGTGGTTTGACCAGCATGATTGCATATGAATGTGTTCATGATTTCATACAAAACAATGAAGAGAAAAAAACGCCATCAACATATTACCATATAAGGTGTTGTTTATATGTACATACTTGAACTTGAAAATAATTTCAAGATCAAGGTTATTATTTTTTTTCTTCTTTCTTATTCTGCTTGTAACAGAAATTACTTTGCTACAGTGCAGAGCAAAACAGATCACCGCCACAATACCAAGTTTTAATGTTTGTCTAAAAATGCATAAACCATATTGGTCACCATACCATAACATTTTGACAGAATCAATCAAATTTTAATACCCGAAATAGAAGAAATTTAAGAATTCCTAGATGCCTCTTAGAAACTACTAAGCAGCGCTTTGAATTTGTTGGTAGTATAAAATTCAACAATTTACCCGGAAATTTAAAATTGATTAGTCGAATTTTATTGTTTAAATCATCTTGCAAGCAACTTCTATTAAGTAACATTGAAACGCTTCTATAAAAGCTAAAGATCTCATAATACTCTAAAATTTTGTTGTTATGTATATATTTAAGTAAAATATTTATTTGTACTTTAAAAAGTGTAATGAGCCAACTTGTCTCAATAATTCCTATTAGGGGCTGAGGCCAAATTCATATGTATAAGAATTTTTGTGCAAATAAATAATTAATAAAAAAAAATTAATAACAATGCCATTCAAATTTGGTTTCTGCTTATTTTCTATATCTAATTAGATGGACCTAAGAGATATGGTCTCTAAACCAATTGGTATATGGTATGATATATGATTTTCTTACTTGCTATACATACTATAATTAAGTGTTTCAGTGTATATTTGCTTTTATGGTTTTTCGAATATAAATAATAATAAAATATTGAATATTGTTTTGACTAACTATAGATTTGCAACCATAGTTAGTCAAAGACCAATAAATTGTATATAATTTTGCCATACTCTAAGAATAAAAAATCACACAAATTTTCCTCTTAAAAGATATAATTCTTTGTTATACCTGTATGTAGTTATTCTTTGCTGTAAAATTATGTCCACTTAAACACTTTAGCATAAATAATGAATGTGCGTTTTTTCTAATGTTTACACTAAGATCAAAAAGTACAGAAACTTTTATAGGAAAATGCAATTTAATTTTTAATCAAGCCATTACCTCATTACTAAATTAAGTTTTATGTCGTAATAATCAATCAATTTTTCTTTTCTTGGACCAAGTAAAAAGTGCAGTTAAGGTTACCGAAGCAGTAACAATCTAGATAAGGAATGATATCGAAAAAAATAAAATATAATAATAAGGAAAGCTTGGTCTTACAAAAAAAACATAACTTTTATAGTTCTAATCTATAATATTAATAGGCTAGGTGATTTCTTGTGACCGATGTTTTGTTCTACCGTTTTATACCGATTTTGACCAAACGAATATTATTTGAATGGTATTTAGTTTTAGCCGATTTGCAGATTTACAGATTTTTAAATTTTTCCTTTATTTTGAGTAAATTGCATGTAAAGTTGCTACTAACACATACATAAAATTGTACAATGCTATGTGTGTGTTTGTAAAATTTGTTAATGTGTTTGTAATTAAAATGAGTTTGTTTTTGGTGTTGATTTGTGAATTGGTTAGAATTGATTAGCATATCTTTAGGGTCTTTATTTAATGAAAAAAATAAAATTTCCTACAATTTGTGCTCGAATTTCGAGGGCTGGAATCTGCTAGTCACTACTAATGAACTTATGGACCTTTTCCGAAAACCCCTCTATTATGAATATCATAGTGGTTCTGCTACAAAAATATTTTATTTTTTCTGGTACCGCTCAAGAGCTTATTTAACGTTTTGACAGGATGCTGAATCGAGCCAAAAATATGTGTGCACATTGTGCTGGCTTATGAAAGGAAGTAAGGAGAAGGAAATACTCCTTAATATGAATTTCGAAATTTATAGAGCCCGTTGTAACAGATGACTTGCTTCTGTGGCCGCAACTGCGTATTGCTTGCCGTACCAAGAAATTTTTTGTGAAAATATCGTCTGCTTCTGGGTCCTATCTAAACTTATCTTCGACAGTTCCTCGAACATTAGCAACATAAAACTGTTGAGCCGGAAGGCTGGATAAATTTGGCAGTACATACGTTTCGTTGTCTATTATGGGGCATGAGTATTTTTTTATGAAGAATGATTTCAATTTCCATGCTCTGTTGTTGCCTCCAAATTTTTTGCAACGTTCTAGTCTGGAAATTTTTGGACTTTGATTGTTTTCAAACCTTTGTTAGCTTTAGCTTTTCTCACCCAATAGTCGGATAATTGGCTAACCGGGCTACTTTACTACAAACATCATGTGGACGTTTCTTTCTTCCTGAACCAGGTTTCCTACAATAACATTGGAAATAGTTTGACGGCAGACCATTAATTGTATTGGGTTTAAATATTTGTTAACTTCAGCACGTACTTTTATTTCATTACTTATTTTAATCTCACTAACACCATATGAACAGAGTTGCCATTAAAAACATAATAACTTGTAAGATTTTAAGGAGATCGGAAGGAGTGAAATAGTTTTTGCTTCGTTAAAGAAAACCAAGACTCTTGAATTCTTGTTTCGACACTTGTAAATCATGTTCGTTCCAAGGGCATTGCATTGAATACTCAGGCCCAGAACAGCAAGAGTATTCAATTCCAAAATACCTATACCACCCATATATACAGATGACTTTGTTGAATCCAAGGCCCTGTGGGTCAACAAACATAATCGCTTTACTCCACTCAAAGATTGTCAACAGGTCTTCACTAAGTCTGCTATTCATTGTCAGCCTGTTATCCCCAGTCTCAAAACAGCTTGGCTTAAAATTGGAGGAAAATTAATGACAAATGTTGCTGTCATCTGCGAAAGAGAATATGTGATAGAAGATTTTGTAACTTTTTATGGGAGATATGACTAAGAATTGTCCTACAGAGTATACTTTTGGGCTTCTGGTTAATGGATGTAAATAAAATTGGTTTTCACGCAAAGCCTTTTCTGAAATTTTAGTTCACAAAGATCAATGAAATGAACTTAAATCTTTAAAAATTTGGAAAAAAATTACTATGTTCGATCTCTGCTTTTTTTTAAATTGTTTCAACGTACAGTAAAACCTAGATATTCGGAAGACTTACTAATACGTGTAACAAATCGAATATTGCTATTCCATTAGAAGCACTTATGGCCCAAGCCCTAAGTACATAAAAAATTATGTAAGCACAATGTTTGTACTTACAGTAAATTTATGTTCATGTTATATGAAAATATAATGTGATGTACGCGTACGTACATCATCATTATTATTATTATTATTATTATCAACAACAACATCAAACTACTTAAAAAATGTTGTAGCAAGTGTGTACTGCGTAATGCATAAATATACATATATATTTTTTAAACAGAAGATTATGCATTTATTTTATTTTTCTTTTTTGGTTAGAAAATAGTTAGAAGTTTGTTGGTCCAACAAAAAAAAAGCGTTTTCTTTTTTCAAAAATTATATAATGTACATGTTATCAAGTGACATTTCTTTATACGACTGTCATGAAAACTAAACATGAACATATGTTCAACATCAGATTTTTTTGATTACAAAGAAAAATGTCATTGGGGAAATGATTATGGTGATAAATTGTATTCAAGAATAATTTTAGTAATTGCCATTGTGGCCAAAAAAAAGCTACATATTGCAGTTATTTGTTGATTACATAATAAAATTATTTATGAAAATTAGTTAGTTTAATTTTTTATTCAACTTAAGCTGTTTTATTAAAAAATTATAATATTCAATGTTGAATTATGTGTGTTATCTCAAAAAATACATTTTAATATATTTTTCAGAGTTCAGAAAAAACACACACTGAATAAAAAACTCGTACATATATGTAAACAAACATAACTTAGACCAACACACACATATTTTTATTTTCATATCAATTATGTTTGTTTTTAAATTTTCTTCGGTGCCCAACACAACCATGACTGTGTTCGTTTTAATATTTCGTTATTTACACGAACATTTTTCTATCACGTACATTTTCTTTCAATCACACATAAAGCACACATTTTTGAGTGTTGCTTTATTTTCTGGTACGTGTACTGAAAAAAAAACACAGAACATGTACAATAAACAGGTTATATTTTAAGTCGTGTTTAAAATATAACTGAACTCGAACCTGTTTATTGTACATGTTCTGTTTTTTCTTACTACACGAGCCACAACACGACTTAAAATATAACTGAACTCGAACCTGTTTATTGTACATGTTCTGTGTTTTTTTTCAGTACACGTACCAGAACATGAACTTCAAATAAAGCAACACTCAGAAATGTGTGCTTTATGTGTGATTGAAACAAAAAGTATGTGATACAAAAATGTTCGTGTAAATAACGAAATATTAAAACGAACACAGTCATGGTTGTGTTGGGCACCGTAGAAAATTTAGAAACGCACATAATTGATATGAAAATAGAGATATGTGTTGGCTGCTTTTGAACAGAACATTGTGTGTTTCATGTGTGTATTTTCTGAACCTTGATATTTTTGTAAAAAATTATTTCTTGCTCTATACGAATACGTATGGGTATACTTCACGGGTTACATTTGCTTAAGCAAGTATTGCCAACAAATTTTTAACACTTTAGAAGAAAAATCGTCAATATGAAACAGAAAATAGTTCTCTTCCTAAAAGAGTAACTTTACTTAAAAAACCAAATATTCTTAAGAAAATGTCTTTTCTTATAAAAGTACTTTTTCTTCAATAAAATAATTTTTCTAAAAAAAATCGTTACAAGCACATTTTCTTAGAAAAGTGTCTTTTCTTAAAATGAGTCTTTTCCTAGAAAAATCAAATTTTCTTAAAAAATACCCTTTCTTTAAAAAGGACATTTTCTTGAAGAATATATTTTCTTAGAAAAGTAGCGTTTTTTAAAAAATTACATTTTCTTAAAAAAGAAGCTTGTCTCAAAAAATTACCTTTTCTTAAAAATGGCCATTTCTTAAAAAAGTACGTTTTCTTAAAATAGAAATTTTCTTAAAAATAACCTTTTCTTAAAAAAGTATATTTTATTAGAAAAGTGGGTTTTCTAAAAAAGTGAATTTTCTTTAAAAAAAACCTTTTCTTAAAAAACAACCTTTTCTTAGAAAAGTAAATTTTTTTTAAATATACCTTTTCTAAAAAAATTAAATTTTCGTAGAAAAGCACATCTTAAAGAAATTATCTTTTATTTAAAATTTAATTTCCTTTGAAAAATTCCTTTTCGTAAAAAAGAACCTTTTTCATAAAAATGTATATTTTCTTAAGAAAGTACCTTTTCTTAAAAACATTCCTTTCCTTAAAAAAGTACCTCTTCTGAAAAAGTTCCTTTTCTTAAATAAGTAAAGAGTAAATTTTCATAAAAAATACTTTTTCATAAAAATGAAATTTTTTAAAAAGGACCTATGTTTAAATAAGACCCTTTTCTTAAAAAAGGACCTTTTCTTAAATATTACCTTTTCGTAAAAATTACATCTTCTTAATAAAGTAAATTTTCTTAAAAAGTGCAATTTCTTTTTAAAAAAATACTTTTTGTTAAAAAGGAACCTCTTCTTAGGAAAGTTAATTTTCATGGGAAAGTGCATTTTCTTAAAAAAGTATCTTTTCTTAAAAATGTACATTTTCTTAGAACAGTACCTCTTCTTAAAAAAGTAAATTTTCTTAAAAGTTAGTTTTATTTCTTAAACAGTAAAAAAGTAAATTTTCTTAAAAGTTACTTTTATTTCTAAATTACCTTTTCTTAAAATGTACATTTTTTTTTAAAAGAACTTAACGTTTTCTTAAAAAAGTACGTTTTCATAGAAAAGTACCTCTTCTTATCATTTTCATAAAAAAGTGCCTTTTTAAAAGAATTTTTTCTAAAAAAAGTAAATTTTCTTAAAAAAGTGCCTTGTCGTAAAGAGCAAATTTTCATTAAAAATACAAATTCTTTAAAAAGGAAATTTTTTTAAAAAAGAACCTTTTCGAAAAGAAGTACATGTTCTTAAAAAAGTACCTTTTCACAAGAAAGTACCTTTTCATAAAAAAGTATATTTTCTTAAAAACATTCGTCTTCTTATATAAGTACCTCTTCTGAAAAAGTTCCTTTTCTTAAAAAAGTATATTTTCGTAGAGAGTAAATTTTCGTAAAAAATACTTTTTCATAAAAATACAATTTCTTTAAAAAGAACCTTTGTTTAAAAAAGTTCCTTTTCTTAAAAAAAGTACCTTTTCTTAAAAATTATCTTTTTGTAAAATATTACATCTTCTTATAAAAGTAAATTTTCTTAAAAAGTGCAATTTCTTTTTTAAAAAATACTTTTTGTTAAAATAGAACCATTTCTTACGATAATTAATTTTCATGGAAAAGTGAATTTTCTTAAAAAAGTACCTTTTCTTGAAATGTACCTTTTCTTAGAACAGTACCTCTTCTTAAACAAGTAAATTTTCTTAAAAAGTTAGTTTTATTTCTAAATTACCTTTTCTTAAAATGTACATTTTTTTAAAAGAACTTACGCTAAAAAAACGTTTTCTGAAAAAAGTACCTTTTCTTTAAAAATACATTTTCATTAAAGGACCTTTCATTAAAAAAGTACATACTGTTAAAAATTTACGTTTTCTTAGAAAAGTACGTTTTCGTATATAAGTACCTCTTCTTATCATTTTCGTAAAAAAGTACCTATTTTTAAAAGAACTTTTTCTAAAAAAAGTAAATTTTCTTAAAAAATTCAATTTCGTAAATAGCAAATTTTCATTAAAATTACAAAATCTTTAAAAAGGACATTTTTTTAAAAAGCAGCTTTTCTAAAAGAAGTACATATTCTTAAAAAAGTACCTTTTCATAAGAAAGTACCTTTTCATAAAAAAGTATATTTTCTTAAAAACATTCCTCTTCTTATAAAAGTACAATAAAAATACAATTTCTTTAAAAAGGACCTTTGTTTAAATAAGTCCCTTTTCTTAAAAAAAAGTACCTTTTCTTAAAAATTATCTTTTCGTAAAAAAGTACATGTTCTTAAAAAAGTAATTTAAAAAAAAAAAAAAATACTTTTTGTTAAAAAGGAACCTTTTCTTAGGAAAGTTTATTTCCTTAGAAGAGAACATTTTCTTAAAAAAGTACCTTTTCTTGAAAATGTACGTTTTCTGAGAACAGTACCTCTTCTTATCATTTTCATAAAAAATTGCCTTTTTAAAAGAACTTTTTCTAAAACAACTAAATTTTTTTAAAAAAAGTTCATTTTCGTAAAGAGCAAATTTTCATTAAAAATACAAATTCTTTAAAAAGGAGTATATTCTTAAAAAAGTATCTTTTCATAAAAAAGTACCTTTCATAAAAATACAATTTCTGAAAAAAGTACATTTTTTAAAAAAGCACCTTTTCTTATAATGTACCTTCAGCAATTTTTTAAAAAAAGTAGGATTGCTATCAGAATTTGTATTTCATCGACTATATATAGCTTTTTAATTTGAAACACTCAACTTTTTCAATAATTTTATTGTTAGTTTTCATGCACTCTCATGTATATGTTAATGATACATAACCTGTGAACTGGATTTAGTAAAATTTCAATTCATAAGCAAAATTAATGTTGAGACTTTTTGTGAAGAAATATTTGATTTTTTTTTTTAATTATTTCATGATAAAATCAAAAGTTAATCTTTTGCTAATTATAAAATTCCATTAAATGTTTCTACTAAAATTAATTTTTTCAAACATATTTAAAAATAAAAGAAAAACAAAAAGATGAAATGAGACGGAAAAATTCACAGTGGTTCACATACTTTATATTTGAACTTTATTGATACAAATGTGAATAACATCAGTTATATTAAACACCATTTTAACATCACTGTTTTAATATTTCTCTCCCTCTCTTGATATTGATATTCCTTTCTGTTCGATTTTTAATGTAATACGGTTTACAAGTGTCAATCCAAAATATAAATTTGAAATAAGTTTGAAATTTTTAAAAATTATTTTCTGAAGTTTATTTGTATATAATTTTTAAGTCAGAAATATTATTATTTTCTGTAAAATATGTGTTTTGAAAGTAGAGGAACTGCAATATCAATTGTACCTTAAAAATAATATATTTCTCGTAAAAGAGCGAAACTTTAAGCTAGCAATTTTTTGTTGCTAGTGTAAAGGTACATGAAAGAAATAAAGTAGATAAAGTGATAAAAGCAAATAAATACGTAAAGAAATTTGAAGAAAAATTAAAAGACAGTAAAGATAAAAAAATTTCTTTAAAAAATCATCCAAATAAATAAGGTCTAAAGGGCGTACATACATTTTTAACATTTTATAAAAATTAAAAAAAAAATTATTTTATCTAAAAACACGGTCATAAATTTAAATATTTTTTGCCGAGGATTACAATTTACAATTTGTATAACAACTTCTTGTGGAATGTGGACAAGTGATACATTTCATTATTTATACTTTATAAATTTCCGATCATATTGTAATGAATACGAAAAAAAATTCAGTTTGAGGACAGTAATTTTTCTAAAATTAGAGATTCCTTCCTTCCTTCTTAAATTTTTGTCACAAAATTTAAAGTTTTTTAAGGCCACGGCACTCTAACTCGTAATCGTATATATTTTTTGTCTATTTCTTTACAATCTTTGGCATTACGTAGACTCTTCGCTGATTCACAAAACTGATCATTTACCTTGGTAAACGTAGGGCAATATTATTTGTCTTTAATGCGAGCAGGGTGGTATTTAAAATGGGGTAAATCGTTCATTATTGTGCCAACATATGGCCTAAAAAAATGCCTATAAAAAATGCTAAAACTTCAGTGTGTTTATTGTAATAATTATATATGAACTTTATGAAATTGTTTCCTTTTTAAAAAATTTTTAAACATTTTTAAAACTAGATATTAATTTCAACTTAAAACCCAGGTAAAGGGCATTTTAAGGTATCAACTTCTTTCTCCACAACTAAATTTTCCTAATTTTTTTCCTATAAGCAATAATGTCAACTTAAAACACTTTGGACGTACACATTTCAAACACATACTTAAACAGCAAAGAAAGCCTTAACTTCTTAATAACCCAACATCGTTTGATCTATTGGCTTTTTACCTAGAATTTCTGCGAACAAAATTTTTTTTTAACTGTGAGAAAATTATTAAACAAGCCGTTAGTAGAAAAACTACACTTGCCAAGAAAACAAACAAAATTTTCATAAATATTCAATTAATCATTATTAAGAGGCTCACGCATGCCAGGAAAACAAGTGCATATGTGAGTGGGTTAAATGAAAATAAATAGAAATACCACGATAAATTTGAGTGGGTTCTTATAACTAAGCAAAGAGACATCTAAACAAATATACACTGTCAAGCCCAAATATGGTAAGACTGTTCGATTATGCATTTTTAATTAATAGCAGCAGGTTTTGGCAGGAAAATATAAAATCAAGCAATTATAAGCTGGAGATAATGCTAGAAATTTCGTTTAATTTATTTGTAGTCATTGCATAAAATCAATTTTAGGGTGATACTGATCACAAAGAGATTATAAAGTATGTATCTTTCAGTCCTTCTCCCCCTTGATTTATACTCCCTCCCCTTTCCACTTAAACTCAAATTCAACAAGCAAGAAAATTATAGTCGGTCTAGACCGAAAATACGATACCCTATACCATGTGTTTAGAGACCCTATTTCTTAGGCCCAACTAATTGGATTTAGAAAATAAGCATAAACCAAATTTGAGTGGCATTTTTATTAATTTTTTTGGCTGCAGATATGAAAAAGTTCATATCGGATGCTATATTTATATGGGGACTAGGTCCAAAAATGGACCAATCCTGACCATGGTTGGTAAAGTCTCTTGTATTTTGCAAAAATTTGAGATGAATCAGTGCAATATTTTTGTTTTTTTTATAGATTTAAGTGAAGATCGGGAAGCAGCTCTATATGGGGCCTATGACTAAGAGTTGTTCCATAGGGATCATTTTTGGACTACTCATTAATGGATGTAATAAACACATGCATACCCAATTTGACTAAGATCTATACGACAATTTGGATCTTATGGCAATATATGTACATTTCATAGGGGTCATTTGTATGGTGGCTACAAATTTTTATACCCTATACCACTATGTGGTTTGGGTATAAGGACTTTGTGCTGCTGTTTGTAACTACCAAAAATATTTGACATAGACCCATCTTTTATTATACCGATCGAATCAGAATCACGTTCTGAGTCGATTTAACGATGTCCGTCCGTCTGTGTGTCCATGTAAAGCTTGTAATCAAACTGCAGGTCGCAAATATGAATATATTTTGATGAAATTTGGTATATAAGCTTTTATCGGCCATGGGATGAACACTATTGAAATTGGTGAGAATCGGTCCATGTTCAGACCTAGCCCCCATACAAATTACCCCTATGAAATCGACATAAATTGCCATAAGATCCAAATTGTCATATAGATCTTACTCAAATTGGGTTTATATGCGTTCATTACATCCATTAATGAGTAGTCCAAAAATGATCCCTTTGGCCCCATATAGGGCTGCTTCCCGATCTTCACTTAAATCTATTAAAAAACAAAAATATTGCACTGATTCTTCTCAGATTTGGTTTGTATATATTTTTGAAAAATACAAGAGACTTTTCCAAACATGATCAGGATCGGTCCATTTTTGGACCTAGTCCCCATATAGATATAGCATCCGATATCAACTTTTTCATATCTGCAGCCAAAAAAATTAATAAAAATCCCACTCAAATTTGGTTTTTGCTTATTTTATATGTCCAGTTAGTTGGGCCTAAGAAATAGGGTTTCTAAACGCATGGTATAGGGTATCGTATAGTCGGTCTAGACCGACTATAATTTTCTTACTTGTTTTTTTTTGTTTGTTTATAGAGTGAATTCTACGTAAACAGGCAAGAGTGTTAAATTCAGCTCTGCCCAATATTTCATACCCTCGACCCGTGTTCGAAATACAATATTAAAACGAAGGCTGTCAACACTTAAACCAAAAAAAGAATAGATTTAAAATTTTAATGGCTACATTTTTTGCAACGATATTTAAAATTAATAAAAAATAATTAATAAAAATTTGAGATATGTATTTTTGTTCTTTATATAATTGAGATGTGCCTGTAGACGGCTGTAGATTATGACGAACATTTTAAGCACAGGAGAATGTTTTCAACAGACAGAACAGACAGACGGACATCAACATATTGTCTTCTCCGTCTCCGGAGATTATTTCGATGAGTTACAAACGGATGGACAAACTGATTTATACCGTCTGCACAGTGGTCTACAGATATAAAAAAGTTAAAAATTAACTAATATACACTTGCTAGAAGGTGACAATTTTAAATCTATATAATATATAATACGTAAAGGTAAATTTTATTTCCCTTTTTAAGCAATATGCGGGCACGTAGGAGTGTGAAAATTGGCATTTTTATAGCTCGCATGGAGGAGAAGCTGAGAATGATAAAATTTATGTTTAATCTGTCTTAAAAATATATTAAATTAAATAAAATAAAATATTTATAATAATTCTCTACACCCTGTTAATCCGAATGATTTAAATTATGTATCAGACGCACTGTGTTGAATTGTGAATTGCTAAAACTGATTAACATACCTTTAGGTTCATTTAAATATTCATAAATTTTTTATATTTGTATATAGATTTAAAAAAAACGTTGGAAGACAAAAATTTTATGAAAAAATATTTCCTAGAATTTGCACTCGAATTTCGAGTGCTGGGCTATACTAGTATTAACAAAAATGTAAATAAAATATTTTGAATTATTGATTTTAAGAAACTGAGCATGAACAGCGAACTATTTTAACGTCAGTAATACAGAATCCTAGAATTTCTGAAGGATCGTTCGTAAAATCTTAATAATATCTGACTATCATGGGTCATTTCCCATGTCAATAGAGAAAAACTTTATAATTGAGTAAGGCACCAGAATTTTGGGAATGTCTTTTATTTTCATATGAATACAAGGTTTATATTTGCGGAGAATCTTTTGCCACGGTGGAGGTGGCATTAGGATTTGGGGTTGTATGGAGTGGGTAAACTCGTATTTATTGAGTCTATCATGGGTCACACCACTGTGCAGAGGGTATACATGGATTTGTCAATTGACAAAAATCATATATTATCTTAATCCTTATAACAAAGGAAATTAATTTAGCGATGACTCGTCTCTCCGGCTGTCTGCGAAAATCACAATTACACCCTCAATAACTAAGCTAAGCTAGGCTCTTCGTTTTTGCACTAAACCGTTTCGTAAAATCCAGAAGGAGTTGCTGTTTAAAATCATCTAAATCGGTTCGAAGGGTCCCGAGATATGAAGGGAAATGTGAAAAAAATTCTTAAAAAATACAAATTTTCAACGTGTTTGTTTGTTGTTAAGATATATATACAGTCGAACTTCCATAACTCGAATCATCATTATCCCAAAAAAAAACTACGACTTACGGAGACTTCGAGTTACAGAAAAATGTTTGAAAAAAATAATCAATTGCAACCATGTGTTTATAGTTTGAATTTTTTATTTAAAACATGTACTAACTGAAAACCACATACCAAGTTACAATGAAGTAAAATATTTTGAAATTAGTGACTGAAAATTTATTTTTTTTTTTGTTATTTTCAGCAAAAAATGACTCTAACTTGTTTAAAGCCTTATAGTGCTCATCAGTTGTAGAGTCATTCGTATTTAAATATAAATTCAATGTTCGGAAAGAATTTTCTATATCATTTCTGGAAGGCTGATAAATAGTTTCTTCCACCGAACCCTCGCCATCACTCTCCGATCCGCTCAATACTGGATCCTCTGATACAGGATAGTAACGCTCAACAATATCATCATCTGTCGGAAAATCAGTTGTGCAATGCTCATTATCTACTTCAATATAATCCTGAAGAGTAGCATTACAAGTTATTTTGTTTGCTTTTAACCATGCTTCGTAGTCAGCTTCAATTACGTTTTCATTTTCATCAATATTACTCAAAAAAATTGGTTTGTTTGTTTACTGACATGAATATCCCAAGCTTTTGTTACATGATTTATACAATCCAATAGTGTAATATCCTGTTTTTCGTTTGCCTCTATGCGCTTTAGTGCTTCTTTTACTATTCTGCTACGATAGAAAACTTTCAAGTTTTGAATTACTCCCGGATCAAGAGGTTGTAATTTAGACGTCATATTCGGTGGAAAAAATGCCAATTCAATGGCATTCAATTTGCTTTGTACGTCTTTTGGATGTGCTGGACAATTATCAATAAACAATAAAATTTTTCGGCCACTACTTTGAAAGTGCTTATCTAATTTTAGAATCCATTCTTCAAAAAGTTGTCCAGTCATCCAGGCCTTGGAGTTTGCTTTATAATCTACGGGTAACCACTTAACACCACGAAAGCAGCGAGGTTTTGCACTTTTTCCAATCAATAGAATTTTAAGTTTTTCAGAACCATCCATATTTGCTGCCAGCATTAACGTAACACGCTGCTTGCTATTTTTGCCCCCGTGGCATTGCTGGTTTTTAAAAGTTAGGGTTTTATCTGGCAAACATTTAAAAAACAATCCTGTTTCATCCGCATTAAAAACATCCCGTTCGCAGTACTTCTGTATTAAATTCGCCAAAACGTCTTTTTTCCACTTTTCGCAGTCCACTTCATTAACGTCATTACTTTCACCGCACGCTTTTTTATAGCCCACTTCATGTCTAAAATTAAAAAAATTAGTTAAACGTTTCATCAATTAAACGTTTTGCTCAATACCTTTGCTTCCATTTATCAAGCCAACCTGTGCTCGCCCTAAAATTATCATCACCAAAACGCTTTGCGAACTCCATTGCCTTTTCCTTTATTATTCCTCCAGATATAGGCATGTTTTGACTTCTAGCTGCTGTAAACCAATCGAGGACTGCTTTGTCGATATTTTTGAATATTGGGGTCTTAACTCGTTTACTATGTAGACGAAATCCAGATCCAAAAGAGTTGATAATTGATTCTCTATTTTTAAAAATTGTTGAGACCGTACTAGCCGGGATACCATATTTATCAGCTGCATCCTTTTTCTTTATTCCACCTTCGACATCTTTTATTAGTTTGTATTTTTCTTCAATTGACAAACATTTTAAAACACGTTTAGTTGCCATGATAATAAAATAAAATGCGATTTTAATATTTATCATCTAAGGCGAATGACATTTATGCAAAGTATGTACTGATACTTACGCATACAAAAAGAAGCACATGATGTACAAAAAGGGATTTCCCCGAAAAAAAAGCAAGAAAAATATACAAACCAGCTAAACAAGCAAAAGAAAGCAAAATAAACAAACCAAAACAAAAAAGCAAAATCAATAAACCAGTAAACCAAGCAAAAAAATTCGAGTTATAGAATTAGTATGTATGTATTTCGTTCGAGTTATGGAGAACTTCGAGTTGTGGAAGTTCGAGTTACGGAAGAAGAACTGCATGTTATTTATTCTCTCAACGCTACTGCCATCGTAATTAGTTCGAGTTAGAGAAAATTCGAGTTAGAGAAGTTCGAGTTATGGAAGCTCGACTGTATGTTGTAATTCTTCTTATTGTTGTAGTCATTGTAGTTGTAGCATTTGCTTTATAAAGGTATGTGTATGGTGAAACTACACGTTACAGATTAGTTTTAGCAAGTATTGCAACATATTTTTTTATCGTATCGTTAGAAAAAAATCAGCATTATGAATCAAAAATATAATCCCTAAAAAGGCACATATTTTTTAAAGTGTCTTTCCTTAAAAAGTACCTTTTTTCCAAAAACACAATTTTTTAAAAAGTACTTTTTTTTTAAAGAGATGCTTTTTTAAGCATCTTTAAAGCACTTTTTAAAAAAGTGCCGTTCCTTTAAAAGATTATATTTTATTTAAAAAATTTCCCTTTAAAAAAAAAACTACAATACAATACAATATTTTTTCAAAAGTACCATTTCCCTTCTTAAATAAATTACCCTTGTTTTTAAAAAAGTACCCCTGCTTTAAAAAACAGACCTTTTTTAAAAAGTACTTTTTTAAATAATCTAAATTTTCTTAAAAAATACCTTTTTTAAAAAAGTACAATTTATGAAAATGCCCTATTTTAAAAAAGTACACTTTTTAAAAAGTGCCCTATTTTAATAATATACCCTGCTTTCTTAAAAAGTACACTTTTTATAAAACTTGCTTTTTAGAAAAGCCATACTTTTTAAAAAGAGTACTCTAACAAAAGAGTTGTTTTTTATGAAAAGTTATTGTTTAAAAAACGGGTACTGTTTAAGAAAATAGGATACTTAAAAAAAACAATTTAAAAAAGGTAATTTTGTAGATAAAGGGCACTTTGAAATAAAAGATACTTTTTAAAAAAATTTTACTTTTGAAAAAAGAAAGTGCCTTAAAGAGTGTAAATTTTTGTAGAAAAGTACGCTTTAAAATGGTACCCATTATATGAAAAAAAAACTCTTTTTAAAAAATTACCATTTTTTTTAGAAAATAACCTTTTTGAAAATAAATTTTTTAAAAAGCACCCTATTTTTAAGCGTGCCCTTTTCAGAAAAGTACATTCTTTTTTAAAAGTATCTTTTTAAAGTACCCTTTTTAAAAGTACCTTTTTTACAAAAGTAAAATTTTTTAGATACCTTTTTTGTAAAGTGCCCTATTTTTGAAACCTTAAAAAAAATATTTAACAAAGAAAACTTTTTTAAAGCACCCTTTTTAAAAAAGTATCTTGTTCAAAGAAACTTACTTTTTAAAAAACTGTCTACTAGTGGAAAGCACTTAATTCGAAAAGCACCTTTTAAAAGAAATACATTTTCTTACAAAATTATATAACTTAAAAAAAAAACAGCTTTTCTTAAAAAGTATTTATCTTTTCGTATGAAAAGACCTGTTTTAAAAAAGTACCCTATTTATAAAACATCCCTTTTTTTGAAAAGTAAATTTTTTTTAAAGTACCTTGTATTAAAGACGTACGTTTTCTTTTGTTAATTTTGATTTGGAAAAAAATCGAATCCCGGCATTGTTTAAATTATTTATACATCACTTAATATTAAAATTTTTTTTTAATACTGATATCTGGATATTTTTAGCCAAGAATCATATAATTTTTTTTTTTAATTATCGTATGATTTCTAAGGTATCAGAACATTCATATAGCTATCAAACTTTAGGTTCTATGTTCTATGAAGTTCTTACGGTACTTCTTTGTACGGAGGACACCATCACTGTTTTTATAAAAAAAAAAAACTACAATAGAAGCTGGCCAAAAGGAAAAGCGATTAACTTAAAATTAAATTGGTATTCGAATTTAAAGTTTCAGTATCGTCAACAGTTGTAAAGAGGTAGCCATACCCAACATGCACGTGGAGGATATCAAAGTTTCGGCACAGCCGAATTTAACAGTCTTATTTGTTTACCTTTTTTACCTACATAAAATTGGTTAAAGACAATAAACTTTAAATAACTAAAAACAAGTAAGAAAATTATAGTTGGACTCTATCTCTTAGGTGCAACTAATTAGATATAAAATAAGCATAAACCAAATTTGGGTGGCATTGTTATTAACTTTTTTGCCTTCAGATACGAAAAAGTTCATATCGGATGCTATGTTTATATGGGGACTAGGTCGAAAAATGGAAAAATTCTGAGCATATTTGGTAAAGTCACTTATATTTTGCAAAAACATATGCAAACTAAATTGGAAAAAAGCAGGGCAATATTTTTGTTTTTTGATAGATTTAAGTTAATATCGGGAATCAGCTTGATATGTGTGCTATGACTAGGAATTGTCCTATAGCGTATATTTTTGGACTACTGATTAGTGGATTAGATAAACACACAAACCCATTTTAACTGAGATCTATATGATATTTGGATCTTATGGCAATTTAAGTCGATTTCATAGGATCGTTTGTATGGGGACTAGGTCTGAACATACACCGGTTTTCATCAATATCAATAGTGTTCATCCTATGGCCGGTAGAAGTTTACATACTAAATTTCATCAAAATATATTCATATTTGCGACCTGTAGTTTGATTACACAGTGGAATCTGGTGCGAAATTGGTTCAAAAATTTGGTGTTAACGAAATAAAATAAATATTTCTTTTATAATTGCCATATTTCTGCCTTGCTAATAATTTTTCATTGTTTTTTGAAAAACAACATCGTAGTAGGCAATCAAACGTGAGTAATTAGCTTTTACAAAAAATTTCTTCAAATTCTCTATAGACGTGTTGATTGTTTGAAGTGTTTATTGCGACTGTGGAAAGTTAATTAATATTATTATTTATTACATTTTAACTTCAAGGTATGTATTAATAACTGTTTAAATTTGAATCATCTCTGTGTTTTTGTTCGCTAAAAAACATAGATTTAAAAGAGTGTCTATACCAAAATTATTTTTCAAGCAAACTTGAATTTTGTTAAAGAATTTAGTTACTAATACCGCTGATTTCTATAGATATTCCATTTGCTTTAGAAATAATAGCTATTAGGCTTCAGAATAATAAAAAATGTGGCTGCCGCTTTTTTTTCAGTCGAAATGTCAATTTTAAGACAAGAATTGTTCAATGTTGGCTAAACGCCTAAGCCAACAAAAATAAATCGGGTTCCATTACTAAATATGTAATGAGTAAAATTGAATACCCAGAAGAAGTCAACAATAAACAAGTAAGAAAATTATAGTCGGTCGAGACCGACTATACGATACCCTATACCATGCGTTTAGAGACCCTATCTCTCAGGCCCAACTAACTGGATATAGAAAATAAGCATAAACCAAATTTGAGTGGGATTTTAATTAATTTTTTTGGCTGCAGATACGAAAAAGTTCATATCGGATGCTATATCTATATGGTGACTAGGCCCAAAAATGGACCGATCCTGACCATGTTTGGTAAGGTCTTTTGTATTTGGCAAAAATATATACAAACAAAATTTGAGAAGAATCAGTGCAATATTTTTGTTTTTTGAGATTTAAGTGAAGATCGGGAAGCAGCTCTAAAGGGATCATTTTTGGACTACTCATTAATGAACGTAATGAACGCATACAAAACCCAATTTGAGTAAGATCTATATGACAATTTGGATTTTATGGCAATTTATGTCGATTTCATAGGGGTAATTTGTATGGGGGCTAGGTCTGAACATGGACCGATTCTCACCAATTTCAATAGCGTTCATCCCATGGCCGATAAAAGCTTATATACCAAATTTCGTCAAAATATGTTCATATATGCGACCTGCAGTTTGATTACAAGGTTTACATGGACACACAGACGGACGGACGGACGGACGGACGGACGGACATTGTTAAATCAACTCAGAAAGTGATTCTGATTCGATCGGTATAATTAAAGATGGGTCTAGGTCAAATATTTTTGGTTGTTACAAACAGCAGCACAAAGTCATTATACCCAAACCACATAGTGGTATAGGGTATAAAAACACAAGAAAGCAAAGCAAAATGTACACAAATTGGGAGAGAAATGGAAAAATGCGAATATGACGAAAAAAAATTTCAAGCTAAATACGAAAAGTGGCTAAATGGTGCCTTAGTTTTTAAAATCGCTGAAACGGATTCGGAAGTTGCTGATCCCTCTCGGTCGGTTACTCATAAACCAAAAAAGGTTTTGCTGAAAAAAATAAGAGGACCCAACTTTTAAATGTTTCTCCGCTCATAAAAGCTAAGTCGTGTGATGAATTGGTTTTGGCAATAAAAGTCAGTTTATATAAATCTGGAAAAAGAGATGTTGCGAAAATATTAAATGAATTAAATGCCTCTCCAACGAGAGCCACTAAAATTAAAAAAAACTGTTTTCTGCCCACCCACATGGCTATTTCATATACTCCTGAAGAGGCATTGGCTTTATTTATAGACGGGGAATATAGTAAACACACATATAATTTAATGCAAACATATATCTAACGTACCATGTTGTAAAATCTGCGAAAGAAAAGTGCTATCTCAGTAATATGACCTTTTCGGATGTTTCAGCACAGGTTTCATTGCAATGTTTAGTCGATGAGACAGTTGAAAGGTTAGAAGAACTTCAAATTGACTTACTGGAACAAACTAAACCCTTTGGAATGTACATATATGACTTACAAGTGGGGATGTGATGGAAGTAGTAGTAATTCAAACTATAAGCAAAAGTTTACTTATAATAACCCTGATAAGACGACAACGAGCGGTCGAGTAACGGACCAAGAAACCCTAGTCGGACAAGCAGTCAAATAGCAGCAGAAATTTGCTCCAGGTAAAGACTAGAATGGGCTTTAAGTACCTTTCAACCCTTTAAATCACCTGGAACGGATGGTATTTTTCCGGCCCTCTTACAAAAGGGCTTGAAGGAACTACTACCATTCATGTTAAATATCGGGCGTAGCAGCTTGGCCTTGGGGTATATACCAAGGGCATGGAGGAAGGCAAGAGTGGTGTTCATACCCAAAGTGGGGAAAAAGGACACCGCTCATCCAAAATCCTTCAGACCGATAAGCCTAACATCTTTTATGCTGAATCTAAGATGTGGGATATTACAGCAGATGCCTTTGCATCCAAACCAACATGCGTATAGAGCGGGCAGATCAACAGAGACCGCTCTCACTAGCCTGGTAAGAACTATTCAGAAATCAATAGATGAAAAGGAAATAGCCGTTTGTGCCTTCCTAGATATAGAAGGAGCCTTTGATAACACTTCACACGAAGTAATAGAAAGGGCATTAAACCAAAGAGGGGTAGACCCAGTGACATCAAAATGGATGGTAGAAGTGCTCTACACGAGATCAGTAGAAACAACAGCAGAGGGGGAGACCATATCCGTCAACACAACCAGAGGATGTCCACAGGGAGGAGTTCTGTCGCCCTTGATGTGGAGTCTGGTTGTTGACGAATTACTAATGAAACTGTCGGAAGCAGGAATAGAATGCCAGGGCTACGCGGACGACATAGTCTTAATAGCAAAAGGCAAGTTCGAGGAAACCCTATGTGACATTGTACAAAGAGGGTTGAGGATTATATGTCAATGGTGCAGGGCAACAGGATTGAACATCAATCCAACGAAGACCACTATTGTACCATTTACCAGGAAAAGGAAACTTCCGAGATGGAGGGCAATTCAAATTTTGGGAGAAGTCATTGAACCAAAAGCAGAAGTGAAGTATCTGGGGATAGTACTGGACAACAAGTTAACATGGAAGGCACATGTCGACCAAATCACTGAAAAAGCCAAGCGAGCTACAATGATTTGCAGAAGGATAGCGGGTAAAAACTGGGGATGTAAACCCAGCATTTTACACTGGATGTACTTGATGATGGTCCGCCCAATAGTAACTTATGGAGCTATAGCGTGGGCCAAAAGAACGGATCTGAAGTCGACTCAAATGCAGCTAGGTAAGATTCAAAGATTAGCGTGCATTGGGATAACAGGTGCAATGAGGACGTGCCCAACGGCATCACTTGAAGCACTATTGGAACTAAGCCCACTACATATAGTGGTGCAGAAGAAAGCTTTGGCAACGGCAATCAGAATAAAGGGAGAGAAACCTATAACCAGGCTTTATGAAGGGCAATGGAACCGGATAAGCCAAGTTAATGATTACTCCCTCCTAGATTGCCCCATGGACAGGGCTGAGAAGAAGTATGATTTCAGGAAATACTTTACTACAGAACTTAGCAATAAGAGGGAATGGAGCGGTTTAAGTACAGCATATTCTCTAAGAGAAGATACAATCAAATGGTACACAGATGGGTCAAAAACCGAAAGTGGAACAGGGGCGGGAGTCTTCGGGCCTAGAACCAAATACTTCGAGCCAATGGGAATACATACGAGCATTTTCCAAGCAGAGATTTACGCCATCGATAGATGTGCACAAATCAACTTGAACAGGAAGTACAAAAGAAAGAACATAACCATACTATCAGACAGTCAAGCTGCTATTCGAGCACTAGGCTCCTATGAAGTAGACTCTAAGCTAGTATGGGACTGTCTGCAGAAGCTAAATGAGCTAGGTAAACGCAACAAGGTTAGCCTTTGTTGGGTCCCGGGACACGTTGGGATTCAGGGCAATGAGCAAGCTGATGAATTTGCCAGAAGGGGAGCTTCCACAAAATTAATAGGGCCGGAACCATTTTGTGGAATAGGAAAAGGAGTATGGGAAGGAGTACTCAGGGAACATGAAAATTGTGTTAGACGGGAATTTTTCTCGAGCCACTTGGGCTTAAGGCAATCCAAAACGTTGTTGGGTGGCTACAACAAGAAGAGATTTGGGTCGTGCATTGGATTGTCAAAGAACGGTCTGAGAATACTAACCGGGATTTTAACTGGTCACTGCAGGCTCAGGGATCATATGAGCAGGTTGGGAATTGTAGCAAACCCTATGTGCAGATTCTGTGATGAGGAAGCCGAATCACCAGAGCACATACTTGGGAACTGTGGAGCGCTAATGCACAAAAGGAAACAGCATCTGGTTTCCTTCCAGATACTAGGTAGCGACATAAAATTACTAGAACCAACAAACATCCTCGGATTCCTGAGGGCTTCAGGGTTGGATAAGAGTTTATAGGGACAACCTATTAGCAGAGGGCAGTACAATAGATCACTTTGGTCGCAGTACTTCGAACACCTCTTTATACAATACAATACAATACAATACAACCCTGATAACTCCGACCAACATCTTTTTGCAGTATGTCTGGTGCGTTTACAACTTAAACCTAATAATGCTATTTTGTGGCAAAATCCACGCACTTAACCAACACGATTTTGTTGGCCTATTAAAATTATTTTTGAAAAAGAAAGCAAAGCTTTAACAAAGCATGAAATTTCAACTGTTAAAAACCAGATTTCTGCAATCCTGCCAACAAAAATTAAAATTGAAAATGAAGAGATTATGGTGTATTATAATTTTCTATTAGATGGAAAAGTATTCAGCACTATTTCAGACTCGTCATCCCAAACATGTGGAATATGTGCAGCGACACCGAGTATAATGAACGACTTAAAGGCTATTGCAAAATTCTCATGCAATGAAAACTTGTAAAAGTTTGGGGTTTCTATATTACATGCCTGGATACGTTATTTTGAATTTGTTTTACATATTTCGAATAAGCTTGTTATACAAAGATGGAAGCTTCGTAATGCTGAGGATAAAGTTAAAGTAGAAAATCAAAAAAAAAAAAAAAAGACTGTAAAAGAAATATTAAGTCCCAAATGCATTAACTGGTCGATTCCCCAAAACCTGGAATGGGTTCAACAAATGACGGAAATACGGCTAGACGTTTTTTTTAGTCAAACATTCTTAGCGTCTAGTGTAACTGGAGTAAGTGAAGACTTAATAAAGAGACTACAAATTATTTTAAGAACAACGTCATACGGATACACCGTAAGTGTTGCAGCTTTTCGCCGATATTTATTAGATACTGCGAAACTATACGTTGAACTCTATCCCTGATAGTATATGCCGTCCAGCCTCCACAAAATATTAATACATGGGGCGGATATAATTCAACAGTTTTCTTTACCGATTGGAATGATATCAGAAGAGGCCTTAGAGTCAAGAAATAATGATACTATAAATGCACGCGAATTTCATACACGAAATAGTTCGTGTGAAAAAACGATGAAAGATTTATTTCAATCTTTAATAGTATCATCGGATCTCATCATATGAATTTCAAAAAATCTTTCAAATATCGAAAGTCTCTTTGTGCTGATGTTGTCTCTGTACTTTCTGAACCTGTCTTGCAAGAAATTGAAAAGAATGTAGACAGGGAATATTTAAGTGATGAAAGCACTGACTAAGGACATATTGCAAAGTGTTTTTTAATAAAGTTATATATTTTCTACTTCTACTTCTTTTTCACTTTCGAAGTACCTTTTTTATAACTTACTGAATTGTTTGATTTAAATTAAAAAATATACTATATTATAAATTATAATATTTATTATTATATAAATTTATGTAAGAAAAATGAGTGATGGCACAAATCGCTTACTTAGATTTTATTTTGACAAAGCTGCAATAAGTGTCATGCCCCCTTAAATACCTCCCACATTTTTGAGATGTGGTGTCTCACTTAATTTTCCTGTTGCATGTCAATTTTCACATTTCTATGTGCTCTTTAAATCAAATTATACTCTCTTGCACGACAGATTAAGCATTTGGTCCACTGTGCGACAGACGGACGGACATCGCTAAATTGACTCAGAAAGTGATTCTCAGTCGTTCGGTATAACAAAATATGGGTCTAGGTCAAATATATTTCATAATTACAAACATCAGCACAAAGTCATTATATCCTGACCACATAGTGGTATATGTTACAAACTATAATTTCCTTACTTGATATTTCCTATTTTATGTTCAACAGGTTGTGGGACATACACTGTATGAACAGCTGTGGTGGAGTAGATGTATGACTGTATTGTCTTTTAACACTAACTTAAAAAGAAAGTTTTACTTGCATTTACGCCTTTGGTAACACCTCTAATGTTTGTTTTTTGTATTCCAAGTTTGTCATTTTTCTTTCTTGCAAAGCGGTCCATTACATTGTACCGTTAAACTTAAAATTTTTCGTATATATATTTTTTTTTATATATATGAATACTTTTCATTTATGCAAATTTATTGGCCATTTTTGTTAACAGTTATTCCGTACAAGCTGACTAATAGTAAACATTACATCTTGTGTCGTTAAAATAATAAAATGAACTCATTCTTATTATTTTTCACTTAAACATTTATATGAAACATAATCACATTTATTCTTCCACGATCAACAATCCATACATGATAACAACCTATACATTATTTTCACTTAACTTTCTTTAGTGATCTAAACACAATTTTAAGCCAAATTCACTCTTTTATAAATTACAACTGTTCCCCGGCATTGAAATGATTTATAACACGATTTTTCCAAATTTATTTTTAAATTGTATGGTGACAATTCTATTTTATATTATGGATACATTTCTATCTTCTAAATACACCATATTGTGTGACACACGTTTATGGCCTTGCATTTGCATTCCTGTTTTTGGTGTCTGGTCACAACGTTTTCTTACATAAGGTATTTTAAGTTACGGTTGAGTGTTGTGTACATCTATTTGTATCATATCGATAGATTAAAGTAAAAATTCTTCACAATTTTTAACTTTTCAAATATGTTTATCCATAATAGGGATTATTTTTCTCAAACTTTGCAAGTAATTGTTACTTCTTGTTAATGGGTAAAAATCGTTTCGGTTCTATTTTTTTTATAAAAAAAAATGTGGTGAACGGTGTCTCGTATTCGGTCTCAGCCATTCGTACCAGTATATTCCAAATAACTAGTTTAAGGGCTTGCTGTTTCTTGCTTACTTTTTCATTTTGTTTGCACTTCAAATCATTTATTAAGGTTTCCATCACGTTTTATTTTGTATTTAGTTTGTGGTTTATTTCCAAATATTTATTTTTTATGTAAATAAACCATTTTTAGTCATGCTGTTTGGACTTACTTTGTAACTCTGTGTTTAGTGACACATTTTTCCATATTTATACATATGGGAAAACTTAAAGTCTTATGCAAACTAACCGAACAATTTTAATCTTGATTCATTTCTTATAGTGACCATAATCTAATATTAAGAAAATTCTTAAGATATAATTAAGACGTTGTATTTATTCGTCCATTCTAAGCCCAACTCTTGTTTTATGCAATCATTATAAATACTAGTTAGTTGTAACAAAATACTTTTTTAAGAAAAGAAAATTTTAAGAATAGGTACTTTTTAAAGGTACCTTTTAAGAATAATTACTATTTTCAGAAAAAGGTCCCATTTAAGAAAATGTACTGTGTTAAGAAAATATACCTTTTTCGAAAATTAAATTTTTTTGATGTGTAAACATCTATACGCGCAGGGGGGTAAATTTCTATTTCACAATACAATCACAAAAACAGCGTAACTTATATCGGTGTGAGCTGAAGGAGATAACGCTGTGTGACTTATGATTGTATTGGTGAAAAAATATTTTCAGGAGAAACTGTTCACGGGCAATTACCCAATGCATTCGAAATTGGAATTGTGGTAGGAGAGACAAACCTAAGTAACTCGTGTTTTTAACACTTTTTTTTTATTGTTTGTAACATTCTATTTTAATAAATTTCACTTTTATTATTTTTATATTTAATTAATAAACACAATAACTATCGCTTGCTACCACTCAAAAAATCTCACAAATCTCACAAAATCATACAAATTTATACAAACATCTGATTTCGAGTTGCCAACTTCAAAAAATAAAACAGATGTTAACTTTGTAGCCAGATTGTTAAACCAGGGATACCAGAGCTTTCAAATGAAGTGAACTGCTGAAAATAGTATAGAACAATTCGTAAATTTAAATTAAATTTTTTTTATAATATTTTAGATTCTGGTTAATGTTTGCAAAAATTAATTATGCCTATATGATTATATTGTGTTTTATTTAAAAACTATTTTTTCTTCATATAGAAAATTGAATAGTTTAGATTTCTTCTAATAATTTAAACAAGCAGATTCCAGCCCTCGAAATTCGAATGCAAATTCTAGGAAATTTTATTTTTTCATTAAATGAAGACCCTAAAGGTATGCTAATCAATTAAAGCCAATTCACAAATCAACACAAAAAAAAAAAAACAAACTCATTTTTATTACAAACACATTAACAAATTTAATAAACACACACATAGCATTGTATAATTTTATGTATGTGTTAGTAGCAAATATAAATGCAATTTACTCAAAATAAAGGAAAAAATTTAAAAATCTGTAAATCTGCAAAACGGCTAAAAAGAAATACCTTTCAAATAATATAGTTTGATCAAAATCGGGCTAAAACGGTGGAAGAAAACATCGGTCACAAGAAATCGCCTAGCCTATTAATATTATAGATGAGTTCATCATTTAATAAGAATTCTAGCCTTTGAATATTTTTGATGTGTAAACATCTATACGCGCAGGGGGGTAAATTTGTATTTCACAATACAATCGCAAAAACAGCGTAACACATCGGTGTGAGCTGAAGTGTAAATCGGTGTGACTTTATCTGATTATATTTGTGAAAAAATTATGATATGTTCTTTTCTAAACATTTTCCAATTGTCTTTCAAAAAACATCAATTGTATTTCAGAAAACATCAATTGTATTTCGGAAACCATCAATATAATTTCAGAAAACATCAATTGAATTTCAGAAAACATCAATAGAATTTCAGAAAACATCACTTGAATTTCAGAAAACATAAACAGAATTTCAGAAAACATCAATATAATTTCAGAAAACATCATTTGAGTTTCAGAAAACATCAATTGAATTTCAGAAAACATCAATAGAATTTCAGAAAACATCAATTGTATTTCAGAAACCATCAATATAATTTCAGAAAACATCATTTGAATTTCAGAAAACATAAATTGAATTTCAGAAAACATCAATATAATTTCAGAAAACATCATTCGATCAATTGTATTTCAGAAACCATCAATATAATTTCAGAAAACATCATTTGAATGCAGAAAACATAAATAGAATTTCAGAAAACATCTATAAAATTTCAGAAAACATCAATTGAATTTCAGAAAACATAAATAGAATTTCAGAAAACATCATTTCAGAAAACATAAATAGAATTTCAGAAAACATCAATATAATTTCAGAAAACATCATTCGAGTTTCAGAAAACATCAATTGAATTTCAGAAAACATCAATAGAATTTCAGAAAACATCAATATAATTTCAGAAAACATCATTCGAGTTACAGAAAACATCATTTGAATTTCAGAAAACATAAATAGAATTTCAGAAAACATCAATATAATTTCAGAAAACATCATTCGAGTTTCAGAAAACGTCAATTGAATTTCAGAAAACATCAATAGAATTTCAGAAAACATCAATTTTATTTCAGAAAACATCAATTGTATTTCAGAAAACATCATTTGAATTTCAGAAAACATAAATAGAATTTCAGAAAACATCAATAGAATTTCAGAAAAAATCAATTGTATTTCAGAAAACATCAATTGTATTTCAGAAAACATCAATTGAATTTCAGAAAACATAAATAGAATTTCAGAAAACATCATTCGAGTTTCAGAAAACATAATTTGAATTTCAGAAAACATAAATAGAATTTCAGAAAACATCAATATAATTTCAAAAAACATCATTCGAGTTTCAGAAAACATCAATTAAATTTCAGAAAACATCAATAGAATTTCAGAAAACATCAATTGTATTTCAGAAAACAGCAATTGTATTTCAGAAAACATCATTTGAATTTCAGAAAACATAAATAGAATTTCAGAAAACATCAATTGAATTTCAAAAAGCATTATTTGAATTGCTGAGAACATTAATTGTATTTCAGAAAACGTCAATAGAATTTCAAAAAGCATCATTTGAATTGCTGAAAACATTAATTGTGTATCAGAAAACATCAATTGAATTTCAGAAAACATCGATTGCATTTCAGAAAACATCAATTGAATTTCAGAAAACAGCATAATCGACTTATTTTTTATGCACTGGAAAATATGATGTTGATGTTTTCTTTAATTATTAGATGTTTACACATCTCCCTTGTGATCGGACTCACATGATTTTTTTTTTTGCGAAAATGTACCTTTTTACGAAAACTTTCCTTTTTGAGAAAAAAATGGATTCTAAGAAATGTACTTTAAGAAATATATATATGTATTTGTTCCTTTTACTCCTATGAGGAGCATTGGGCCACAATAAAATTTTTGAATCGCGTTTTGTTTGATGATAAACTTTTAATTTCACTCCAGCTCTTTCCGCTTCTTTCAATGTCCTTTTCGAGCTGCCTTCTCCATGTGTGCGCCGAACGACCCCTTCTACGGCTGCCCTGCGGATTCCACACAATGGCTTGCCTGGCGATGTCGTTTGGGTGTTTCCTCAAAGTATGGCCTATCCAGATCCACTTGCGTTCCATAATGTTTAAGTGGATTGGTTTGTCAGTGACCATAAGCTAGCATTCGAGATTGTGTTTGGCCAGTATAGCATTAGCAAGCGTCTAAGGTAGCGGTTGATGAAGGTTTGTATACGTTGAAGGAGTTTCGGGGCCGCGTTCCATATTTCACAACGATACAGTAGTACTGAAGTGACGTTGGATTTAAAAATTCATAGTGTTTTTCTGCGTGAGATTGAAGAGGAGTTCCATATGTTCTTAAGTTGGCCCAAAAGCTTGCTGTGCTTTTTTGATTCGGTTTTCGATATCCTCTGCGCTCCCACCGGTACTTGAGATTATGCAGCCTAAGTAAGGCAAGGATTGTATATCTTCCAGAGGAGTGCGAGCTAGTTGAAACGGACGATTGTAATTTGTGTTTATTCGCATAGTTTTTGTTTTGTCACCGTTTATGCAGAGCCCTGCTCTAGCCGCGACGGTAGCAGCCGAGTTGAGTTTTAGGGCCATATCCTCGTAATTATGCGCAAGCAGACAAATTATGTCCGCATAGTCGAGGTAATGTAAAAAGCCCTGCAGCCCCCAAGTTATACCTCTTTGATTTTCGAGAGCATGATTCATAACGAAATCAAGCTCGATGTTAAAGAGCGTTGGGGGAGGATGCAGCCCTGTCGCAATCCTATGTTTACATTTATACTGTCGCTTGGCTCACCTTCATGCAGTATACGGCAACTCGCTTCGCGGTATAGGCTTTTTATTAAATCAATAATTTTTTCGGGAAAGCCTTTAAGAAATGGTTCCCTTAAAGATAAGATATGGTACTTTTTCAAAAAAAAATTTCTTTTTATGAAGAAGTATTTTTTAAGAAGTGGTACTTTTTCCAGAAAAGAAACTTTTCAAGAAAAGCTATTTTATAAGGAAAGTACTTGTCTAAAGAATTATATTTTCTTAAGAAAGGGTACTTTTTAAAAATTTTTTTAAGAAATGTGTGCTGTAATTTTTTAAGCAATGAATATTTTGTTTAAATATAGCTTTTGAGGAAAGTTAGTTTAAAAAAAAGTAGTTTCTAAGAAAAGGTATTTTTCTAACTAAACATTCAAAAGTAGCTTTTTAAGAAAAGTTACTTTATTAAGAAAAGTTTCCTGTTTAAGATATGGGCAATTCTTTAAGAAAATGTAGTTATACCCTATACCACTATGTGGTATAACTACCAAAAATATTTGACCTGGACCCATCTTTTAATATACCGATCGACTCAGAATTCCTTTCTGTCCCTCTGTCCGTCCGTCCGTCTGTGTGTCTATGTAAACCTTGTAATCAAACTACAAGTCGCAAATATGAATATGAATATGAAAACCGATGTCTTGAACATTTTCATACCCGTAGGCAAAAAAATTAATAACAATGCCACTCAAATTTGGTTTATGTTAATTTTCTATATCTAATTAGATAGAAAAGGTAAGAAAAGTTTTTTTATTAAGAAAACCTACGTACTTTGTAATTTTTTTAAGAAAATGTACTTTTGCCAATGAGCTTATTTATGGCGAGATACTTTTTAACAAAAAAGTTATTTTGTAAGAAAAAGTACTTTTTTTTTTTTAAAGAAAAGACACTTTACTTGTAAATAAGGTAATTTTTTAAGAAGGGTATTTTTATACCCTCCACACCTCAGTGGCAGAGGGTGTATATAGGTTTGTCATTCGGTTTGTAGCGCATCGAAATAAATTCCTGAGACCCCAAAAAAATATATTTTCGTGATCCTTATAACAAGGGAAGTTGATTTACCGATGACCGTCTGTCCGTCTGTCTGTGGAAATCACGATCACGCCGTCAATATCTAAGCTAGACCGTTCGTTTTGGTATAAAATCGTTTATTAACATCCGAAAGGAGTTGCTATTTAAAATAGTCAAAATCGGTCAAAGGGTTCACGAGCTATGAATGAAACTTTGAAAAAACTCTGAAAAAATAAAATTTTTCAGTGTGTTTGTTGTTTTTCTTAAGATATGTTGTATATGTTGTAATTCTTCGTATTGTTGAAGTCATTACAGTTGATACTGCACGTGTCACATTGGCCTAAGCAAGTTTTACCAAATATATTTTTATCATTAAAATTAAATATTAAAAATTAAAAATTAATAAAAATAATTAGTTATTTATTGTTCGGTTTAAGATCATGTATATCTTTTTCTAATGAAAGAAAGATAATAATTTTTGTAATGTAAGAGAAATATTGGAAAAAAATTGAAGACAGCGCTAGATGGAGTAGCTACTTTCGAACAAAGCGACTTGTTCATCTTCAGCATCCTTCTGCCTATTACTTCAACTCATGCTTAATCAACTATTTAACTCAACATTTGAAAGAAAAGAACATGAGAAATGTTTTTTCTTTTTTATATACGAGAGTGTGTACGAACAAGTTGATATTTTCCAATGTTTAGCTTTCTCTACATTAACATAGCCAGATCAATTACAAGTCTTGTAATGTGAACAGCTCTTTGTTTTTGCCATTGTCCTCTAGATGGAACTGTAATGGCATGTGAAATCTTAACAGATTACACAAATGCATTGTACCTAATGTGTTGTATGTTATTGTTATGTATTATTGATCTGTATTGGAATAATAAAACTCCATCTAGCGCTGTCTTCAATTTTTTTTCCAATATTTCTCTTACATTACAAAAATTATTATCTTTCTTTCATTAGAAAAAGATATACATGATCTTAAACCGAACAATAAATAACAAATTATTCCAATACAGATCAACAATTCATAACAATAACAATTAATAAAAATAAAAAATGGAAAATGAAAAATGAGAAATGGAAAATGAAAAATTGAAAATGAAAAATTAAAATTGAAAATGGAAAAATGAAAATTGTAAAATTAAAAATGAAAAATGGAAAATGAAAAATGAAAAATGGAAAATGAAAAATGGAAAATGAAAATGAAAAATGGAAAATGAAAATGAAAATGAAAAATGGAAAATGAAAATGAAAAATGGAAAATGAAAAGTAGAAAATGAAAAATGAAAAATTAAAAATGGAAAATGAAAAATGAAAAATTAAAAATGGAAAATGAGAAATGGAAAATGGAACATGAAAAATGAGAAATAAAAATAGAAAAAAGAAAAATGGAAAATGAAAAATGAAAAACGGAAAATGGAAAATGAAAATTGAATACGGAAAACGGAAAACGAAAAATTAAAAATTGAAATTGATGTTAAATGGAGAATGGAAAATGAAAAATGGAAAATGGGAAATGAAAAATTTAAAATTAAAAATGGCAAATGGAAAGTGAAAAATGAAAAATGGAAAGTGGAATATGGAAAATGAAAAATGGAAAATGAAAAATGAAAATATAAAAATGAAAAATGGAAAATGAAATTGAAAGAAAAATGGAAAACGGAAAATGAAAAATGAAAAATTAAAAATGGAAAATGAAAAAGGAAAAATGAAAAATGAAAAATGAAAAATGGAAAATGAAAAATCGAAATGGAAAATGGAAAATGGAAAATGAAAAATGGAAAGTGGAAAATAGAAAATGAGAAATTAAAAATGAAAAACTAAAAATGAAAAACGAAAGATGAAAATTGAAAAGTGAAAAATGGAAAATGATAAAAAAAAATAAAATTGAAAATGAAAAAGCTGGAGGGTATCAAAGATTCGGCCCAGCCGAGTTTAACACTCTTACTTGTTTTTTTTAAATTAAAAGGTACTTTTTTAAGAATACGCACTTGTTGAAGAAAAGGTACTTTTTTAGAAGAGGTGTATAAAAAAAACGTATTTTTAAATATAAGGTTCCTTTTCAGAATAGGTACTATTTTAAAAAGGTACCTTTTAAGAAAAAGTACTTTTTGAAGAAAAGCTATATTTTAAGGAAAGGTACTTTTTTAAGAATGGGTAGTTTTAAAGAAAATGTATTTTTTAAAGAAGGGGTACTTTTTAAGAAAAGGTATTTTTTAAAGAAAACGTAACTTTTAAGGAAAGGTATTTTTTAAGAGAAGGTACATTTTTAAGAGATGGCACTTTTTAGGAAAGGGTAATTTTCAAAGAAAAGATACTTTTTTAGGAAAATTTACTTTTTTGAGAAAGGGTACTTTTTTTAGAAAAGTTACTTTCATAAGAAGAGGTACTTTTTTTTTAGAAAAAGTACTTTAAAAAAATCCATTTTTAAGAAAATATAAGAAAAGGTAGAAATAATCAATTGTGTTTCAGAAAACATCAATTGTATTTCAGCAATTATCAAATGTATTTCAGAAATTCATTTGATGTTTTCTGAAATACAATACAAATCAATTGATGTTTTCTGTAATACATTTGAAAATTTCTGAAACACATTTGATGTTTTCTGAAATACATTTGATATTTTCTGAAATAGATCTGATATTTTCTGATATACATTTGATATTTTCTGAAACACATTTGATGTTTTCTGAAATACATTTGATATTTTCTGAAACACATTTGATGTATTCTGAAATACATTTGATATTTTCTGAAATGCATTTGATATTTTCTGAAATACATTTGATAATTTCTGAAACTCAATTGATATTTTCTGAAACTCAGTTGATATTTGCTGAACTACAACAATTGCTACTTTCTGAAATACAATTGATGTTTTCCGAAATACAATTGATTATTTCTGTAAATCATTTAATGTTTTCCGAAATACATTTGATGTTTGCTGAAATGCAATTGACACTTTCTGAAATTCAATTGATGGTTTCTAGAAAACAATTGGAAAAGTTGTAGTAATTAAAAAAAAACATTAGTTTATTTTTGACTTCTTTAAAGTTGTCCTAGCATTTAGCTTTTGAATGTATCAGGCGGCTATTCACAATAGATAATGGAAATTCAACCCTGTTTGTGTTAAATATCAAGTAAAATAAAGACGACCATAAATCTGTGAAAGGACAAATAGAAAAATAAAAAATACTTGGAAAGAGGAAAACTTGACGAGAAAGATTTTTATTTTTTTTTTCTTCAAAAAATTTTAGAGTTTTTAATAAAATAATAAAGAAAATATGAAATTAAGGAGTTTTTACATGTTTTAAGTGCAGATAATGGAGTGAAATACAAGTAAGAAATTAAAAAAATATCATAATCTTTGCACCAATACACTCATATCTCACACCGTTTTTGTCTCTGTTTTTGTGATAATTTTCTGAAATTAAACATTTATAATACGGTATTTCAGCGTAACTACATATTAAGATCCTCTATTAGCAGTATTTGGTTTAGATTTGCTAATCATTTTCAGGAATATAGATTTCTTAGATTGAAAAATAAAAAAAGCTTAAGCTTTGATTGCTTCAACATCATCGCCTTTAGTATTTTAGAGAAAAAATAATTATAAATTAATTTTAAACTCTTTAATGTATTCAGCTTAAAAATCCCATATATTCTCATCAGTTGTTGACCATTAAATTATTTACAAATTTGCATAGGCAGCCACCACTATGAAATTGTTTATTTCCCAATTAATGTCATGTTTCATTACACTCGATTAACATATGCTCAAAATTTTAGTTAATGTAATTACAAAACATACATAAAGGCGTTTAAATATTCGAAATCAAGTTAAGTTTACATCTTCGTACACGACGAAGCCAGGGGAATAAATGAATGCTATTTTTAAATAACATCTACAAAAACTATTTTAATAATAAATTATTTATTTTATTAAAGTGCAGACAGTGCTCGTTATCTGTTGGCGAGTACTTAAATGGCATAATTGTTTAATGCTGAAACCAGTTGCCTCCTCGTGATAATTTTTCATCATTAAGATTAGCACTGGTCATTCTGAAAGGATGATCTTAGTAAATTTTTAAATTTTAACTTGAGAAAATGATACTGGATTAACCAAAACCAGAACATGTTACAGTGAAAGAAAAAAAAAACACACCAATATAACTGCTTAAGTTATATAATTTGCAATGAAATTTTAAATGGTGTAAAAGAAATAATTTTAAAAAGCCTGTATAGATAGCGTTACAAGAAACAATCTTGAAATAATTGTGATAATTAGTGGGCTGGATTTTTGTAGTTGCTTAACGTATGGACTAGTATCAGTAGGTTCGAAAGCCAACCATTTAGATAGTTGTTAGAAGATAGCCGGTTGTATACAGCACAGAATCAGAACTCTCCTTATATTTCTAAGTTTAATTCTAATACTTATATCAAGAGAAACCTTCTATAATTAATTTTGTCGTATTGTTTAGTTAGCTGAATTTTTTAAAATAATGTTTTTATTTAATCATTAATTAAGTCAACCAATTTCAATTAAGTGCTTCACTGTTCAGCTTGTAGTGGCTTTACTGTTGTCTATACGCATGCTCTGGTATCCTGTTGTGTTGTTCAATACATTTAATTAATATTTAATTATGTAACATAATATTTCATTTATTATTTTTTTTTTCAATGTACCTCAATATGTTGCATGTTTATTTCATTGTAGCCCTATAAAAAGTAAGAGGCTCTACTGAATTTTGTATACCTTTCGCGAATTTTTCTTATAATTCTGCAAAGCAATCTTATTTCCACATCGAGAATTCACATACAAGACCATCTGAGTTGACTTATATTACCGTTCTTTCGTCTAAGGATTACAGGCATACAAATTTTAACATAATTAAGTCGAAATAACAACAAATCAGTAAAATTGAAAGAATATAATAGAAAATTGCATTAGATATTTAAACTTTTTTAGAATTTTTAATATTTAGTTGACCATCGATCACAGCTTTTAAACATGGAGGCATTGAATTTACCAATTTTTCTATAATTGCTGGAGTTATTTCTGTCCAAGCTCTGTTTAACGAAGTTTTCAGGCTTTCGCAGTTTTTATCCTCAGCCTCCCAATTTTCAGTTAAATCTGTTGTAAGATACACAAAGATATAAAATGTATTTTATTTTAAACCTATTATTTGATTATTTTCAATAGTGCGTGGTAGAGAATAAGAAAGCATATATATATAATATTAATAGGCTAGGCGATTTCTTGTGACCGATATTTGTTCTACCGTTTTATCCCCATTTTGACAAAACGTTTTGTAGATTTACAGATTTTTAAATTTTTTCCTTTATTTTGAGTAAATTGCATTTAAAGCTAACACATACATAAAATTATACATATGCTATGTGTGTTTTTATTAAATTTGTTAATGTGTTTGTAATAAAAATGAGTTTGTTTTTTGTGTTGATTTGTGAATTGGCTATAATTGATTAGCATACCTTTAGGATCTTTATTTAATGAAAAAATAAAATTTCCTAGAATTTGCGCTCGAATTTCGAGGGCTGGAATCTGCTAGTTTTTCTAAATGTTATAACTCTTCTTTAAATATTTTTAATCCGACCGGTTTCTGGCATTAAGCCTTCATCAGTGATTATATATGTATAACTTTGCAATAATTATTATATTATATTCGATTATATTATTTCTATATGAATTCATTTCCACAAAGAACAGCCGTGAGATTTGAACCTGCATCTATCTCACATAATTTCATACTTAAGCACCTACGATTATGATAATTATGTCTTTTGAACATATAAGTGACCTCATTAAGTGACCAATTGTATAATACAGTGAAAACTCTCTATAGTGGACAACTACGGTCGCCCGAAATTTGTCCATGATTGAGAGGTGTCCACCTAAGAGAAGGTCTAATAAAAAATTTAATATTTCTTTTCAGTTTATTTAATAACAAGAAACAAAAAGAGATTAATCCAATTTCATAAATATAAAAAATAAATTAAAGTATTTTTTTAAATTCACTGGTACATATATATTATATATTAAATATTGTTACTTCTATGAGGAGCATAGGGCCACAATAAATTTTTTGCATCTCCGTCTTTCTGACGCTAGTGCTTTGACTTTTTTCCAACTCATTCGCGTAGATTAGATGTCTTTGATGAGCTGTCTCTTCCACTTATTCGCCGGACGTCCTCTTCTTCGAGATCCTTGTGGATTCCAGTCGATTGATTTTCTGGTTATGTCGGAAGGATGTTTCCTCAGCGTGTGGCCAATCCAGTTCCATTTGCGTCGTGATATTTCATTACCAATAGGCGTTTGGCTGCATAATATCCTTAACCGTTACCTCCGGAGACAACCGTTCACAAAAACTTGGAGACGCGTTCCACAAATGTGCGAAGTTAGCCCCCCATTTTCGGAAATACAATTTTTTTATGATTGTTCTGAATTGTTCTAGAATTGTTCTACAATGTTCCAAAACGATGAGTTTCTAAAATAGAATTTGTACCAGTATATCGAAAAAAAAAACGAATTTTAAACTTTGCTGCCAACTTTTGGAGAGAAAAAAATTTGGCGGTTGTTCTAGTTGTTCTAAACATAGATATGTCGCACACCGTAACGTACGCAAATGAGAACGAAAAACGTTTTTCCCGCGACATGAAAAGTGTGCGAAGTTAGCCCCCCATTTTTGGAAATAAAATTTTTTGAAGATTGTTCTGAATTGTTCTAGGATTGTTCTACAATATTCCAAAACGATGAGTTTCTAAAATATAATTTGTACCGGTAAATCGAAAAAAAACTAATTTTAAACTTTGCCCCCCAACTTTTGGGGAAAAAAAATTTGGCGGTTGATCTAGTTGTTCTAAACATTGTTCCAAAATAGATGTGTCGTTTTACGATGCTTTACGTCGTTGAATTCTCTCTCCACCGCAGATGAAGTGGCTGTCGGAGTGCCAAACCCGAAAATCGGTAACATTACTTTGGTGTAGAGCGCGAAGTAATGCAAGAGCGTCTAAATTTTCTGCGCGACATCCGGCGCGTAATAAGGGTTTGCATCCTTACCCTTTTTCGTCAATTTTCCTTCTTTCGCCACTTCCTCACACTCTTCGAAAAAGACTCATGCCAATTCACGCAGCGTTTGCGGAATTTCGTTGGTATTACTGACCTCGTTATCGATTTCAGTTTCCGTTTCGGGCGATTCAGAATCACCTTCCGTCTCTATTTGAGGACTGTCTGTCGTTACCTTACCTGCGTTATTATGATCCATCGGTAGTGTTACTATTGGATCGTGGTCCCCCTTCGTGATGCGACGCAGTTGTCAGAACGCTTCTTCAGCCAAAGAGGGTAAGCCATCGACACCATTCCCATTCTGTGGGCTGTTGCAAAGTATGATGGCCGATTTTACGATGTCACGAAACTCGTCGAAATCGGTGATTTAGATGGGACATGACCATTACGTACAGAGTTCGAGTGAGAGGATGGATTTTCTATAGCGTCTTTTACCGACAAATCATATGTACGTAATGTGAAACCTCCAATCGCAGATAGCACGAGGGCAATTGTTCCAATGACTCTGTAAGGTAGTCGAAACACTTCGATAGATAATCTTTCAGATTTTGACATTGCCCAAAGGCTCTCGCTACCCCACCCATCGCGCCTTATCGAAATCGCACACGACTTGTTTCCTGAACGGAAACTTAAACCTGTGATTACTACCGATTCTTACGATTTCGTTAAGCCAATGGCTCTCAGAGTTGGTGTTTTGCGAATCGCTTAGCACCTGGAAAACCGGTACCTCAGATTCCGCGGTTTCGACGACAATCTGATAAAGATAAATGTGGGGACAAAGTTCACCCGTTGGCTTCTGTATTTTTTTGATCAAGGAACCGGTGCCATCGATACAAATGCGATGGGAGTTTTCCAAGTAGATAGCCATCTGCTGTGACGTCCAGTAGTGGACGCAGACAGGGTCCAATCCAATGTAATGAATCGCACCAGCATGTCTCTCGTACTTCATGGTTAGAATATTCTCCTTCGGATTTGTTCCTTTGAAACCGAAATTGATATTCTCGCGCTCCTGTTTTGCCTTTCTGAGAACAGAGTTCTTTGGTAAATTAGCGGGTTCCCGATCTCCGAACTCCATCAACTTATCCGCTTCATTTCGGCTCCAGATACATGGTAGAATATTACTATCCACCATTTTCGTAGAAACGTCGATTCTTCGTTGAACTTTTAGTTGACGTTTTTCCGATGCAGAACGTATTCGTCGAAATGTTGTACAGAGCACTCCATTGTGAGATCTCGCCTCGGCGTCGGTTTGTTGGCAATCATTCCTGAAAAAGTACTTCCGCATTCTTTGCAAGAAAGTTAAAGTACAGATTCCAAAATTTCTTTCATACAAGGTATCCTGAATGGCACCCTCAACACTATTTTAATCAACCTCAAATATACGGGCCTCTTGATTTTACATCCTCTCTGTAACATATCCAAGTTTCAGAGCGATCTGAGGGTGCCATTCAGGATACCTTGTATGAAAGAAATTTTGGAATCTGTACGTTAACTTTTGTGTTGCATAAAAATATTGATATCATTTAATAACGTTGATATCGCGGAAAAAATGGTTTTCGTTTTCATTTGCGTACGTTACGGTTTACGACATATCTATTTTGGAACAATGTTTAGAACAACTAGAACAACCGCCAAATTTTTTTTTCCAAAAGTGGGGTGGCAAAGTTTAAAATTAGTTTTTTTTTTGATTTACCGGTACAAACTATATTTTAGAAACTCATCGTTTTGGAACGCTGTAAAACAAACCTAGAACAATTCAGAACAATCATCAAAAAATTGTATTTACAAAAACGTAGGCTAATTTCGCACACTTACGTTCCACGCTTCGCAACCGTAGAGCAAAATTCATTTGATATTCGAATTGAAGCCTTTTTTACCCGGTTTAAGATGTCATCTTCGCTGCCTCCTGTAGTTGTTATTACGCTACCTATGTAGCAGAAAAACTGTACGTTTACGAGTGAGTTGTTCTTGATCTCAAACGGTGTATCGATGTTTGTGTTTATACGCAGAGTTATAGTTTCCTATATGTTAATTTCGAACCTAGTCCTGGAGGCGAGTGTGCTTAACGCATTCAGCTTTGCTTTCAGATCTTCCTATATGTGTGCTAGAGAGAAGACGGATGTCGTCTGCATAGTCCAGATCATCCAGCTTTTCCTGGAGCCCCCATTGTATGCCTTTGTGGTTGCTCATCGCCTTAAGCACAATGTTATCGACGACTATGTCGAACAAAGTGGCTGAAAGAACGCAGCCTTGTTTTGTAATTTCCAATTTGTATTCGTTTTAAAAAAATTATTTATTGTTTTCTGTTTTAAATTCCCTTCTTTTTCAGCAATAACACGATCCTGCAAGCAGCTTTGCAAATGCTTTAAATAGTTATATGCCTTAGGTGGGTGTTTAAGAACTTCAATAGTATTCGATACTCTGTTAGGTACGCCCACATAGTTCTCTTTTTGAGTAACGTCTTCTTGTTCAGATTCGATTTTTGTATTTTCAATTTCAATGGTGATGTTGTCATCTTCAGTATTTACATTTTCATCAATGCAAAGATATTCTTCTGCACTTATAGAACTACAAGTTGGACTAAAAATTGTAGGTCATCTTCGACATCTTTACCAAAACCAGTATCTTTTTCCATGCCTCTTCCACAAAAACTATAGACTCAAGAATGTCGATTTTAAACTTTAAAACTTTGAATAATTCCTTGATCTAAAGGAAGGCAGATAGAAGCTGTGTTGGGAGGTAACCATAATACTTTATGCTATCTACCACCACTTCGCGAGGATATGACGCTGCATTATCCAAAAATAAAGCTTTATTTTTTCTTTACCTTTTTACGATACAATTGCTGCAAACACTCCTTCATTATATCTCTTGTCATCCAGGACTTTTCGTTTGATTTCCAAATTACTGCTAAGTCTGCGATTGGGACCTTTCCAATTAATAAAGGCATTTCCTTTTGTCCCGTCATGCTAACACAGAAAAGCACCGATAACCTTTCCTTAGTCAGTTTGCCTGCTCTATATTTCATATTTTTCAAAGCTATTGTTTTATTGGGAAGTGCCCTATACTCGAAGAATAGACTGCTGTCATCAGCATTGTACATATTTTCGGACTTAAACTTGCAAAGTAATTATTGTAGTCTTTCTCTAAACTGGTTAAGATCATCTTCAGATACAGACGCTGCTTCACCACAAACTGCTTTAAAACTTATATTGTGTCTTTTACACCACTTCTGCAGCCATCAGTCCCAGTTTTGTACGATTTGTTGTGCTTTTTCTTGAACAAGAGGTCCAGACACAAACGTGTTTTCTTATCGAATTTTGGAAAACCATTTATGGCAAAGTTTTTTGAGCTTTATCCGATGGAAATCTAAAATCTTTTTTTTTTTTAATTTGGAATTACTGCCCCTATATGCTGGCTACTTCAGATTTTCCGATATCAAATCTTTGAAAGAAGCTCAATATAACTTAAATGTACACTTAAATTCATACATACAATTACATAATTACAAACGTTTCTGCTAGTTTTTGAACTGAACATTTATCTTTCTTTGAGGATTCAATAATTTCCACTCTTTCTTTTACTGTCAAATATTTTTAACAGTAAACCAATAAATTTAAAAGTAACGGTGCCATGTAGTCGGTCTTCACCGACTATAACTTACTATGGATTTGTTTAATTTTTAAAATATGGACAGACGGAGTTTACAATTACTTTATGGGTTCCCCTAATGAATTTAATGTGTTACAAACAGAATGACTAAATGTATGCAACTCCATTCAAGCTCTAACATGCACCCTCGTTTAAAACCTATACGGTGATATTTTTAATAAAAAAAAAAATAGACTAACTTGATTGCTGGAATGAAGTTGAAGATGGCAATGATGCTGCTGCTAATGATTTGATGGCGCTGTTAGTGATGACGATCATGTAGTTGTTATTTTTGTTGTTGCTGTTTCTTTTTTAACAACTGTTTTAAAAACATAAGCTTAAATTTAAACGTCAGCCGGTAGTATCGAGGTATTAATTGAAGTCAATTTTAATGTTAAGGATGAAACCAAACATAAATTGGCCATAGCGAATTGAAAGCCAAGTTAGGTAGAAATACAATAAATGCCTACAGAACAAGAAATAAGTTTATTTCTATCAAATATGTTTATTTTAATGCAGGTGCAAATACCAAATAAACATTCATACATACATACATATTTTAGGCCTCTACTACTCAGCTATAGCAGCCAGAAAGTTGTAAAATAAATCATTAAAAAACTTTAATAGAGAATTTACAGGATTACAATATTTAACACTGAAAGGCAATAGTTTCAATTGTATTGTAACTATTTACAACTCGTTACGTTTGAATTTCTATTGATTTATGTGGAAATAATAGGGAAGTTCGTTTCAGTCTGTAGAAAGCTTAAATGTTATGGACTGAAACTTAAAGCCTAGGCACATAATAATGGAAGCTAAATTCTTAGGCATTAAGATATAGTCTTTAAGAGAGCGAGAGAGAGAGAGAGAGAAAGATAGAGAGGGACAGATATATATGGAGAGATAGAGAAAGAGACAGAGGGATGCTTCCTTAAAACTATCTTTCAATATTGAAAGGTTCTTCTATATGAAACACTTTTAGAATCTGAGCTATTATTCCACATATTTTTCTAGGGAATAAATTTCTTCGATTTTATTCGATTCCCATTGATAGTAGACAATCGTATAATTCATATAATATAATTTCAGAAATGTATATTTTGTGGAATTAATATCTTTTTCCGAAAAATTCTATTATAAAATTTTGTTCATCTTTAACTAGATTACAGCAGCAACTAGTTTACAACTAAGAAGAAGCTACACTTAATATATTCCCTATTGAAAGGAAATGACATATTCTTCAAATTTGTATTTCTAAATTCCATTCAACTGAATATCCATAACATTTTTTTCTTATACTTCTAACCAGAAGTAGTGACGATGAAATTAATGCTTTTGTATGATATATTTAAGAAAGGAACAACAAATAATAACAATCGTTGGAAGTCATATTTATTGCCTTCTTCATTAACTATCTAGTCGATTGTAGCCTTGATACATAGTTATATATATATGTGTATATATGTATATATAGTTATATATAAAGATTTACTTAATTCCTCTAGGACAGATGAACAATCAGGAGAAAAAGACGTTTAAATGTCATATCTGTTGATTTTTTTGCGGTTTGTTTATATAGCGTTTAGATTGCGTTGAAATCTGCGTTGAGACTCGAGTTCACTTTAAACTAGCTAGAAACGTAGATTTAAGTTATTCAAACCCTTAATTAGTTATCTAAAGGGGTTTTCAACAGGGACGCTACAAAAGCAGAAAGACAGGCACAGAAAACGACGCCGTATTTCTTTCCGCTCTTTTGAAATTTCTCTTAAGTAAGGTTTGCCATTTCACGATGGAAAGATGCACGAAGCAACAACGAGCAGAAATTGTTAAAATTTACTACCGAAATTCGGAGTCAGTGGCCTCAACGTTAAGAGCGCTACGTCAATTTATGGTCATCATAATCGTCCTAGCAGATTAACAATTTAGCGTCTAGTGGAAAAATTTAAATCCACAGGCACAGTAAAAAATGTTCCCGTGCCAGTCAGACAAAGAAGTGCCCGTGGTGTCGAGAATATTGCTGCCGCTGAGGCTTCAGTTGAAGAAAGCCCAAATGTGTCTCCCACACGTCGTTCTCAAGCGTTGGGCATCTCTGTGACGTCGTTGTGACGAATTTTGCGAAAAGATCTTGGCCTACATCCTTACAAGATCAAATTAGCGCAAGAACTGAAGCCGCTTGACCACCAGAAGCGTCGTATGTTCGTGAATTGGGCTGAGCAACAACTTGAAAATGATTCCGATTTCATCGAAAAATCATATTCAGCGATGAGGCTCCTTTCTGGCTGAATGGCTTCGTCAATAAACAAAATATGCGTTATTGGTCAGACAGCAATCCACACGTACTCCATGAGTCATCATTGCATCCCGAAAAAATTACGGTTTGGTGCGGTTTATGGGCCGGCGGCGTCATTGGGCCGTACTTCTTCCGTGATGATCAAGACCGGAACGTTACTGTGAATGGGAATCGCTACCGTTCAATGATAGCCGAATATTTTTGGCCACAATTGGATGATATGGACTTGGAGGACATGTGGTTCCAACAGGACGGTGCCCCAAGCCACACAGCTAATGTCACAATCAATTTATTGGAAACCAAGTTTGGAGAACGTGTTATCTCACGAAATGTTCCAGTCGATTGGCCGCCTCGGTCGTGCGATTTGACGCCGTTGGACTATTTCCTGTGGGGCTACGTTAAGTCTATGGTGTATGCCAACAAGCCAGCGACGATTGAGGAACTTCGTACGAATATAGAACGTGAAATTGAAGCAGTATCGGCCGATTTATGCTTGAAAACCGTCGAAAATTGGGTTCAGCGTCTGGACTTCTGCAAGCGTGCCCGTGGTGGCCATGCAAAAGAGATCGATTTCCATACATAATGGCATCGAACGTACTTTCACAGGAATAAAGAATTTCATTGATATCCAAAACCGTTTTTGTTTTATTTAAAAAAAACTTTTGTAGCGTTCTTATTGAAAAACTCTTTACAATGTATAAATTTGGCCACCAAAAATCTTTTTTGAACATAGAAAATTCCTTAACAAGAAATTGTCATTTTAATGCATTATTCTCATGAATGATTGAGAGACAGTGTGGAAGTTGTGATGAACTAGAACAAAGTAATGTTAAGACTGCTCATACCCAAGAAAAAAAAAACATTACCAAATGATGGGTTTTAGAAGGAGAAGTAACTGGTTGAGGTTTGCCTGATAAACTCATTACTTTAACACGGGGATGTCATTGGAGGTAGCTAGTTGCATTGGAACTCATTATTTTCACTTTGAAAGTAATGCAGTATGCAAGGAGCTGGCATGAAATATAAGTAACTATATAACACATTATTAGTAACGCCTTATTTTCACTTTAGAAGTAATGCAGGGGGCAGCGGTAGGTCATTATTGGTAATGCAAAAATCAATGAGCTGCTATTACGAAATTTTTCCTGGGTATGGTAATAACATTTGAGTAACTACAAAAAACCGCTTCCTAAATAATCATCATTGTAGTCATATTGGCAACAGAGTAAAGCATATTTATGTGCCAACTTTAGTTATAAAGGGTTTTTCAACAGGGACGCTACAAAAGTAGAAAGACAGGGACTGCAAACGACGCCATATTTCTTGCCGCTCTTTTGACATTTCTCTTCAGTAAGGTTTGCCATTTCATGATGGAAAGATATACTAGCCAACAACGAGTCGAAATTATTAAAATTTACTACCGAAATTCGGAGTCAGTGGCCTCAACGTTAAGAGCGCTACGTCCAATTTATGGTCGTCATAATCGTCCTAGCAGATCAACAATTGAACGTCTAGTGGAAAAATTTGAATTCACAGGCACAGTACAAAATGTTCCCGTGCCAGTGAGACAAAGAAGTGTCCGTAGTATTGAGAATATTGCTGCCGCTGAGGCTTCAGTTGAAGAAAGCCCAAATGTGTCTCCCACACGTCGTTCTCAAGCGTTGGGCATCTCTGTGACGTCGTTGTGGTGAATTTTGCGAAAAGATCTTGGCCTACATCCTTACAAGATCAAATTGTCGCAAGAACTGAAGCTGCTTGACCACCAGAAGCGTCGTATGTTCGTGAATTGGGCTGAGCAACAACTTGAAAATGATTCGGATTTTCATCGAAAAATCATCTTCAGCGATAAGGCTCATTTCTGGCTGAATGGCTTCGTCAATAAACAAAATATGCGTTATTCGTCAGACAGCAATCCACACGTACTCCGTGAGTCATCATTGAATCCCGAAAAAATTGCGGTTTGGTGCGGTTTATGGGCCGGCGGCGTCATTGGGCCGTACTTCTTCCGTGATGATCAAGACCGGCACGTTATTGTGAATGGGAATCGCTACCGTTCAATGATAACCGAATATTTTTGGCCCCAATTGGATGATATGGACTTGGAGGACATGTGGTTCTAACAAGACGGCGCCACAAGCCACACAGCGAATGTCACAATCAATTTATTGGAAACCAAGTTTGGAGAACGTGTTATCTCACGAAATGTTCCAGTCGATTGGCCGCCTCGGTCGTGCGATTTGACGCCGTTGGACTATTTCCTGTGGGGCTACGTCAAGTCTATGGTCTATGCCAACAAGGCAGTGACGATTGATGAACTTCGTACGAATATCGAACGTGAAATTGCAGTAGTATCGGCCGATTTATGCTTGAAAACCGTCGAAAATTGGGTTCAGCGTCTGGACTTCTGCAAGCGTGCCCGTGGTGGCCATGCAAAAGAGATCGATTTCCATACATAATCGCATCGAACGTACTTTCACAGGAATAAAGAATTTCATTGATATCCAAAACCGTTTTTGTTTTATTTAAAAAAACTTTTGTAGCGCTCTTATTGAAAAACCCTTTATATGCCCTTGGATCGCATAAGCGATAATATTCGTTTCGGAAGCAATTTTAACATCTTTACAACTAATAGATTAGATTGTGCTTTTGTAGCGCTCTTATTGAAAAACCCTTTATATGCCCTTGGATCGCATAAGCGATAATATTCGTTTCGGAAGCAATTTTAACATCTTTACAACTAGTAGATTAGATTGTGCTTCTTGCGAACACTCGAAGCCTAAACTGGTTCAAAAATAAATTCCTTATTCAAGGCTGCTGTACAGAAATCTCCGAATATGGAAAAGTGGCCTACTGTATTTGACGTTATTACCATCTGCTAATGCACTTCTGTAAAATTTTGAGCTAATTGCTCCACCTCGAGAAATTTGGCACATACGGAAGAAATGATGTCCGTTTGCGCATAACACGTTATTTTTCATGGAAAAGAAACAGTCGTCGAAATCAAGGAGAGGTGTGATAAATACAATAGGGACTCTACATTAACAACTTAAATGGCCAAGTAGTGGATATGGGCGATCCAAGACAAGTAGCACCGAACGTTCGTCGACAAAATCCATGGAATGATATCGGACGATCCGAGAATAAAAGTGCGTGAGGTGGCAGGGCCGGCTCCAGTAGTTCTGTCGCCCCGAGCGGATTTACGTTCGCCGCCCCCAGACAAGCATCAAATAATTTTTCAAATATATTTTTAAAAGACAAAGATTAAAAATTAAAAATTTTTTAGAATGCTTATTATGTTTATATATGTATGATTCGGAATTATTGATCTTAGTTACGTTTTTATGAGTTTCAGTTTCGAAAAACTTCTTTTCCCGCTGGCAACTGTGACAGGTAGTGTCAACAATATTCGTAAAGCAATACTAACATTAGGCGCAAACCCATACTTTCTTGTTATTTTTAAAGTCTCTATAGGTGTACTCTTAGATGTCACAATAGTTGAGGGAACTTTGCTTACATCACTATGGCTTTTAATTTGTTGAAATCTTACACTTGACGCACTAGTGGTGATGTCTAAAACTCTGTAGTAAAAATCAACTTTGTACCGCATTTCTGGGTCGTCTATGGATTCAACTCATCCTTCATAATCAAATTGGGCACAGTGTTTCTCCTCTAGCCTGTTTTTGTACAGTGGCACCAATGTTTTGGCTTTCCATCTCAATTTTAGAAGCAAGATCCTTGGCGTCTACTAAATACCCAAGAAATTATAAATCGTTTCTCACTGACATGAAAAATTTTTTTTTATTGCTTTCTAACAAATTTACAGCTTTTAATACTTCTTTCTACGTCAATATGTCGCTATTGAATCAGTAGAATAGAAAAATTATGATAATAAAGAGTCTCTTACAGCCAACAAGTTTAGTTAGGCTCGCTGCGAGAATCTCGGCACTCAAAACGTTATAAGCATTTTTTTATTTTGATGTTGCAAATTTTCCGCCCCCTAAAATCTGCCGCCCGCGGTGGCACAGTTCGCACCACCTGGACCTGGCCCTGTGAGGCGGCTGAGGCTATAGGCTTCTCAACATTACATTTGACATGCATATTTGGACAGGAAGAAGGAATTCGCGCTACGAGTGCAGCGAGCAAACTATGTGACCATTTCAAACGAGTGTTTGGCAATGTTCAACCGCAATTCGAAACATGGATCCATCACAATACATCAGAAATGAAAGCACAGTGAAAGCACTGAAGTTTCTCTGGGTGAACTTCCACTAAAAAAAGTCTAAGATGGGTCTGTTGGCCCACAATATCATGTTGATAGTTTTTATACCATACACCACTATGTGGTCAGGGTAGAATGACTTTTATTATACCGATCGACACAGAATCACTTTCTGAGTCAATTTAGCGATGTCCGTCCTTCCGTCTGCCCATCTATCCATATATCCGTCCGCATGGGTGGCCATGTAAACTTTGTAATCAAACTGCAGGTCACAAATATCAATATATTTCGATTAAATTTATTCCGTAAGCTTATATCCGTCATAGGATGAACGCTAAATTGGTGAAAATCGGTGCATGTTCAGACCTAGTCCCCATAAAAATGGCCGCTATGAGATCAAATTATCATATAGATCTCGGTCAAATTGGGTTTGTGTATGTTTATTAATTCCATTTATCGGTACTTCAAAAATAGACTCTATAGGACAGTTCTTAGTGATAGCCCCCAAATGAAGCTGCTTCTCGATCTTTACTTAAACAAAAATATTGCAAGGGCTTTTCTCAAATTTTGTTTGTATATCGAGGGCCTATATTCAATATGCTGTATCGTAAAAATTACAATTTTTCAAGAGAAGGAAAAAACTGTTTTATTCCTAAATACCTTAAGTATGAAGTAATCTATCTTCCACAATATTTGTTTAATACGACTACTGAAATTTACATTTAAAAAAAATACAACATTTTAAATTATTCGCGGCACTATAGGGCATTCCGTCCGATAGAGCATATTGCAACTGAAATTTTCGAATATATTAAACCGATAGAGCGTATTGCACAGTAATAAAAGTTTGATTTTTTATAATCAAATTTGCAATTTTATTAAAGTTCGAACATTTTCTTCAACGTTTTTTTAATATATGAGTCATTCCATGTCAAACCGTTTTTTTTTTAAACATATAAGAATTTATTAACAAAACAATTAAAAATAAGAAAATTTACAGAAAAAAAATATTAGAATTGGACATTTCTTCATTTCTTTTTGTTACTTTGACTTCATCTGAACTAAATTATCATAAAAGTAATGATATTCTACTGGTATAACATGCTTTAAATCTTGTAGATGTTTCCATTTAAATACTAGGTTTTGGTTCAGTATATCCTGTGTATTCTTTAATTCGGGTGGGTAAGCTGTTGTATTCACCATTAAAGTTCACTTTAAAGATTACATCACCACTTGGTAAATACTTTAGCGATCTTAATTGTGCAACTGTGGGATCATTTTTGGCTCGACCAGGTCTAATGCTGGAAAAGCGAATAAGTTTGGCATCATTGTAGTTTTTAGTAAAATCGTAATTTAAATACATTGCATCGAATGGTTTTTTTGTCACAGTATTATTAATTTTTACTGTTTTTCGTGATTCTAATGTTATTCTGATATAGTCTATTGGCAAGTACATAGATTTATTTTTTAGTTTGAGTACTATTTTAGCATGTGCACTGTCGCACTCCATTTGTGTGTGACCTTCCTCCAAATACTTCTGTTCTACTATCTTGTTATTTTCAATAGCAAAAATTGATAAAGCATTTGACGGTTTTGATAACCGCAACCGTCCGAATAAATTATGATTGGTAAATTTTTTGATGAGCAATGTGTTTTCAAATTATGTATTATGGTGGAAATAAATGTGGAAGCAGACAGATCACCGTTTGTTTCATTCCACCAATAATTTGTGCATTGATGCGTAACAAGATTATAAACAGTAAAATAATGAACTTGTAGGCGCTGTTTATAATAAATAGCTGAAGCATTTATATTTGGGCAAAGCTTTACTGCTTGCGCATCCATAGTAAAAACGTGAAATCTTCCTTCTTGCGCCGCGAGTTTATCAATATGCTTCTCATCTTGGGCACGCTGTTTGCTTAATATATGAGCATTATATTGTTTAACCGTAATTTGTTTGGTTTTAAAAGAGACACATATATCGCATTGATCCTTGCGGGGAATGAAAAGGTCGTAGTTATGTTCTTCAAAAAATTTCGAAAAGGTAAAACTTGAAACAGACGGAACTTGTTTTTCGGAACAGTATGTTAGATAGTTTCGGTAAATGTCTGCCTTTGTGTTAAATGAAGCGGCAATGTAAATTTTATTAGAGTCTTTACGGCAGTAATGACTTTCCATTTTGTCCAATTTTTGTAAATATTCTTTTAAGTGTGTCTTATGATCAGTCTTTTTAGAACCAAACGTTGATTGTTGATTTTGTCCAGGCAACTCATTGTTAAATGCGGATCGGTGATTTTGTAAAAGCGACCTATTATCGACTGGTTCAACGTCAGCTTTTATCCAACGTTTAACCATGCCACTTTTTATAGATAGAGTTGACAAGAACATGTTCCGACACACTTGTAATGATTCATGCTTGTATGGCAGTTTAAAGATAAAGTTGTTTTCTGTTAGAGCTGTTGTTTTTGCTATCTCCGATACGAGGTTCTTTACAAAAACTCGTTTAGCTTCCCAATTCAGCTCCTAAAACGTTTTAAAAATGTTCGATCTAGTTTCATCATCAAATTCTTAGCAGTGTCTTGATTTAGTTTTCATACATAAGGTTGATGAGCATGTAGGACCAATTTCTTTTCTTGCTTTTGGTGAATTTTGTTTGAAAATTCCCGTAGACGTCGAAAAAGCCATATATTCTTGCCCCTTCATCGCTTTGTACCATTTTCCACCCTTTTAAAGCATTTAGAGTTATGTGTCCTTTTAAATCTACGCCGAACGAACTATACGGCTCGTCGTCGGAATCTGGGCGAACAGTTTTAAAATTCCATTAAGTACTAATGAAACATTTGTTAATAAAATAACAAACCTGTTATTGGATATTCTCCAGCATCTTCTTCGTTTGACGATGGATAGTCAATTGCAATACGTTGTAAGGAATTATGGGACATTTTAGCCTAATTTTAGAACACTTTTTATTACAAAAATTTATAACTACTTAAATAGTTAAATCCGAATTGGTACTAAAAGTCAAAATTTTTATTACGAATGACAGATTTTAAAATGCGTAGGTTGTTGTCAAAAAACATTCACACAGGCACAGTTGTATAATATATTGTAGGATACAATTTGTGCAATATATGTACGTAGTAATATTATATTTTTATTAAGTCGATTACCAAAATTTTCCGATAGGCCATATTGCATTCAAAAAATTATGCCTCGTGTTCGATAGAGGAATAACAAATAATGAAAAAAGTATACTAAAATACATTTTTTCTTTCTGAAATTTTTTTCGGAGACGCAGCTATCATTAGTGAAGAGTTTGCCATCAAAAAGTCATTTTCGAAAAATCTTACGATAGAGCGATTTGAATATAGGCCCTCGATATGTTTTTGAAAAAAAAATGTGACTTTAGTTTCCACATAAAATAGAATCCGATATGAACTTTTTCAGATATGCAGGCAAAATATCACTAAATATTTCACTCAGATTTGGTTTAAGCTTATTTTCTATACCCAATTAGTTCGACCTAAATTCAAATATATAAATGCATGGTTTAGGGTATCGGATAGTCGGTCTGTGAACACGAAGTTAGCTGCAGGTTATTATATGACATTTCTTTTAATTTTTGCTTCGCTGTGAAAAATTATTATTATTTTTTAATTTATTTTATTATTTTTTTATTATTTAATTTTTTCTTTGACTTCCATTTTTCACACAAATAAATTTTTCACTTTGAACCAATAATAAATTCTTTTTACACAAACTAAATAAAATGAATTGTCAAAAATATACGAATTTTTAAGCAAAAGAAAATGAAAATTGCTTGAAACTAATTTTTCCGTGTGAACATTAAGGCAACTTTAAAAGAGAATTGCAAAGAAGTTTAGGAACAAAAATTGCATCGTGTGAACCGGGACTTACATGTTTTATTTATGTGAAACCTATCACAGAAATATAGTAAATAAAGGATAATGTAACACCGCATACTGAAAAGTTTTTCCATAGCCTAAACGCATTATTGGAATCAAATTTCTGCTTGGATTATTTTTATGAACAGTAGCACTTGTTATCTGAAAGTGTTACAGGATTAAGATGTTAATATGCAAAAACATCGATGTAATGCTTATGTCTCTTCTGATATTGTAAGTGATAAATTTGTATTTGTTGATTAAGTACATAATTTATTGACGTAAGTGGCTGGCTATAAGTTAATAGTTAAGCATGATGCTGGATATCTTCTGAAGTTATATTTTTATACCTTGCAACAGTTTGTAGTGAGAAAATAAAGACAAGTTTGTGCTGATAATTGTTACTGGCAGAAATACTTGAAATCTGTCCTGTTTACAGTTGTTGCATTATGATTTCAAGTCAAAACTTTAGACTCCTTTATTTTTAATTAAAAAAGATTTCATTCAAAGAGAACATAAATTTTTATCAATTTATGTGAAATGCAAGAAAAATGCATTGCAATTACCGAATTTGTTGGCAACAGAAATGCAATTATGTGTGTGTTAAAATATTAAACTTTGTATACAGGGCAGAACCGTTGCATTTTTGCTGGCGTTAAAATGTGTAAGACATCAAGTGGTTAATTAACGGGCGTAAACTTCAAAACTTTGTTGAGGAGACTTTTATTGACTTAAAAACATCAAGCTGTCCCGACCGACCATCATACAAAAGTTTTTGTGGCCAAAAATATGTTTCCATAGTTCATTACAAAGTTATGGCATCTGGCATTTGGGGTGGTTCATTGGTAGTAATAAAATGTTGCCGCTGATTATCAATGTTTTAATAAGTTATTTTTTAAATTTTCTACTAGTAGAAAGGATGTTAACGACATTTGGTTTTGATGGAGTGCTAATGATCAGTTTTTACAATGAAAACTAAATTTTTATTGTTATTGTTTCTCTTATTAATTTTTTTTATTTTTTTGTTGTGCAAAAATTTTTTGCTAAAATTTCTTTTAAATTCAAATTTTTCTGTGGGAAATTTTGTTGGAACTATTTTTTGGCCACAAAATAATTCTATTTGTTTTTATATTTCCCAGCAAAAAGTTAAGCTTTTTATACCCTATACCGCTATGTGGTCAAGGTATACTGATTTTGTGCCGATGTTTGGAACTACCAAAAATATTTGGTCGACTCAGAATAACTTTTTAAGTCTACTTATCGATGGCCGTTCGTCCGTCTGTCTGAGTGTCCATGTAAACACTTTAATCAAACTGCCAGTCTTAAACATGAATGGTGTTGAAAATGGTACAAATCGGTGCATGTTCAGACCTAGTCCCCATACAAATGATCCTATGTATTCCATACTTTTTTCTTGCAATACATGTACGGTTCGGGTATTCCACCCATACAACATTAAGGAGTTGTGACAGCTTGAATACCAAAAAAAGTCCCCAGGACCTACTCACAAACAGAAGAGTTAATTTAATTGCATTGTATTACATACAGGGTGGCGCACGAATCGTGCTACAAAAACAAAACGTAATAATTTTTTTTCTGTGTCAGTAATCGGCTTATTTTTATTTGGCAAGTTACTTTTTAGCTTTATTAAAATGAATATTTGGGATACCGAAAAGAGGATTTGGATAATGCAGCGGTACCATGAATCGCAGTCCTTCATTTTCGTCCAAAGGGAATTTAGGCAAGAGTTCGGCGGCACTCCCCCGAGTAGACGAATCCCCATGAGGCTGGTAAACAAGACCGTACCATCGAAATCCCCATGTTCGGGTTAAAGACACAATCATGGCTGTAGCATCTTTAATGCAGGCTAATCCAAGCGTTTCGACTATCGGTGCAATCTGGAATTAGCAGACGGTCATTACAACGTATAATGCATGATGACTTAAACTTGTCTCCGTACAAAATCCAAATTAAAAGCAAGTTAAACCCTCTGGATTTGCCAATTCTCCTGGAATTTTGCCACAAAATTATTGAAACGACCGAAGAAGATAACAGCTTTATGAATTGCTTTTTTATGTCTGATGAGGCCCATTTTGATCTAACAGTCAACGTAACGAAGCAAATACTCCACAAGTACTCTATGAGATGGAACTGCACACAGAAGGAGACACTGTGTGGTGCGCAATTTCATCAAGGTGCATTGTGGGCCATACTTCTTTGAAGAAAATGGCGTAACAGTAACTGTCAATTGGGACCGTTATTTACAGATATTGAAGAAGTTTTTTTTAAACCAGAACTGCGCCGAAGACATATTCGTTTCAACAGAATTTGGTTCCAGCAAGATGAAGCAACTTTACACATAGCCAGAACGGATACGGTGGAGTTCCAACGAAAATTCCCAAACACAGAAACTCAACTTTCCGCTGGCCTCCAAGGTCACCTGACCTAACTGCACAGCATTTTTTTATGGAGTTTTTTCAAGCAAAAGGTGTACAAAACGAAACCAAGGAACTTGACTTAATTGAGTAGTCCATTAAAACAATAATTGAGGCGATCCTGACTACAACCCTTCAAGCCACAATGAATAATTTTCTGGGTGCATGAGCATGGAGGTAATTTACTTTAAAATGAAATGTAAGATTTTGGATAAAAATGAGGATGGGGTATGTGGCCAGTTGAAATATCTCTATTATTAATTTTAAAATTATTTCATGATGTCCTAAGCCATGACTTTCTGAAAAGGGTCTTCTATGGAAGATGACCTGGCTCTCTCAGAGTATACAGCAAATTAGAGCAAGCAACAAAACTTATGGTTTAGCGGCACAATATCAAATTTATTATGAAAAAACCGGTACTCCAAAGTCATAAATAGCAAATTTAATATCAATTAAACGATAATTATTAAATGCTGAATATACTCGTACCATGTAAAAAACCGTTAATAGTATTTTCGATATTCCGTAAGACATTAAAGTTAGCCACACGTAACCTTAAACAAACGTGTCAGCTGTTACATAAAAACATTTAGAGCAGTTACCGAACTCAACTGTCACGTAACCGGAACGTCCCAATCTGTTGAAAATGTGGTTAGTACTATACGTTCTATAATCTTTATTATCTAAATCTAATTTTTTCTATCCCTAAATTCACCTTTAGTATAACAATGTTTTTATTGGCTTGTTTAAATATTACATTTTATGATAACTTGTGCGTTACTTTTCTTCAGTTACTCGTGTATATTAATGCACAATCTCAATAATATCAGGGTAAATTCTAAACACGGCACAGCAAATATGATCAGAATCTTGAGCAAACAATGTGATGGTTTGCAGATTTGCCATATTAATGCTCAAAGTTTTAGAAACAAGATGGACGAATTTAGATTTATTTTGAAGACTGTGGCATACATGTTATATGTGTCTCGGAAACGTGGTTTGACTCCAATGACACTAACTTATCAGTTTCTTTAAACGGATATGTCCTACTAAGAGCCGACAGAGTAAGATATGCAGGCGGCGTTGCTATTTATGTGAAAAAGGGTATAGTATTTAATATTTTATGCTATTAAGGTTCTGATGATTTGATCGAATATTTGTTCATCGAGATCATTTCTGAGAAAAGTATATTACTAGTCGACTGCGTATACCGGCCTGATAAAATTATATGTATGAAATCATTTTTAAGAGTTGTTGAGAATCAAATATTTATGTATGATGATACACATAGTTATCGTAGGCGATTTAGACTGCAATATCTTGATAGATTTTAGCCTTATAACTAGCATGACATTGTTAGGACTAACATCTCCCAATACAACTACACCCACTCATTTTAAACCCAACTAGAGGACCCCTGCTGCTCTGCAGCATTATATTATATTATATAAATTTTTATAATATAATACCAAAATTTGCCAAGAGAAGTTAACGTACAGTAATGCCAAAATATGCCAAGAGAAGTTAACGTACAGTAAAAGTAAAGTTGGTTGTCCACGCATAACTTTCCTCAAGCACAACGAATTTAAGCAGTTAATAATTCAGCAGAAAGAGCATGATCCACTGAGTGTTCTTAGACTTATATCAACAACCTACGTTAATCAAAACTCTAGTTATAGAGGTTTGAGTGAAGGAAAATATTGAAAAAATCTTGAAAAAATTATAACTTGAGTAAGGTGGGAGTTGAGTAAATTCCAATGCTTGATGACATATCTATGTCCAAATGCCTTTCATTAAAAAAAAAATCATGTGAGTCCGATCACAAGGGAGATGTGTAAACATCTAATAATTAAAGAAAACATCAACATCATATTTTCCAGTGCATAAAAAATAAGTCGATTATGCTGTTTTCTGAAATTCAATTGATGTTTTCTGAAATGCAATTGATGTTTTCTGAAATTCAATTGATGTTTTCTGAAATACAATTAATGTTCTCAGCAATCCAAATAATGCTTTTTGAAATTCAATTGATGTTTCCTGAAATTCTATTTATGTTTTCTGAAATTCAAATGATGTTTTCTGAAATACAATTGATGTTTTCTGAAATACAATTGATGTTTTCTGAAATTCTATTGATGTTTTCTTAAATTCAATTGAAGTTTTCTGAAACTCGAATGATGTTTTCTGAAATTATATTGATGTTTTCTGAAATTCTATTTATGTTTTCTGAAATTCAAATAATGTTTTCTGAAACTCGAATGTTTTCTGAAATTATATTGATGTTTTCTGAAATTCTTTTTATGTTTTCTGAAATTCAATTGATGTTTTCTGAAATACAATTGATGTTTTCTGAAATACAATTGATGTTTTCTGAAATTCTATTGATGTTTTCTGAAATTCTATTTATGTTTTCTGAAATTCAATTGATGTTTTCTGAAACTCGAATGATGTTTTCTGAAATTATATTGATGTTTTCTGAAATTCTATTTACGTTTTCTGAAATTCAAATGATGTTTTCTGAAACTCGAATGATGTTTTCTGAAATAGTATTAATGTTTTCTGAAATTCTATTGATGTTTTCTGAAATTCAATTGATGTTTTCTTAAACTCGAATGATGTTTTCTGAAATTCTATTGATGTTTTCTGAAATTCTATTTATGTTTTCTGAAATTCAAATGATGTTATCTGAAATTATATTGATGGTTTCTGAAATACAATTGATGTTTTCTGAAATTCTATTGATGCTTTCTGAAATTCAAATGATGTTTTCTGAAATACAATTGATGTTTTCTGAAATACAATTGATGTTTTCTGAAATTCTATTGATGTTTTCTGAAATTCAATTGATGTTTTCTGAAACTCGAATGATGTTTTCTGAAATTATATTGATGTTTTCTGAAATTCTATTTACGTTTTCTGAAATTCAAATGATGTTTTCTGAAACTCGAATGATGTTTTCTGAAATAGTATTAATGTTTTCTGAAATTCTATTGATGTTTTCTGAAATTCAATTGATGTTTTCTTAAACTCGAATGATGTTTTCTGAAATTCTATTGATGTTTTCTGAAATTCTATTTATGTTTTCTGAAATTCAAATGATGTTATCTGAAATTATATTGATGGTTTCTGAAATACAATTGATGCTTTCTGAAATTCAAATGATGTTTTCTGAAATACTGTTAATGTTTTCTGAAGTAAATTGATGTTTTATGAAATTCTATTAATGTTGTCGAAATTCAAATGATGTTTTCTGAAATTCTGTAGATGTTTTCTGAAATTATATTGATGTTTTCTGAAATTTAATTGATGTTTTCTGAAGTACAATTTAAGTTTTCTGAAATTCTTTTGATGTTTTCTGAAATACAATTGGTTTCTGAAATGCTATTGATGTTTTCTGAAATTTTATTGATGTGTTCTGGAAAAGATGTTTACACATCACGTAGAACGTGCATATGCACAAAACATGAAACCAGTCCTCGGTAAAAGGTCCACAGTCACACTCAGGAGTATTAGCCAAAGCTCTTTTATACAAAAATGCATTAAACGACCCATGGCCCGTAAGCAAAAAGCCCATACTCAGGCTAAAGCCAAAGTCTGGACGTTTCGCCACGAACGTCACATCGTGAATGAAGGAGTATGTAACCCGTCCATTGTCACTTCTGTCCCATCTATCTTGCCATCTGGAGACAACACACTCATTTAAGAGTGCCTTGCACTCCGTCCAGCTCCTACCACTAACGTCATCGTTAGTCACCCAATCGTCCTGCAACAATGGCTGTCCTTTCTTGATCCTTTAGGCAATACTTTTACGTATCACCTCCAAGTCAAGAGGGGCTACACCTACCAACACCTGTAAGGCCTCCGTGGAGACCGTACGACAACATAGCACACAAGCGAGCAAGAATACCCGTTGACACGACATGATTTTCAGCTTTCCTCTGGCAGTCGTGACCACGCTGGACCACACCGAAGAGCCATATGTTGCGCAGGCAACAAATATTCCACGGTAAATGGTCCGCATAGAACGCCTGCTGAGGCCCCAGTCATTCCTAAGAATGCGCCGGACACATCCCACCACACCAGTCAATTTCGCCTTGACACGCTCGAGATGAACCGAGAAGTTCATACGCTCACGCATTGTTATCTCCAAGTACTTGACCTCAGTCGCATACTTAAGGCTAACGCCATTGGCCCTAACAGTTGGAGGTCGATTTAGCGATAACCTGCCCTTGAGCAACACCATCACAGTTTTGTCCATTGCTGCATCTACTCCTACCTGTCTACTCCAATCGCAGACAATCTGCATGGCTTCCTCCCCCTTCTCTCCAGCTCAGCACGAGACTGACCTTCGATAAGGACGAGCAAGTCATCCGCATATGCGCACACATTGTATGCAACCATCAGCCTCCGCAAAAGAGGATCCGTCATTAGATTCCAAATAAATGGACCGCAGATGGATCCCTGCGGACAACCTCTGACCACCTCAATGCACACGGACTCGTTCACACCAGCGACGCAAGCCCGCCTGCCAGAGAAGTGGCTTTTCCATAACTCCAACTCTTGGCAGCCGACCTCGCGTAGCCTCGCTAGAACGCCTTCTCATAACAGGAAGTCGAACGCACCCTTGAAATCAATAAAGATTCCAAGGACATATCCTGCCTCTGTCCTACCGACACACGTTTTAACGTGATGCCAGGCGTCATCTACACTCCTACCACTTCTAAAGCCAAATTGCCACTCGCATGTGCCCTGGTCGATCCTCTCCTGAAGCCTTTTCACCATAATCCTCTCCAATACTTTTCCAAGCACCGGAAGCAGACTGATGCCCCTATAGGAGCGACGATTGCTCCTGATCCTATCGGGTGACTTAAGCAAAACAACGACACGGGATATCTTCCACGGATGTGGAAAGTACCCCTCTGATACACGCTTTTCATAGATTGCCAACAAGTACTCAGGAATGGCCTTCCAGATGCTTTTACACATCTCTCCGGTCATTCCATCCATACCTGGAGACTTTCTACTCCGCGCCTGACAAATGCTTAACTCTAACTCAGTTCTGTCCAACGGAGGAGGGGGATCCACCCTCTGAAAAGGAAGATGGGTAGGACCCTCCACCCTTGGAAAGAACTCGCCCACCAGAACGCGTATGCATGCCCCCCATGTTGGCAACGCGTAGGCCAGACACATCGGTCCGCTGGCCCCTACCTCTACAGAGCTTATAGAATCTGCCCCATGGGTCGTCCCTGTTGTCCCGTACGTATGCTCTCCAGTAATCCTCCTTCACTTTCACGATACGGTCCTTATAGGCACGTAGCTGTGTCGCGTAGTTCGTCGCACGCAGTAGCACATCATCTTCATTGGTCCGCCTGGCTCTCTGGAGTCGCTTCCTGAACTGCCGGACGGTCCGCCGCATTTCTGTTAACTCCCGCGTCCACCATTTAACCCTTCCGGGGATTGTCCTAGAACATCTCCCAAGAAGGGCGTCATTGGTGTTTATCGTCCAATCGTTCAGCTTACCTATCTGTCCATCTATAGTCAGACCCCTGACATCCCCAATGGAGACCTCAGAGGTCGCCTCCCTAAGGCACGAGCCGTAGAAATCCCAATTAATTGGGAGTCTACGCCACCGCATCACATCCGAGACCTCTACAGGGGCGGGCGAGTAATGGAGCACAATCCGTATTGGATTATGATCACTCACCCCCCAATTGTCCTTAACGTCCCAGTCGCAGCGAAACGCGCCGCAGTACGACGTCATTTACGGCTGTCACATCAATATCACTCACACCATTAGGACCGGAAAACGTATATAAATCAGAGGGCTGATTTAACGCACTAACACCCCGATTAACCATCCAGTCACTTAACATCCCACCCCGATGGTGGTTCTGATATCCAGACGAATGCCGGCATAACTTACTGAACCACATGGGAGAGGATGCATTCGCGTCCATACCTAGGATAATCGGGTTGCTACTCGCTAGTAGTAGCACCGTATCCATATACCGTATCCATATAATGGGCTGCTGAACTGACAGTATATGCTTGCCAGGAAGATTTTTCCGAATCTTCCTTCGACCAAGACACATACCCCCAGTTCGTTGGCAGATAACACAATACACTCTGCGTCGGGATCGTTGACAATTACAGCGGCCTTGACCCTAGAACAAGGAAATACCCTCATAAATGAGGGTAAACCCCTTACACAACCATCGGTTGAGTAAGGTTCCTGAACCAGGGCAAACCCGCTCTTCATGGCAACCATCCTTTCGCCCAATTCACACATACTGGCATAAGAGCCCTGGCAATTATATTGAATAATTGTCAGAGACATCTTAATGCCTTGCCCTAGCCCTCGCGACTAACACGCTGTACGTGGGACAGTCATCGGTCATCATAAGATGATTCGACGGCAGGCCCTTGAACGCACAGTTCCTACAGTGCGGCAGATTTTCGCAACGATGTACGACGTGACCGGTCTGTCCGCACCGACGACAGACTTCACCTTTGCTACGGCAATCCCTAACCATATGGTCAAACCACTTAACATAAACCTAACCTAAACCACTTAACGTAGCAGCCCCCGGCACTCAGAAGGGATTCCATGGCATTGCCATCACCCTCCAGAGTAACGTCGACAGCTCCGCCAGCGCGCACGCTCCACGGACGACTCACGAGCCGTACCCCCTTCTTAAAGGCTTCTAAGGTCATTCGTTCCTTTAGATTCAGCTCGTAGAGAGCACCCATGAATTCATCAGGGGTGATCTCGGAGTGAACCCTCTGGACGACAACCCTAGTACCCTCTCTATCGTTGACCGTCACTTCCAGTCCATGTTCGGAAAATTTAGGATTCCGGACGATCCTCTCCCGCTCTGCGACTGAGGGGGTGCGAATGACCGCCCCACCGCTACGAACCGCAACTTGAGTAAGGTGGGAGTAAATTCCAATGCTTGATGACATATCTATGTCCAATTGCCTTTCATTTAAAAAAAAAATTAAGGAAATGAAGGAAATCAGCCGGATAGAACGGCCAGACAGACTGATTTTATTTTTCATAAATTTTTTTAACATATAGCAGTACTTTACTGGACCTGTTCTTTATTAATGATACACACAATGCTATCCTGTACGATCAAACTTCTGCACACTGTTTTTTCGAAACATGATCTAGTTTTTATGACGTATAACTTTAAATTGCATGTTTCCATTGAGTCAATTACTTATCGTGATTTCAATAATTTAGACTACTCATTTCTTGAAGATGAATTTTCTAAAATTGATTTGCAACAAATTTATTGCATGATTTCGGTGAATGATAAACTATCATTCCTTGTAAGCAATATACTAAATTTGTTTAATCAATCAGTACAACTAAAAACTAATATAATACGTCAGACGAAAAATCCATGGTTCTCATATAGAATACAACAATCCATTAATCGAAGAGACCTCGCTTACTCTAGCTGGAAAAACTTTAAAACAACAAATTTATATACTGAATACTGTGCTGCAAGAAATGAAACTCGCAAGATGATTAAGCAAGCTAAATCGAATTTCTACGCCGATAAATTCTCATCAGCCTTAGGATCCAGAAAAACGTGGCAAACGATTAGAGAAATTAGCATCGGCAAAGATATGAAAAACGAACCGGTGTCCTTTGATCCTGACGTTGTAAATGAACAGTTCGTTAATATTCCTATGGTGGTAGCAGATATGAGCTACTACAATAATTACTTTTTTAATCACTTTGATGCCTCAATTAACCAATTTAGTTTTGACTGTGTAAATGAGATTGTTGTTTTGAAAAGTTGTATGTCTATTAAATCAATTGCTGTTGGAGCGGACGAAATTCGTCCTAAATTTCTCAAAATTCTTCTTTCTCAAATTTTGCCATTCGTAACACATATATTTAGCATTATAACTACTACCTGCAATCCTACTAAATGCAAATATTCAAAAATTATCCCAATACCCAAAACGAAATCTGATTATAGACCAATTACAATGTTACCATTTTTATCTAAAGCTTTTGAAAGAATAATTCATGAACAAATATCACTTTGTCTAAATATACACATAATCTATTAACCCTTAGAAGCCTGATTTTTCAAATTATTTCTAAAAATATATCAATGTGGTCATTGCATTTGCTAGTAAAAGGGAAAAATAATAAAAAATAATAACACATTTTGAAGTATCAATGTTGATACTTTAGGCATTTAAGGTATAAATATATCGTATTACATTTTACTGTGGTTAGGCGTGAAATTGTGCGAAACATTGGTTATTTTTATTGTCGCATAAAGAAACCTTACATTTTTTTGCAAATCCAAGATGTAAGCTTCCTACAATTATCCATCCGTGCTCGTTTGAATGGCTGTGCCTCCTATTCTCGTCCGCTGTTAATAGTTGGCCTTCCTCTTTTATATTTTCTGTCCGATATTGATACCGGCATAAAGTGTCAGCAAGCTCAGTTTTGAAGTCAGCTAACTTCAAGATGTCCTTTTGGGATTTGCCTTTTATTGTACCAATTTTCTTGTACAGTACCCGAGCGTTTATCACGTTCATGTCAAGTGAGTGGTAGAACAGCCTCGTTGTCCACTTTCATGATTTTATGCAGATTCGATATCGACCGATGAAGCTGTCCATTAGATCTACTCCTCCCATGTGGGCATTGTATTCTTTTATTACTCGAGGACATGATACTTGGACGTTCGTTTTGAGCTTTTTATCGAAACGGGATATAGTCTCCGCTGGTTCAGCGCCAACATAGGTAGAAAGCAATAAAACTTGCTTGTTGTCTTTCCAGCTTCTTGCCGAGAATTCTATACCTTCAATAGTGGCAACTTTTTCATGGTATGTTCCTCTGGGTACGTTTGACTTTAATATTTCCTTTTTCTCTGGCAATTTGCTAGACTTTTCAAGTCGATTTCTCTTCACAGTACCAAGACAGAAATGTCTTCTTTCGTCAAGTAATGTAGCAGAGGAATTGTGGTGTTAAAATTATCAAAATAAATTATATGATTTACATGTTTTGGGACTGGTCGCAACAATCGAACAACTGCGTTTGACAGTACTCCTAGGTCTGGTTCGCCAGGCAAACGTTCAATATTTTTAGTTCCTGAGTACATCTCTAAATTATAAGCACACCCAGAAAGAGACCATAAAACATATAATTTAAATCCCCACTTATGTGGTTTATTGGGCAAATATTGTTTCATGAAGTGCTTAAGTTTTATGGCACACATTTGCTCATTCAGAGACAACCTATGTTCAAATGGTACAGAAGCAAATCTATCTATCACTGGTCTAATTTTGTGTAGTCTTCGTGCTGGGGATGATCAGGAGGCAAATGTTTTGTATCGTCATTCATATGGAATAGTTGTCTGATTTTATCAAATCTGTTCCGATTCATAGTTTGTGCTATTGGGTCAAATTTTACATTATTTGACCAGTACGACCTGACAGAAGGATAGTGATAAAGACTACAAAAAATAAGAATCCCAAGAAATTTACGTAGTTCTGATATATAAAATTAGGGTTCTTTTGAAAAGCGTATTTGCTTGACTCATCTACAAGGAATTTTAGCATATCTTCATCCAAGAAATAAGAAAAGAATTGAAAAGGCGTTTCCAACTGAAGAATTTCAAATGGATATTCAGTATTTCCTTCAGATTTGAAAGCAGTTTGCACAATGTCCATATTTTTTTCTTTCCATACCATATTCCCTAGTTGCAAATGTTATATGTGTCCAAATGATCTGAGTTTTGTACAGCTATTGCTAAATTGTGATTCTCTGAAATATTTTGTGATCAGCGAGATCATCTTCATCTACAAGCTCAATCTGATGCTCTCTTTGCCTCGGGAAATTTTACCATTTTCTAACTGTTCCAAACATGCTTCGATTTCATTTTTAAATTATGTAAAGCAAATATAGCACTTATCTATCACAAAATTAATTCCAACGTAAGCCAAGCAGAAAAGCAACAAAAGTGCAAAGAAAACAAAAGCAAAAAATATTTTCAGCCGAAGAACATGGATAGATTCTTCACAGCCTGGAATGCTTGAAGTATCAAAATTGATACTCACAAAAATAACGAATTTTCTTCAAACGAAATAGGCACATGCTAAAAATAATTATATAATTGTAAAAACAAGATACGGACTTAACTCGAAAATATTTTTACCTTTTGAGAAAATGAAATGCGACAAAGATTTATTTCGTTAAAATTTTTCTAAAAACGCTTTACTCGTTCAACACGTGGGGAAGACCTAAACATCTTGTAATTTGAGCAATGTTGACAACTGACATTTATTTGAAAGCTTTTTTCGTAAGAATATTATGCAGTGGTATCATACCTACAGTCAAACATTAAAAACGAACTAACTGCAAGTGTACAATTCGATTTGAAAATCTGGTATCAAATTTGATACTTTAGGCATTTAAGGGTTAACAGATCGTCAGTTCGGTTTTCGCTGTATTACTGCTTTGGTAGATGTAGCGGAGGATATAAGTAAAGAGATTAATGCAAGGAAGACAAATTTTTTAATGTTGTTAGATCACTCGAAAGCCTTCGATACTGTTGATCACAATATTTTATGCTATAAACTTAAAAACATGTTCAATTTCTCAACTACTACCACACGTTTAATATCGACCTATCTTGATAATAGATATCAGTTTGTTCAAAGTATTTTAGCCCGATCTAAATTACTGTCAGTTGGAAGAGGTGTTCCACAAGGATCAATTGTAGGCCCTCTTCTGTTTTCTCTTTATGCGAATGATGTTTCGAACCAACTCCAGTATTGTAAAGTAAGAATGTACGCCGACGATGTACAACTTTACATCAGCTGTAACATTGCTATGATTCAACATTGTATCACATTGTATCACAATTTTGAATGAGGAACTTCAGCGGGTTAATACCTGTGCTACAGCAAATGGTCTTAGCATAAATTCAAGGAAGTCTAAATGCCTTGTTATTCCAAACACGATTAAATAGAACTGTTTTATATACCTGACCTAAATCTTTATAATGAACATATAGAAACTGTAAATTCAGCAAAAAAAAAACCTAGGAATCTTCTTTAACAATACTAAGAACACTTTGGTCAATGCAGCATTACACACCCATCAATATTAAATCACTTATTGCAAAAACCTATGTAATGCCAATTCTGATGTATGGATGTGAATTGTTTGCTGAATATGATGCTGCTAGCAGAGATAAATTCAAGTCTGCATTTAAATATACTAGCAGATTCCAGCACTCAAATTCGAGTGCAATTTCTAGGAAACTTTATTTCTCAACTTACCCAATTCACAAACCAACACTTTTTTGCTTTATTATTATTGTGAATAACGATAACAAACTCATTAACAAACACATTAACAAATTAAATAAACACACACATAGCATATCGCAGTTGGTTACGTCTTTAAGACATCTTAGACGACGGATACAAGACAAAAGTAAATCGTTGAAGACAAACTGCAGACAGTTCGAACAAATCGTTGAAGAAATGTACATACAAATGTCCGCGGAATCATACAAGACCACAAGAGAGACACTTTCGCTTATCTGGTTGTTGACGATTGTATGAGCGAAAAAAGTTCCTCTTTATCGCCGACGACCATATAATCGACAATATGCTCCATCTTGTCGTCGACGATGACGTAGGCGATATAATCTACAATGTGATCGTTGACGACCATTCCGTCAACAATATCCTTCATACTGTCGTTGACGACAATATAAGAGACACATTCCCTCACACTACGTCAACGACAGTATGACGGACACTTTAGCCCGCACTATCGTCAACGACAGTATGAGGGACACTTTCGCCCCAAATAAAGTAAAAGCAAACATTTTGAAATTTTTAAATTTCATTTAAAATTTAATATCATTATAAATAATTAAAAAAAAATCACACAATCACACGAACAAACAGAGCTTAAATAGAAGAGAACGTTTTGTTCTTAGCACAGTGGAACAAACGAAAAAGTTTTTAAATAAAAATAAAAATATTTTAATTCTAAATGCTGATAAGGGAAATGTAACAGTGGCAATGGCGAAAACGGACTATGAGACCAAGATGAATAACATACTCAGTGACATGGAGATATACAGAAGATTAAATAAGGATCCCACTTCTTCATTACAGAAGAAAAACAACGAACTGGAAGAAGATCTTCACAAATACAATATAATATCTGTGATAGAAAAGCGAAAGTTTAAAAAAGACGCGGCATTTGCGCCAAGAATTTATGGACTGCCAAAAATCCATAAATATAGTCTTCCGTTAAGGCCAATATGTTCATCAATTAACTCACCGTCAAATGAACTCTGTAAATTTCTGACTAATATTTTAAAGAATATAACTAAAGACTCTGAGTATAATGTAAAGGACGCTATAGGATATAAAAACAATATTAACAACAGTGTGATATATAATGACGAGAAACTCGTTTCTTTCGATGTGGTGTCATTATTCCCAAGTATTCCTGTGGATTATGCAATAGACGTCATCAAAGATAAGTGGGATGAGATACAAAAAAACATACGACAATGCCGAAAGATTTATTTATGAAAATATTAAAATTCTGCATAAAAGATAATCGTTATTTTAAATATGGAGAAAGAATATATAACCAATGTAGTGGATTACCTATGGGATCACCAGCGTCGCCAATAGTAGCGGATATTGTGATGGAGGAACTATTGCGAAAAACAATGAATAAACTTGACAAGAAACCTAGACTTCTTACGAAATACGTGGACGATTTATTTTGCATCATAAATACAAGTGAGATTGATAATATACTCAGGCAGCTAAACAATTTCCACTACAATATCAAATTTACCATCGAAAAGGAAGAAGGCGGAAGATTGCCTTATCTAGATACATTAGTTATAAGGAAAGGAAACCAAATTAAGATAGATTGGTACCAAAAACTAACATCGTCAGGGAGAATAATCAATTATCACTCATGCCAGCCAAGAAATATTATCATGAATACAGCAAACAATTTTATTAAAAGGGTACTAACGATCAGTGACAAACAGTTTCATAACGATAACGTGAAGAACTCATTCCCGGACAATATAATTAAAAAACTTGTTAAAATAAATAGAAATAATACTAAGAACATCATTAAAAAGAAACCTACAAAATCATACAAATCGGTAACCTACGTACCCAGAATCTCGGAGCGTATTGAAAAATCAGACATATACAACAAAAGAGAAATACAAAATAGCACCAAAAGCTGGTAACACATTAAGACAACTTTTCTCCAACACGAAGAGCAAAATAAACAAACTTGATAAATCAAATCTAATTTATAAAATAAAATGCGAAGGTGACAAAAGCAACATATGCAATCAGGTATATGTTGGAACAACTAAGAATAAATTAAAAACTAGATTAGCAGGACATAAATCAGACCTGAGAAATAGGAAAAAATTTTACAACACAAAAAACAGCACTTGCGGCCCACTGTGCGGAGAGAGGACATACACCAGACTTTGAAAATGTGGAGATTTTACATACCGAAGAGAATTATAAGAGACGCTTTACATTGGAAATGCTACACATAATTAACATACCAAAGGAAAAGAGAATAAATTATAAAACGGACACAGAAAATTGTGCACATAGCTATAGACATATAATTAGAAAAATAAAATAAGATCAATTAGTGCAATATTAGATGTTAACTCGTTGACACGTCATGTATGTTTAATTACACTGTCCAACAGCATTTTTGGAACAGAATAGCGACCCTATAATTCTGAAAGGGTATGTTGAGTAGATCATTTTTGTAGAACAAGCTTATGGTCCAGCACGTCTGAGTATTTTTTTACAGTGGGTCAAAATTTTCATTTTTAGGTCGAAGGGAGCATTATACTTTATGAAAAAAAATGCTGTAAGTTAATGTCTGAGAGAATTCTTATGGTCAGAGTTGTATTGTGGAATTGTATGAGGATTATTTTTGTGGAAGATTTTAACCCTCTAACTGGTCTCTTTATGGGTCAATTTGACCCTTTTTTCGATAAAGTCAAAAAATATCCTTTAAAAAAGGACATTTAAGGATTAAAATATTCTACGAAAATGTTTGCCCAAAAATTTCAGTGGGGGTCACCAAAGACACCATTGTTGTAAATAAAGCTGTGACTTACAAATCGGGTGTGATATTTATTAAAATTAATAATAAAAAAATAAAAGAAAAAATTCAAGCATAATTAAGCTACTAAGCAGTACATATCGGGTGTGATTTTTACTAAAATTAATATAAAAAAAGAAAAATTAAAGCTTAAATAAGCATGGCGGATTCTGTTTGCAAATTAAGAGATTGGTTTTGTTTTATTTGTGGACATTTTACGCACCATCAAAGCAGAAGAAAGATATTGCCTACAATTGAAGAACCATATTTTCTTTTCTTTGGAATACGATTTTTATCTGAAGCTTGGATGCCAAAAACCGTATGTACTACTTGCGAAAGGTACAAAGGCGGTACTAAGGCGCAGCCATTTTCTGCGCCTATTACATGGATTGAACCTGAAGATCACAAATCAGATACATGCTATTTCTGCGTAAGTTACAAATTTGGTAGAAGCCAAAGGCACTACGCGACAATGACATACGAAGCAACAAATAATGTCATTTTACCAGAAGTGCGCTGTGAAGGTGTTCCGGTGCCTCAACCGCCTACACATACATTTTCGGCCAATATGAAAACATATCAGATATAAATTACTTGCCTCTTGATGGTTTAAACATATGTCCTAATTTGGTAGACCAAGCTTATTTTGAAGATCTTGTAAGAGATTTAGGACTAGCAAAAGAGAAAGCTGAAATATTATGTTCCAGATTGAAAAACAGGAATTTGATAAAAGCCGATGTAAAAGTTACATTTCCAAGAAAAAGACACGCCGATCTGGAAAGTTATTTTAAAAAATCAGAAGAACTTGTATACTGTTGCAGTATTGAAGAGGTTCTAAAATATCTAAAGCTTCCACTGGACTCTTCCGCTTGGCGACTATTTATAGATAGTTCAAAACACAGTTTAAAAGCAGTTTTACTGCACAATGGAAATCAGCATCCATCAATACCGGTTGCGTATTCCACAAAAAAGGATGAAACATACGCAAATATTTCAAATCTCTTAAATAAAATTGAATACTATAAATATAAATGGGAAGTATGCGCAGACTTCAAAATGATTGCAATATTGTCTGGAATGCAAACAGGATACACAAAATATATGTGCTTTCTTTGTAAATGGGATTCACGTGCTACCAGCAGCCATTATCATATTAAATATTTCGAAGAACGTAAAGAAAATATTATTGGTGACTTAAATGTAATCCATGAATCCCTTGTCCCAAAAGATAAGGTCATACTTCCACCACTGCATATTAAGTTGGGCGTGGTGAAAAATTTTATTAAAAGCTTAAATACACAAGGAAATGCTTTCAAACGCGTTGAAACAATTTTCCCCAGATTATCTGCAGCAAAATTAAAAGAAGGTAACATACGGTTTTAAGAAATAATTTATTTCATTCAATGTAAATTACCTTTTCTAGGAATGCTCGTTGGACCCGATATAAGAAAATTATTACAAGATGAAGAATTTTATGGTCATCTGTCGGATATGCAAAAGACAGCATTTGACTTTATGCAGCTGGTTATATCAGAATTCCTTGGAAACTCAAAAGCACAAAACTATGCAGAAAATATTGAAATCATGCTAATCGGTTTTAAGAATATTGGCGTTAAGATGTCACTAAAGCTGCATTTTCTGCACTCTCATATCAATTTTTTTAAAGAAAACCTTGGAGCGGTTTCAGATGAACACGGTGAAAGGTTTCATCAGGATATAAAGTTATTGGAAGAAAGATTCAAAGGGAAATCCCAAAGTGTAATGCTTGCTGAATACGTATGGGGCTTGTACAGAAACCTTGACCCATCGGAACATTCACGTCAAGCTAAATACAGGAAAGCATATTAAGTTTAATCTTTAGTCCATTGTCATACTATTGCTATTTCCCAATTCCCTTTTACTCCAAAATTTGAAGCAAAAAAATAAATATGTACATACTATAATAAACCAGTATTAAAACAAAATTATAATTTTTTTATAGAAGTTGGCGTGTAATTTTGCCAATTAATCGTAAAGAGCTTTATTTACAACAATGGTCTCTTTGGTGACCCCCACTGAAATTTTTCGGCAAACATTTTCGTAGAATATTTTAATCGTTAAATGTCCTTTTTTAAAGGATATTTTTTGATTTTCTCGAAAAAAGGGTCAAATTGACCCATAAAGAGACCAGTTAGAGGGTTAAGATCTTCCACAAAAATAATCCTCATACAATTCCAGAATACAACTCTGACCATAAGAATTCTCTCAGACATTAACTTACAGCATTTTTTTCATAAAGTATAATGCTCCCTTCGACCAAAAAATGAAAACTTTGACCCACTTTAAAAAAATACTCAGACGTGCTGGACCATAAGTTTGTTCTACAAAAATGATCTACTCAACATACCCTTTCAGAATTATGGGGTCGCTATTCTGTTCCATTCAAAAAGTCTTAATTTGTTGGACAGTGTTATTGTTACGCGCCTTTTTTGTGAGTTTAATTTTTATATTTCATATATATTTTTATGTTTGTTATTGTCTCTGTTGAACAGTGGTATAATTATGTTTTATTATTCTTATAATTTAAGATCCTGAAGATGCCAACCGGAGGTTGGCGAAATATTGAAAAATAAATTAATAAAAATAAAATTAATAAAAACAGACCTGGAGCTGGAAGAAATTATTTAATTAAAAATAATTAAAAAATAATTATAAAAATAAACAGATCAAACGATAAAAATAATAAACTATTTAATTTTAAAAATATCTTAAAAATAATATAATAATTTAATATTTATTCTTAATTTTACGAAAAATTAATTGTAGCTCTTTGGTGAATTCCCCGTACGTTTCGCCTTATTTTCTTGTGGCTTCAATAAAAGATAATATAAATATATTTAATTTATATGAAGACTAAACAAAGAGTTCTTCAAATAACACTAACAATTAATAATGAATTAATAATAAATTTATAATTAATAATTAACTTATTAATTAAATTAATAAAAATCGATTCACTTACCTTTACAATAAATCACTTAATAAATTTTTAATATTAAACTTTTAAACAATTTGACACCTTCTCTCTTTAGTTGATTACCAACTGAATAATAAATGATGAAGATTATTCTATACAAAATTTTTTTGTTTTGTCTTGTAGGCGTTATTAAGTCCTGTTATTTTATTTTTTTTTTAACACACAATGCAATACAATGAGATAAATGCAGTACATGAACAATTTGAAGGCATTGTCGCTCATGCTGTCTTTAACGGTGTTCAATTAACGAACAACTTGAAGACATTGTCACTCATCATGTCAATAACGGAGTTAGTTCGATTGACGGCAATCTAGTCACGATGTCGTTCATCTTGGCGTCAATATACTGATACACGACAAACCTGATTTTGTCACTTAATTTGTCGTCAATAGCATGTGATACACAACCATATAGTTATTTGTCATTCAGCTGGTCGTTAATGAAATTTTCAATTAAATCTCGTCCCGAAAGGCTCATAGACAAATCAATCGCTTAAATTGTCGTTAATAAAGTTCGGTGTATGACAAGTAAAAGACTTTGTCGCTCATATTGTCATCAACGGATATATTTTTTGTCGCTGAATTGGTCGTCAACGGGATATGATACATGATCTTCTGAGTAATTTGTCTCCCAGCTGGACGTTAACGACAATATCTGTTATATCGTCGTTATCGAAAACTTCATCATCGACAATTGTCGTGCGTGACAAATTATAAAATGTCGTAGATGAATCGCTAAAGATAATGTCATCTACAACGATTTTGCCAACTGGGATGTATAATTTTATGTATGTGTTTGTAGCAACTTTAAATGCAAAAATCGGTAAATCTGGCTAAAAAGAAATACCTTTCAACAATAAATGTTTAGTGAAAATCGGTATAAAACGGTAGAACAAAACATCGGTAACAAGAAATCGCCTAGCCTATTAATATTATAAAGGGTCCGCCATCCAACGTTTTTTTTTCAACTAGTGCTTATTTCGTGAATGGTAACACTTAGCTCATGTCTGATTTGACAGATAATTAGTTTTATCCTTCCGCTGAACGAATATGGTTGTGTATACGCTTGAACAACGCTGGGAAATATTGCGACATTACTTTGAAAATCATGGTAATGTTGCAGAATGTGTGCGAAAATTGCGTATGGATTTTGGAAGAAGAGAAGCACCTTCAGTTCCGTATGTAACGAACATCTTGTGAAAAAAGTGAATGAAACTGGCATCCTCATCGATAAACCAAAGCGTGAAAAGCCAAAAACAGTGCGTACACCCGACAATATTGCTGCTGTGGCAGAAAGTGTGCGTGAAGCGCCATCAACATCAATTCACCGTCGTTCTCAAGAATTGAACATTTCGGAGGCATCATTGAGACGAATTTTGCATAAAGACCTTGGTATGACGCCATACAAAGTCCAATTGGTTCAGGAGTTGAAGCCAACTTACCATCCAATGCGTTTTCGACTTACAGAAGATGCCGATTTTGCCAAAAAAAAAACTCATCTTTTAAGATGAAGCTCATTTTGATCTTGGCGGGTATGTAAACAAGCAAAATTGTCGCATTTGGGGCACAGAAAACCCGCACGCATACATTGAAAAGCCGATACACCCAAAACGAGTCACTGTTTGGTGCGGATTTTGGTCCAGAGGCATAATTGGGTAATTTTTCTTCGAAAATGAGCAAGGAATGGCCGTTACAGTCAATGGCGATCGTTATTTGGCCATGCTGAACGAATTTTTGTTCACAAAAATTGAAGAGGAGGATATTGGCAACATTTGGTTTCAACAGGACGACGCTACGTGCCACACAGCCGAAGCTACACTCGATGTTTTGTGCCCTGTTTTTGAAGATCGCATTATCAGCCGCAGAGTGATGTCGTTTGGCCAACTCGGAGCTGCGATTTGACACCGTTGGACTATTATTTGTGGGGTACCCTCAAAGATAAGTGTTACGCCAAAAAGCCAGAGACAATTGACGCTTTAAAGGACAATATTCGTGAAGCCATTGGTGAAATACAGCTGCACACAATCGATAATGTGCTTACAAATTGGACCGATCGTGTAGGCTACTGCATGGCCAGCCGAGGCAGCCATTTGAATGAAATTATTTTCCATTATTAACCGGAAGGATTGTAGTTTCAAATAAAAAAAGAAATTTGAGATGATATTCAGTAGTTTTTTTATAGCATTTTCAAAAAAAAAAGTTATTTGGCGGACCCTTTAGATAACACGTTACGTGTACGGCAAGAGAAGTTGTGATTCCATTTCACCAATTACAACAGCTAAACTCTATGGTTTTCGGTTTGATGAATTGCTCAAAACCAGAGTTTTATTAAGTAATCTACACTAAGGAGGCGGAGCATCTATACAGACGTTTAACTTTTTCCAATTCTTATAGAGGAAACAGAATTATACCTCTCAAACGTCGTTATTTAATTTCCAGCTGGCAGTTCTTCATTAATGCTGTTCAGCTTTGGAATTCAATCCCATAGAATATACAAACTATAAATAACGCACAAATTTTCAAAAAAAAAAACACTGTTAGTTCGTTCCTTTATCTTTTTTGTCATTTGATCATTTTAAAAAACTTTGATTTGTAAAACTTTAAAACTTTATTATTATCAAGTATATTAATTTAGTACATTTCTTGTTTATTTTGCTCTTTCTTTGAGTCAAAATTATACTTATGTCTAATACATTTAGATTTAAGTTAATATTGTAACCATTTGTAATTTATTTTTTCCTTTCTTTTTATAAATTCTTTGTAATGTATGTATAACTTTTTTCAACAAATGAATAATTCTATACTGTAATGAGAGACATTAGTCTTGTGTATAGAATTCCAAATTAATAAATAAAAATAAAATAAAAATAAAAAAATAATTGCACTAAATTCCAACGTTACATTTACGATATGTATACATTTTAACAACGTATGACTAACTAGGCCTTTAGGGTTCTTTGTATTAATACGTTTGGTGATAACATCGCCTATTTTACTCTGTCTTAATTTTAATTGAACACATATATCGGCCTGTTAGTAAAACATAAACATAAACACGTGTAAATTTAATATTTTACTAAACAAAATTCAGCCATGCAATTATGAAATATAAACCAAAAAATTTAAAACTATAACAAATAATTAACAAGTAGTGATTAAATGGAAAAAGAATATATCTAAAAACTTTATTTAAAAAAAACTAAATATAAAATCAATGTTATTTTCATCTCTTTGAATATTATTTAGAATGTAACAGTCTGAATAACACATTATTTTATATACAATTGAAATAATTAAAATAACCTTCGCAATTTCCTTATGATTTGAAAGGTCGAATACCGAACTTTATTCTAATTATTTTAATTGGGTGTTTAATCTGTGCTACTTAGAATATATAAAAATTCCCTAGTGATTTGCAAGGTCGAATAACGTAACATAAAAATTCTTTATTCAAGAATAAGACAGTTATTTTTAATATACTTATGTAGTATTTGAAAACTGTGCGATACTAAATGGTTAAAAATAGATAAAGATATTAATTACAGATGCAAGGAAGAATCCTAACAAACCAATTTTTTGCTCTACAGATTTCACGAAATTAGGGGTTCGAAAATATAACTTACTCATGATTTTATAGTTCTATCATACTATTCTGTTCTGATTACTTAATTATACTCTTCAAAGAACCGAAGATTCAATTGTATGATCCATTTATTAGTATGGAATATAGATTTTATTTATTAATTGCCGCAACTGTTGAAAAATTGCAGTAACTTCAGAAGTTATAGAAACACTAAAAAGGATTCTATTGTTAATTTTTTAGTTTTAAAATAAGATTATTAAATATTAAAAAATTATAAATAATAAATTTACGTACTAATCCTATATTAAATATTGTTGATATTGATTATATACTCGTATAATACGATTTTACGCATATGGAAAGACATGTGATTTATTGTCTTTGTTTTTACTTCCTTTGTGAGTGTTGCATTTTATGCACTTTTTCTACAGATCTGGTAATTACTTATGTAATACGACAGTTAAAATATAGAAAAATTATAATTCTAATAAATGCCAAGAGAGATTATAAATTTGTATTTCATTTGTTTTTTACGTGAGCGCTAGAGAGGCCCCACTGTATTTATCTAGTGTCGGACTGGAATGGATATTGACATACAGAGTGCGCTGTAATTGTTCAATCTTTGCTTTTCAATGACATTCTTATTATATTTGTTATAAATTCTAAATTTCTAAACGCGAAATTGTACTCGTTTTTTAATCGTTGTGTAACTCTTTAACCATCATCATTTTTTGTGTTAAATTACATTAAAATTTTTTGTATCTACATTTAATTCACCGCCATATTGGAAAATAAAGGAAAGTAATTTTTGACATTACTTAGAACTTTTATATAAAAACCTTAATTTTTGTGTTTTATTTTTTAAACTATTTTTTGGTAGCCATAGCTTTATTTTGGGTTCCACAAAACTTAGAAAACCAACTCTCATTTCTGCTTGCGAAATATTTATTTGTTTTAACCGAAAATAAATTCTTCATACAAATTTCATTTTATCATATTCAGGAACAACTTATAGCAATATCTGCTTAATAATTTTCCCCGAATTCATAATGAAAAGTTAGCAGCTACTTACATGTCGCGCTCAACGAGGTTCTTACTAATCAACCGATTATCCTTAGTTGTTAGTTAGCACATAGTTTGTTTATAATCAATTTATTGCTGTCATCTAATGGCTTTAAAAACAACTCTGAAATTTGTAATGCCACCTGATAAAGTGGAAATCAACTCTGTTTACATTTCAGTTTGTGTGATTTCATTCCTTAATTTTTAATTTATATTTACAAGTGTTAGCAAACAGTTTACGAAAAAATCATTTTAATTTGCGACAAAATTATGGAAAAAAAAAAGTTTTAAAAGATCCGCAAATTGGCATCAGGACGAAAAGGTAAGTTATCATACATACATATAGCTTTCTGAATGGATTTTTTCTAACAAAATTTGTTTGTAGGATCTGCTTTCAACTCTAATGCTAAATAATTGAAAATACAAAAATTGACACCAATACAAATAAAAAGAAGAAGGACGCATGGATCGCCATTCACGAATTATTTAATAAAGTGACGAAAACAAATAGAAGTGTCGATCAAATTCAAACTCAGTGGCGCAAAAAACTGATGTTGAAGAGCAGTTAGTTTCCAGACTGCCTTCCCATTTAGAAATTAATTTAAACATTTTCGACAGCAATACTCAAAATATCGTATCGCCTTCACAGAAAATGGAAAACATTACAGTTTTTATGCTTAGCCAACCGGAAGTAAATGAACTTACCCCATCAGCAAAATAAATCAATTCAATCAGTGAAGTGTTAATAAATATAAATGAAAGCTCAATAGAATTCGAATCAGAAACTCCGAATCTAAAAGTCTTAAAAAGAAAAAAGGACGAGAAGTGTGAAGAGAATGTAAAAAGAATAAAGTTACTTGATGTAAGTGTACATCAAAAGAAGTTAGAAATGGAATATACAAAAAAGGAATTTGATGAAAAAAAGAAACTTTTAGAACTACAAATATTACAAATGCGAGAAGAATATATACTAAAAATAGAAAAGATAAAAATTGAAATAGAAAATCTTAAAAACAAACGGCTTTTTTACATAAGCTTACATCTTATCAAACCCGATTTAATATTATTTTTTTACTTTTTATTTATTTGTTTTTTATTTGGTTTATTTATATATTATTTTTGTTTTGATACATGCAATAAAAATTTACGTCAAATAATATGAAAAAAAAACGAAGTTTAAGAAATTTCGCTGAATATAAAGTGCTCGAGAAATATCATCATCTAAATCGTAATGTAAATTTGTGATAGTTGAACTTTCGTGACTTATTTGATCAAGATTTACATCTGTTTCATCTGTAATAAAATTTTTAAAATATGTATGTGAATGATATAACAAATAAACCAACAGATATTGCTTGGATATCATTATGATATCATTTAGATTATAAGAATTATATCATTTATGATTCGAAAATGGCATATTTTCGGCAAAAATGTAACGATTTTAACTCGAGCTCACCAAATTTGTCTTCCTTGTATATAATTGATAAATTGTGAAGTGCTGCCAAGACCACAATTACAATTTTTGCGATTTTCTGGAAAGTCGCATTTTTTCCAAAAGTTTACGGAAGCGACTTTTCCAAATTCCAAAAACTCTTTCAACAACATTCCTAGTTTTAATATAAGCTGTGTTGTGCATTTCTTTTTTGGTGTCTTTCGGATTTTGTACCGGAGTGAACAGCTAATTGGTACAGTTGTAGCCACCGTCTCCTAACAAAGGCCCCATGAAATCTCCATTTTAAAATTTTTTCTTTTATTTAGCTTTCATTAAAAATGCGTGAGTCATGGGTGCTTCCTCTCCAGCACGCAACGATATCTGTTATTTTTAACGATGCATCGCAAACAACCTTGATATGTACGAATAATTAGAAAATATATAATATCGACATAAGCGGTAGGTGAGTAGGTAGCGTGGTCGCCTATCATGCGGAGGTCGTGGGTTCGATTCCCACCAGAGGTCTGTCGCTGCAAAAGTCAGCCAAATGGTGTTTGCCAACCGACTTATCCCTGGACCCAAATTAGAATACAAATTTACTTTGTATTGTAATTAATATAAATAAATAAATATAATATCGACATATTTGGAAATATAGTAAGCGAATATGCCTTACATCTAGCAAAAAGATCACAAACTGAATCCCGACCACGGCAAATGGAATCTTTTCTACTGGGTATAAACAATATTAACTTCACGTACATACCTGCACCCTTTTCTATTAACATATAGTTGTGCATCATCACCTCCTACAGCTTGGATACGAATATGACTGCAATCAATTGCTCCCATAACTTTTTTAAATCCTGCTATCTTTTGGAAATCGTCCATAACTTCTGCTAACATTGCCATTTTAATGAATGTTCTGGATTTTTTGGTAAATGCGATGGCCACCTTTTGACAAATACGATTCATTGTGGATTGACTGAAACCATGGAACTCTGCGCAGTCTTCTTGTACCTTGTTGCGCCCCCCAATATCTTAAAGCTGCTAACACTTGTAAATACACAGGAATTTGTCCTCTTTTCTTTTTCCGATTTACTTTGAGATCTTTAAACAAATAAATTATTTTTTTTTGCGTTTTCCTTTGTGAATCTGTATTTTTTGCGAAAATCAATGGCGTTGTATACCAAAAATGGGTTTCTTCTTTTTTTATAAACTTTCGTCAATCGACTATTGCTTCTACTCCTTAACAACTCTAACATATCCAAATTCGCAAACGTTTCCATTATTTTTATGTAAAAAATATTTTCTCGCACTTGAAAATTATTTATTTATATATATTTTTTTTTGTTTAATTGAACACACTGTGACGGTGATCTGTTTTGCTCTGCACTGTAGCAAAAGAATTTCTGTTACAAGCAGAATAAGAAAGAAAAAAAAATAATAACCTTGATCTTGAAACTATTTTCAAGTTCAAGTATATACATATAAACAACACCTTATATGGTAATAGGTTGATGGCATTTTTTTTTATTTTTAGCAAACTGATTTATGGCGTGTTGTTTTCTCTTCATTGTGTTGTATGAAATCATGAACACATTCATATGCAATCATGCTGGTCAAACCACGTATTTTCTTGTATTGATCTCACTTGCTCTCATAGTCATATATGAGTGGGAGTGTTATAAATACTAGAGAATATTATGAATGCATATGAATGTTCTCAATGAATTGGTGGTGATTTTGTTTGTTTAATAAACCGGTTTTTATCTGCAGAGGAATGAATGAAGAAGTTTAGCTTGATTAACAAGACATTTAAAATTAAACGGGGAGTTGAAATGTGACCATGAAAGAATAAGGTTGAGGAAAAACCTCCGAAAGTTTAAAGTTTAAGAAAAAATTAAGTTTAAGAAAAAAAATTAAGTTAAGAAAATTTAAGCAAACTGAGTGTTGCTTATAATTAAAGTGAAAGTTAAAAAAAAAAAAAAATAAGATGAAAAAAAAGAGAAATATTTTAAGACTTAACAAATTAAAATTAATTAAAGAAATATAAAATTTATGAACGGAGTTGAAGTTTTGTTTTTGAAGAACAAGGTTGAGAAAAACCTTTTAAGTATTTAAAATGTAGTCTTAATTAAAGTTTAAAGAAATAAATGACATTGGGAGTTGAAATGTGAACGTTAAAGTTAAAGGTTGAGGAAAAACCTCTAAAAAAAATTTAAGTTAAAATTAAGTTTAAAAAAAAAAAATTAATTTTAAGAATTAAAGAAAGAAAGTTTAAAGAAATGTAAAATTAAATTTAGTGACATTAATGGAGTTGAATTTTGTTTGTGAAATGAACAGGTTGAGGAAAAACCTTAAATTAAAATTTAAAATGTAGTGTTAAGGACGGTTGTTCCAAAAAAAAAAATATTAGAGATTAAGAAACTTAAAATGTAGGACGTTAAAACTAAAAGGGAAAACTAAATAAGAATTAAGATTAAAAATGTAGTTTAAGAAATCAAGTAAAGTGTTAAGTTTAAGAAATTTAAAATTAAAAAAAAAAAAAAACATTAAAGTGAAAGTTTGCGAAAAAAAAATAAGATAAAAAAAAAATATTTTAAGACTTGAAAAATTAAAATAAAAGACATAAAAGTAAAGTTAAGTTTAATAAATTAAAAAAAAAGAGACTAATGTTAAGAAAAGAAACGAATGTTTAAAAAAATAAATAATTGAAAAATAAAATAAAATTAAAAAAGGAGTTGAATTTTGTTTATGGAAGACTAAGGTTGAGGAAAAACCTTCTTAAAAATTAAAAATGTAGTTTAGGAAATTAAAATTAAATTAAAGTAAAATTAAGAAAAGTAAAGTTTAAGTAAAGTTAAAATAAAGTTAAAATAAAAGTTAAGCTTAATAAATTAAAAAAAAAAAAATAGACAAAAATAAGACAAAGAACGCGTGTGTTCAAACATAATAAAAAAAAATATAAAACTGATAAGTTGATTAAATTATAAAAATTTTGTATGGAAATCAGCAACAATATCGTTATTAATGCAGCTATGGCCGATTTTGTTTAATTGCATATTGCGACACACAACCACGGCGTCTGGCGGCAGCAGCTTCATCCTCAACACCTACAACCATATGGCGGTAATTAAAAGACACCAATTAAAATGTTTTCTTAAATCTAAATTAAATAAAAAAAAAATTTTTTTTCTAAGATTTGTCTAACTATAAATTAAAATTATTTTTTTTTAAAGATTTTTCTAATTATAAATCAAAATTTTTTTCTAATTATAAATTTAAATTAAATATCAAATATTTTTAGATATGACGTTTGCTAAAATTAAAATTGTGCAAAAATCAAAATTGTGCTAAAATTAAAAATTTTTCTACTATTAAAGATTTTTCTAAAAATTAAAAATTTTCCTAAAAATTAAAAAAAATTGTCCTAAAATTAAATAGTGCTAAAAGTCAACTTTTGTTAAAACTAAATATGGATAAAATTAAGCTAAATTTAAAAATTCTCCTAAAATTAAATTATGCTATACTTTAAAATTTTTCTAAAATTAACATTTTCCTAAATTTAAAATTTCCCAAAAATTAAATTTTGCTAAACTTAAAATTTTGCTAGAAATAAAAATTTAAAATTAACCTCAATTTAAAATTATAGAAATTTAAGAGATTTTTTTTTTAAGATTTTTCTAATTAGAATTTAAAAGTTTTCTAAATGTGAGGTTTTCTAATTAAACCAAATTTTTGTCATTAAAATTTGCTAAGTGTAAGGTATTCTAAATATAAAAATTTACCTAAATACAAAATTTTTCTAAAATTACATAAAAAAGTTTTCTAATTATAAAATTTAAATAAATATATAATTTTCGAAATGTCAAAATTCGCAAAATATAAAATATTCGAAATATAAAAATTTTCTAAATATAAAAATTTTTTCCAAATATAAATTTAAACTAAAATTTAACTAAAAATTTTCTAAATTAAGAACTTTGCTAAATATAAAATTAATCTAAAAATTTTCCTAAATAAAAATAAAATTGAGCTAAAATTAAAAATTATAATAAGAAATATAATTTAGCTAAAAATAAAATTTTGCTAAAATTTTCCTAATTTTGCTAAAATTTAAAAATTCTTCTAAAATTAAAATTGAGCTATATTTAAAAATTTTCCTAAAATTAAAATTTCCCAAAAATTAAATTTTGCTAAACTTAATTTAAAATAACCTTAAAATGAAGGTTCAATAAAACTTGTTAAACCCAATGTAGAAAACCAAACCAAACCAAAATCTTATCATTGCAGTGGGTTACCTCCAATTGAGATGGAGTCGAGGTAACATGGTAGGGAGGGCAAAAGGGGCAGAACACCTCGTCCCCAATCCCAAGTTAAGTATGTCCATCCATCCATTTCATATCCGTTTTTTTGACAGTTTTTTTTTTTAAATCGCACGTGAAAATCAGTAGTGCGGTTTCCCTGGGCCTGAGCAAGACCCCACCCATCCGGCGAGCTAGGCCCCTACGCCAGCACGTGCGACCAGCAAAGGCTCAGGGAAACGGAAGCGGATCTTCCACCAACGCCGCACCATTACAACACATCAGTTGTTTTAACATACTTAGTCAGTGTTTGAAAGGTTGTTAATCTGAGTTTTACAAACGCCGCAGCAAGTGCATTATAAATAATATTCATGCTAGATACTGCATAACTTTTCATTATAAATACGGCCGTTTATGTTTAAGTTATGTTGTTGTAATATAATTAATTGTTGCTATCCCCAATATTTATGATTTTGGTTTGAAATAATTCAATAATTTGTACATATAAATAATATTTTGATTGATAAACGGAACTTAAGTTGTTTGATTTTTTTAGATACTTTCATTTTGTAAGAATTAAGTTACTATGATTGTTTTTAGTTTTTAATTTTAAAAAATTTCAATAAAAAATTGTATATCTTAATCTGCTAACTATTGACAGATGTAATTGTATTGATGTTGAATGATTTTGATTATGAAACTATTAGTCAGAAAAATTAAAGCATATTTTGTAGAAGAATTTTAAGGAACTAAAAATTAATTTATTTTGTTATTGTTAATATTGCCGTGTTGTAGCATTAAATTTATTAATAATTATATACCATTGTTTACTCTTGTTTAAACTTAAAAATCGAAAATAACTAAATAGTAACACAGTTGTAGATTGTTGTTTTTGCTTTTTGATGTGGCAAAGCGCTACACACAAAAACACAAACATTACTCTAACTCTGAGTCTTGAATTATGTTTAGTATATAAGTTGCCATAATTTTGTTAAGAAAATCAGAATCAAATCAAAAATCGTTCACTGAACACTATTTTGAGTTCAGTTTAAATTCTCTTTAATATTTCCGTTTTTCTTCTACTACATCTGTGCAACACCATGATGAAGGTATGGCTACAGTGTTTGACATTAAATTAAAAAAAGGAGCTTAAAAAAAATATAACAATAATAAACAGAATGGTTCTTTGGATGTCCAAGCAGACCAGTTCATATATTAATGTTTTTTCAAATATCATTTCAGTTCGCCTTTGCCGTAGTCATTTTGGGGCTTGCTGCCGGTGTCCAATCATCTCATGGTCATTGGGGTGGCCATGGTGGTGTTGTTGTTGACCATAGCGGATGGGGTGGCCATGGTGGTCATGGTGGCTGGGGTGGTCATGGCGGATGGGGTGGTCATCCCGGCATCTCTTTAAGTCAAGGTCACGGTCATGGTGGTGGTCATGGTGGCTGGGGTGGTCATGGTGGCTGGGGTGGTCATGGCGGATGGGGTGGTCATCCCGGCATCTCTTTAAGTCAAGGTCACGGTCATGGTCATGGTCATGGTCATGGTGATGGACATGGACATGGACATGGTGATGGACATGGACATGGACATGGACATGGACATGGACATGGACATGGACATGGACATGGACATGGACATGGACATGGACATGGGCATGGACATGGACATGGGCATGGACATGCTGTTTATGTTGCCAAGACTCTTGGTGCTGTACATACTGCTCCTTTGGCTGGTCATAAAGATTCTGTCAAATCCATTAATGTGGCTCATGCTCCTGGTACCCATTAGACTGCAAAAATAATTCAACAAGCCTGATATATCTGATGACAATTGATTGATTGATGCCAAACCAATGATTATACACAAAACGGTTGATACTTAATACACCTTACTCGCCTTGATGTATTTTACCTATTTTAACATAACTGGAATCAACAAATCTCACCAATATCTGATGGGTGTTTTATTTAGTTATTGAATTAGCTTATTTAAATGAATAACAACAACAAGAAATAGAATGTTAATCTGGCACACTTTCCACTACATTGTAAACTCTTTTGATTTATCCATTTTTCTGTCTATTTCTATCTTTCTACGTACTAAATCATACTAAATTATTGTCACAATATTAATTGATTCATGTTAAGGAATGTTGATATTTTATTAATTTTAAGTAACTAAATTATTGCAACAATATTATTCTAAGTACCTCTTACTTCGATCCATGTTTAGAATGTTGATATTATATCAAATATAAGTAATTTTAAAATGAAATCTTTAATGAAATAAATTTACAAAACAAAAACTCAAATTAATTGAATTTCATATTGTTTATAAGCCTGGGTACTATTAAAAGTGATTTTTAAAACTGTGAATGGTTGCGATGTAGTTAGATTTTTCGAATTATTCTTGAAACTATCAAGTCAATCCGATGAATTTCCACTGGATGGATTAAATTTGTACAGCTTTTTATTAGCAATAAAAAGTAGTTTTTGATCGAAAGATTTTTGTTAAAAATTTCGAATTGCTCATCACGCGTCTTATTCGCCTTATTTAGCTCCTTCGGATTATTTTCTATTTTCAAACCTGAAAAAATGGCTCAACAATCCAACTAATAGTTGCGGTTCTTGTTATAAGGCATACTTTTATTCGGTGCAAAAATAACAGTTGTTTATTATATTCGGTTAGTTTTATAGTCATAGTAACTAATACTAGCAGATTCCAGCGCTTGAAATTCGAGTACAGTTTATATGCAGCTTTTTTTTCAAGTTAGCCAACTCACAAACCAACACTTTTATGGTTTATTATTATTGTGAATGAAGATAACAAACTCATTAACAAACACATTAATAAATTTAATAAAACACACACATAGCATATGTATTGTTTTATGTATGTGTTAGTAACAACTTTAAATGCAATTTACTCAAAATAAAGAAAAAAATTTAAAAATCTGGAAATCTGCAAAATGGCTAAAAAGAAATACCTTTCAAATAATATACGTTTTGGACAAAATCGGGATAATATGGTAGAACAAAACATCGGTCACAAGTAATCGCCTAGCCCATTAATATTGTAGATGATGCGGAAATATGTTACGCTACTTAGTTTGTACGTTCAAAATTTTGAAGATATATTAGGAGAATGTCGAGAAAATAATATATTTTCCTGCAAAGTTGGTTTAGGAAGAGATCCGAACCTAAAAACGTTAGACCAATTGTAGACCAAATAAGTCTGTAAAAATTAAAATCACAACTGAAACAATTCCGATAAGTTCGAGTGTAGAAGCGAAAGAAATTATTTATCCATGACTGACTGACTGACTGACCTGCGTTGCAATTGGGCTTTATACGAGTGGAAAAGAAAAAGTCCCAGTCTTTTTTAATATTTTTGCCAACTGTGTGATCACAAATAATGAAATATTTAAAGAACAAACAAGCGTTTTGAGTTCTACAGAACTCATCAAGTATAGATTAATAGGTAAAAACATTTTTTCTAAAGACAGAAGGTATTTGTTTAAGAAAAGTTGCTTTTATAACAAAAGGTAAATTTTTAAAAAAAGCTAATTTTTTAAGAAACTGTAAGTTACTTTTTTAACCCTACGATTCATAACCGGGTACCCGTGTACCTTTTTTGACTTTAAAGTGCTGCTGTGCCTATAATTTTTGAGATATGGACATAAAACTCCGAATCATGAGAGATTTTGGCTAAACTAAGATTTAAATACGAAAAAATTCAAAATATTTTCAATATTTTCTTTAAAAAATGATTTTAAATGTTTTACCCCCATAAACACACAACCGGGGTCCCCGGGTACCGTAATGCAATTCCTATGTAAATGCCTGACATGTAAATGAAAAAACGTTTTTTTGTGTTGTTTTTATTGGAAATAAATGTCTTTTTTATTTATTTTATCATATTTTATATATATTATATTATAATTCATCCGAATCACTATCGTTGTTATTGTGGCAATTGTAGCATTTAGTAATTGTTATGGCGTGCTCATCGCATATCGGCGTGCTACATATGCTGCAATTTTTTCTAGTTTTTCTTCTGCGCTTATTTGGAAGAAGGTTGCACATGTAGCACACGCCCGTATGTACTTTTCTGCCCCTTTGTCGTGCTGACGGAGATGTTGGCGGACCTGCAGCACAAAGCACACTCTCCAACGGCCTTCCGATGGTGCTTTCAATTGCATTTTTTGTTGAAAATTGGCGCACGCTTTGCACATTTGAAATTCTATTTTCTATAACAGGAATGCACAGGTTTTCTGCCAGTTGACGCAGGAAATTCTTCCTGCGCATCGTGGTGTATCGTGCAGTTGGATTATTTCCATAATATATGATGTGTGATGAAAATGCGCTCACATTAATGATGTTATAGAAAAATGCCATCGGCCATCTTCTTGTTTGTCGCTGGGTCGTGTATTCTTGGAGCGTTTGGTCCATTACGTCCACCCCACCTTTTGTTTGGTTATAAAAATTTATAATTTCTGTTTTCCCATTCTCGTCAATTTGTGCATCATCATGCATACTAGAAAGAAGGATGACCGAGTTGGACTTCCGCTGCTTATATGAGAGCAGTGTTACGTTGTCGTAGAAGCCAAATAAACTTGAACCAACGTCTTTTTTTTTGTCTTCTTTCATCTCCGCAGGGATGTAAGCTTTGTTGCGTCGGAGTGTACCCACAATGCTGAGCTTTTCTACTTTTAGTTGCCTAGCCAACGGCAGCGTCGTAAAAAAATTATCCATTGTTATATTTCGTCCGCTACCGTAGTATGGCCCAACTAAATCTCTCACCACTCTTTCGCCAACACCAACTTCACGACCAGTTTCTTGTTTGCCAGTATATATTTGGCCATGAAGTGGATATGAGTTTTTGGCATCGCAAATCCACCATACTTTTATGCCATATTTTGCTGGCTTCGAGGGTATATATTGGGTGAATTTGGTTCTACCACGGTATGGATATAATTGTTCATCAATGGTCAAATATTCTGATGGCACATAATATCTGGCAAGATTTGCATTGAGCATTATCCAAATATCGCGAATTGGCGCCGCTTTGTCTTGACGCTGCCGCTCTACCCGTGTTCTGGGGTCGTCAAACCGCATAAAACGCAGCAAATCGAAAAACCTGTTTATTTCCATGGTGGCGCGGAATATTGGGTGAGCCTGTGACGTCCACAAATCTCTTGCGTTTTCGTCATTAGAATGATTTGTGCCAGCCATCAAAATCATTCCAATGAACGCATAAATTTCGTTGATTGTCGTGTCTTTCCACTTCAACTGACGTCTATTGGGATTCGCTTCATTGTACGCATTATATGTGGCATGCGCTTTTCTATTCGTGTGGCGCACTATTATATCCACCATTTCCACTGTGAGGTATGATTTGAAACACTGCAAAGGCGTCATATTTTCAGTAATCCGCGCTGGACCACAGCGGTCTCTGAATATATTGTGGCTTCTCACTTGTTGGCAACTACGTGGTGTTCGCTGCCATTGTGTGCCGTCACGTGCAGTCATGTAGTCTGCTGGGTTTGTTGTTGGTGCATCTTCTTGCATATCATCATCTTCACTTTCATCATCAAAGAAAATTTCCTCTGGTGCGTCAATAGCAGCTGCAATTTCGTTTGCGTTGTCAACATTCAAATCTTCATTCTCTGATTCCGAAACTTCGCCAGTATAGGACACATTTCCTTCATTTTGGTCTTCCACAGGGTCCACTTCAAGGTCCTCATCTTGAGTCGCTTCCTCAAATAAACGTTGAATATATGTGCTTCTTGCTTCATCACTCAAATTCCAGTATTCCCTTGGAGACAAATATCGGTCGTTGCGGCTCATTTTTCACCAACTTCACTGTTCAAATATTCAACACAGACTGGCGAAGCAAATGAAATATTTCAATTTTACGACACAAATGAACATCTGCTATCTAATTCAAAAGCAATTAAGCAAGTAGGTACCGAAAATAAGCAAATAAACAACCCTTACATAAAACCAGTTTCTGCCTACTTGTGTCGCTTTAGGTACTTATATACGAACAGAAACCAGTTTTTTTTCCAAATATCAAATTTGTACAGTTGAGAACGCAAAATATAATCAACAACAAAAATATTTACAGGAAAATACTATTTTATTTCAATAAACGCAAAACAACCTACTTCGGGTACCCGGGTACCTGGTTATGAAATTAAAGGAGTTTTGCTGGTTATGAATCGTACGGTTAAGAAAAGAACTTATACGTGTACAGTAGGGTCTCCAAAAAAAAAAAATGTGATGTTTGTCTACCCATATTCGTAAAACGTTTACTTCACAAAGAAAGTCACAATTAAAAAAAATTGATTACTAATTCACTAGAATTATCTAGATCGCAATTTTGAAACAAATAAAGAAATATAACGGTAATTTTTAATTATTCAAAATTCAAAAAAAAAACAAGTAAGAAAACTATAGTCGGTCTAGACCATATCTAGACTATACGATACCCTATACCATGCGTTTAGGGACCCTATCTCTCAGGCCCAACTAACTGGATATAGAAAATAAGCATAAACCAAATTTGTGTGGGATTTTTATTAATTTTTTTGGCTGCAGATATGAAAAAGTTCATACCGGATTCTATATTTATATGGAGACTAGGTCAAAAAATGGACCGATCCTGACCATATTTGGTAAAGTGAGTTGCATTTTGAAAAAATATATTCAAACCAAATTTGAGAAAAATCTGTGCAATATTTTTGTTTTTTGATAGATTTAAGTGAAGATCTGGAAGCAACTCCATATGGGGCCTATGACTAAGAATTGTCCTATAGAGATTATTTTTTGGACTACTGGCTTAACGGATACAATAAATACATACAAACCCAATTTGACTGAGATCTATATGATAATTTGGATCTTATGGCTATTTATTCGATTTCATACGGGTCATTAGTATGCGGACTAGGTCTGAGCATAGACCGAATTTCACCAATTTCAATAGCGTTCATGCTATGGCTGATAAAAGGTTATATACCAAATTTCATTAAAATATATTCATATTTGCGACCTGTAGTTTGATTACAAGGTTTACATGGACACACAGACGGACGGACGGACGGACATCGTTAAATCGTCTCAAAAAATGGTTCTGAGTCGATCGGTACAATAAAAGATGGGTCTAGGTCAAATATTTTTGGTAGTTACAAACAGCAGCACAAAGTCATTATACCCAAACCACATAGTGGTATAGGATATAAAAATTCAAACCAGTGCAACCAACAACAAAAAAAGAAGAAACCAATGTAAGATTAGTAACCATACATAATATGTATTATGTATACATAATCATGTTATGATATTGGTTGTGAAATATACGAAATATATTTGTATTTTGAAAATTATTTCCCTCTATAATAAAAATTAATACAATAATAGAAAATCAATTTGTTAACTGTAAAACCCAATTATTATTGAATTTGTAAAAAAAAAAAAAACTGGCCACGAGCAGTTATTAATTATGTTAATTAATAACAAATATCTATGTTCGCGTTAGTTTGTAGTCACTCGCATTGAATTAACTACACAAACTTATAAGTAGGTACTTGCATGAATTTACACATTTTGCCTCCACTTAGTATGCCATGGAATAAATGTCATTAAAAGAAAACAAAAAAAAAAAAAAACAAGTAAGAAAATTATAGTCGGTCTAGACCATTTTTGGACTACTCATTAGTGGATGTAATGAACGCATACAAACCCAATTTGAGTAAGATCTATATGACAATTTGGATCTTATGGCAATTTATGTCGATTTCATATGGGTAATTTGTATGGGGGCTAGGTCTGAACATGGACCGATTCTCACCAATTTCAATAGCGTTCATCCCATGGCCGATAGAAGCTTATATACCAAATTTCATCAAAATGTATTCATATTTGCGACCTGCAGTTTGATTACAAGCTTTACATGGACACACAGACGGACGGACGGACGGACGGACGGACGGACGGACATTGTTAAATCAACTCAGAAAGTGATTCTGATTCGATCGGTATAATTAAAGATGGGTCTAGGTCAAATATTTTTGGTTGTTACAAACAGCAGCACAAAGTCATTATACCCAAACCACATAGTGGTATAGGGTATAAAAAATAAATAACTGGGGTCTAATCGTCGTTATCGTTATCGAAATTTTTCGATCGAAATTATTTTTTTTTATTTTTTTAAATTTATTTTTATTGTTCACAATATTATAGTTAGGAATACAATAATTTTGATATATTAACGTTAAGAGTTTAGCCAGTTTTGACTTTTCAACTTAAATATATAGTTTATATGAGGTATTATAATTTTCTTAAATATTATTTTATAATATAAATTAAAAACCTTATGATCAATTAGAAAAAAAAAAAAAAAAGATTTAAAAAACTTACAATTCAAAAGCGGGAGAGTTAATAGTTAAAAGTATTCAATTAAGGACATAAAGCATTAATGTGTTCATAAGCAGAATTTTCACATCTATTAAAAAATTTTTCAGTTATAAAATTTATTTTGTCCTTAACCATTTAGATATTTGAAAGTGAGTGAAGACGTAACGTTGAATAGTGAAATGGTAGATTATAAATCATTTTCAGAAGCTTATTTTGGCATACTTGTAGACGTTTTAAGTGACAATCAGAAGTCTTGCACCATGCAGGAGCAGCATAGAATAATATTGCATGAAATACTACCTTTAAAATTAAGAGCTTATTTTCAATACTGAGATGGGATTTACGGTTTATAAATGGGTATAGTATTTTAGAAGTGATATTGACCTTGTTTACTATGTAACTAATATGCTCGTTAAATAACAGTTTTCTGTCTAGTATTACACCTAGATATTTTACCTTTGTCTCCCAAGGGACATCGACTCCATCACCTTTAATGTTGTATTGTGGGTTTGACTGGGTTTTAGTAGGGTTTACTGAGATTCTCCATTTACTAAAGTACGCAATAACTGTATTTACTGAATTTTGAAGATTACTGAGTACGTCGTCAGATAAGGTATCAAAACTTAGAATTGCAGTATCATCCGCAAAAATTGAGGTTTCACAATCTGACAACCTTGGGAAATCGGATGTGAAGATGTTGTAGAGTATTGGAGAAAGACACGAGCCTGGAGGACACCCAGCGGTAATATTATATTCTTCGGAAAAATCTTTGCCAATGAGGAACTCTGAAATATCGGTTTCTCAGGAAGATACTACAGATCTTAATTGTTGGTTTATCTAACCCACTAACGATTAATTTATGAATTAACGCGTCATGCCACACCGAATCAAATGCAGCTTTTATATCTAATAACACCATCGCCGTTGATTTGTCATCGTTAAAACTATTCTTTACAATTTTCTTTATTCTGACTAACGGTTGTGTCGTGTTGTGTTCAGAACGAAATCCATATTGTTGGATAGGAAGAATGTTTTTATCTTCAATGAACGCTAAGATTTTTTCCTTTATGATTTTCTCTAGTATTTTGCTCATTGAATTTAAAAGACTTATTGGTCTTTAAGAGTCCGGTCTAGAACGATCCTTAACAGGCTTTGGAATAGCAATAATTTTAGAATTTTTCCAAATATGTGGGAAGTGACATAGTTTAATACATGCATTGATGAGCTGTGCAACTACTTCTAAACCTTTCGTAGGAAGTGCTTTCAGGCATTTATTTGAAATTCCGTCGATGCCTGGACTTTTCTTATTTTTAAGTTTCTTTATTATATTTCTAATTGTGGTAATATTTACAACGTTTTTATTTCCCAATGTAAAACTTTGGTTATTTAGAACTTCTAATGAATTTGAAACAGTCTGCATTATGACTGGATCACTCAAGTTAGCGGAAATAGAATGGTTCAATAAGAACGTTTGTGCTAGTATTTCTGACTTATCGTGATTTGTTGTAAACAAATTACCATTTGACTTGAGGCTTGGAATACATTTCGATTTCTTCCGAATAATTTTGGAAATGTTCCAAAATTTTGGTGAGGACTTATGAAGACTTTTCAACATATTATTCCAATTTGTGTTTCTAAACCATGCGATGTGCTCGCGTATAGTAATGTTTAAACAAGTGAATTGATTTTTGTAAAAAGGAAGTCTATATCCAGTGGTGATATTCAGCCGGTACGGGGCGGTACGCTCGTACCGGTTGTTAACATTTTTAAAATTTTCCGTACCGGTTGTTGTATATTAAAAAAAAAGTATGTTTTTAAGTAAAAGTATGTAACCACTAAGCTTGAAAGGGTTAACGGAAAATTCTGTAAAAAAAAATATTTTTCTTTTAATAAAAAGGGAATTTCCCTTTTTGAATACATTTTTATTTTGATATATTTACTCTAAATAAAAAGTTTAGTAGTATAAATATTTTTATGGTGAATGGTTATCCCTTACTTTTAATCTTTATTAAATTCAGTTTTAACGTGCAAGTATGAAGTTTTTAAATTAATTTAAATTTCTAATTAATTATTAATTAATTATTAAATATTTTCTTTGTTTCAACCTAAGAATGAAAAGGCAAGGTAATTTGGATGACTTTTTTAGCAAATCTATAAAAATAACCAAAAACCCTGAACAGCAAGCTGAGAATATTACTAATTCTAATAAAACAAAACAGGTAAAAGAAAAAAATTATACTTCTGAAGTTCAACACCAATCGGAAAAAGTTGGAACGTCTCGTGATGCTGCGTTATTACATTTTTGGAATGATAAACAACTAAATTATTTTAAAACTAAATACGAGTGGCTTATTGTTGTTAGCGATGAAAATGTGGGATGCCAGTGGTGTTCGAAAGTAGAATCGTTAAATTTAGAAACTGCTAAACATTTACACATTTCTGTGGAGTGGAAATCATGTTCTGTCAAAGCTCATGGCTCGAACAAAGAAAATTTACAATCATCAATGAGAAAAAAATTGAAGGAACACAATGAATCAGCTTCACATAAAAAAGCTGGGGAAATAATAAAAATTGGTGAAACAAATATAATTTCCAAATCTTTCGATGTGGCTAATGAAAAGTATTTAAACAGCACAGTAAACATTTTTAATACTATCTATTTCATAATTAAAAACAATTACCCATTCAGTGATTTTAAAAAATTAATTGATTTACAGAAAAAAAATAATGTAGATTTTGGATTTTCATTACATTCCAGATTTGTAGTTCCACTTGTCGCAAAGCTTATATCTACAGAAATAAGAAGAATTATTTTTGGAAAACTGATAAATACAGGTTGTAAAATTTCAATTATTATTGATGAAGCCTCAACTGTTTCACACAAAAGCGTTTTAGTAGTTTATTTGAAATCTGAAATTCAAGATTCCGATGATAGTGTAACAGTTTTTATTGATCTTGTCGAATTAGAAGGAACAACATCAGTAATAATTTTTAAAACCTTAATATCAGTTCTTGAAAAACATGGTTTTAATGAAAAATATTTACATGAAAATCTTATTGGATTTTGCTCAGACGGTGCTAGTGTAATGTTAGGAAAAAAGACTGGAGTTTCTGCAAGAATTTTAGAACATTTTCCAGGTATTAGCATCTGTCACTGTTTAGCTCATCGTATTCAGTTAACTCTAGATGATGTTATCAAAGAAGTAAATAACTTTAGATATTTTCTCGGTAAACTTTATTCGTATTATCATACTTCAAATAAACATCAACGAGAATTAAATAATGTTTCTAAAGAACTTGGCACTGAAGTACACAAAATAGGTAGAATATTTGGTCCTCGATGGCCAGCCTGTAGCGCTAGGACCGCCAAAGCAGTTTGGATATCATATCAGGCCTTATATATTCACTTTAGTCAAAATAAAGAAATTGGAATAATGTCATATTTCAAAAATGAAAACTTTTTAAAAGATTTAGGTTTAATAAACGACATATTAGAATAAATTTCTGTACTGTCTACAGCTTTACAAGAAAGAGATATTTCATTAATTAGAGCTGATAGATTGATAAGGCGAACGATAAATCTATTCCAACATTTAAAATTAAATAAAGGAACATATGAAAAAGAAGCAGATGATATTATTAAGACGAAAAAATACAATATTCCATTTGAAATTAATAGAAAAAAAAAACATCAATTGTTGTTTCGAGAGATAAATTTTTTGATTGTTTAGAAAAACATATGAAAACGCGTTTGCTATTAGACGATAAAAATGAAAACTATAATAATCTCTTAAATTACTTTAATTTATTAAATCCAGAAACATGGCCGGGTGATATTTTTGAAGCACCATGGATTGAAGGTGAAAATAGGTTAGAGCAGTTAAATAAAATAATCAAATACATCATTCCAGTAAATGATTTTCGAGATTTTGTTGATGTGCGAGATAGAGAATCTAAAAATATTAATACTATTTTGAGAGCAAAAAGAATTTTAAATGTAATTGCTGTTAATTCCGCAGAAGCTGAAAGAGGATTCAGCACAATGAACAATATCATTTATGATAAGAGAAATTCGTTGTTAATTGAAACAACAAGTCATTTAATGACAATAAATTTAATGGGAAAATCGATTGAGGATTTTGATGCAACACCATATGTTAAATTATGGTTGCGAGAAGGGCATCATATGGCAAGTGACAAACGTGTCAAAGCAGCCGCACCTAATTTGCCGTCCCAAAACCAAAATTTAATTTGGAAATTATTTAATTAATTTTATATACTATTTTTTATACTATTATATATAATATATGTATTTCTTATGTAAATATGTAAATAAATAACTATTATGAAGTAAATATAACCTACAATAGATTTTTTTCCATGCGTACCGGTTGTTAAAAAATTCGAATATCACCACTGTCTATATCGTATCCATTTTCTCCTGTAATTATTTCGGATGCTAATGAGGTTCAATATATGTCTTGGTAGACGTTTAACAAAACAATCTGAAAAAGATTTTTTTTGGAACACTTGCATCGATGGCAATTTGCAAAAACGATGTAAATTCTACAACTAATTGTTCGATGTCATTCGTAGTACTTAACGAAGTATCTAGGAGAAAATCAACATTGTTATTTATGTATCTTCTAAATAAACTCCAGTTCGCGCTATTGTAATCATACACAAGATTTGATGTGGTATTGTAACCTGATTTGAAAATGGTGCATACCGGAAGGTGGTCTGAACTTAACCTGATTAGAGTTAGAGCCGCAGAAAGTTTATTTGGTGCATTAGTAATAAAGAAATCTAGTACAGAAGGGTTTGCGTTCCTTCTGGCAGGAATATATGTAGGTTCTGCCGGATAGATAATATCAAAATAGTTAGTAGAAATCAAATCATTCAATATATTACCCCAGCAGTTTGCTCGAAGACACCCCCAATTTTGATTTCTGCAGTTAAAATCACCACCTAAAATATACCTGCCCTGAATTCTCGAAAACTTTTTAAGGTCCGATTTGAATTGCGATTTTCTAACACCATTTTGACCAGAAGAACCTCCAGGAAAATAGCAACTATATATTTGAACACTTGAATTATCACTAAGCTTAATTTTAACACCAACATTTTCTATTAAGTCTGTATTTATTACCGGCAAAATTTCGTGACTTATATTTTTATTCAGTACTATTGCTACACCACCGCCCTGAGAATGCTCACGATCTTTTCGATAGCAGACAAACTGTGGGTGGTGCATTGATATATCTGCATTCAACCACGTTTCATTCACTAGACAAATATTTACATTTTCCCTTACTAGGAAATCAAAAAATTCATAAAATTTGTTACGAATTCCTCTAGAATTCCATATTAAGATCTTTAAATTGGTACTCATGGTAGAAATTTGAAAGCTAATTCGGTGATAACATTAAATTGATCATATTTTGTTTTACAAATTCTTAGTTTTCCTATTAAATCAAAAGTTAAACTTTTATGTTCATCTGTAGAAAATAAATCATTTGAAGAATTATTTGATGGGACATATTCTGCCCGAACAATGTTAGCATATGTGTTGAAAGTTGGTTGGTGTTTAATATCAACGTAACTATTTCGTTGACTTTCCAAAATAAAATAATAAGAATAATTTTACTCTTTCACTGTTAACAAATTATGGCCGCCAGTTAAGAGTACAAGTGAAACGAGGTCTGATGTTTGCCCGTTTTCTTTAATAATAAAACAAAATATTTAATTTCGATAGATTTTACGCGATATCGAATGCGGCGATTAGCCTCCTGTTTAAAGATTTTAATATAAATAAAAATTGATCAGATTTTCTTAAAATTTTGTTTTGCAATATTTTAGATGTAAGCAGTTTTTCTTTTCAGAAGAAATATAAATGTCCATACAGGTACCAAGTTTTTTCATTTTCAGTTTTCCTAATTTTTAATTTTTTATACAATTTATCAAGATATTTGTTATGGAAAAAAAACTTTCAGATTAGAATATATTTCTTAATAAATACGTTTAAAAGCTGTTCTTTTATATTTGTCACATTCTAATATTTGTGTTTTAGAATCGCCGCAAATCTCAAAGCTTATGATGTGTTTTTAAAACATTCATATTTATTACGGTTGGCGTAGTCGTATTTCGACAACTGTCGTAGTCGTAGTCGAATTTAAAATTTTTTGGTACCATGTAATATTTTCGACAACGACAGTTTTGTAAAAGAGCCATATTGTAATAGATGACTCTAATTAAATTGATTATGAAACGCCTTGCTATGTAAACTGTCAAAAAAAAAACAGCTGTTCATAAAAAATAATAACAAAAAAAAGTGCGTGGCATACAAAAAATTAAAAATACTTATTTTAAATTTAAGTTTAATAAATAATGTTAAGTGTTGCATTTTATTCATCTTCTGAAGATGAAGAAACAGAGAGTGTACAGGAGGAAATGAATGCTAAGAGAAGACTATTAAGGCAATAATCCAACATATTTGCCTTACCTAATACAAAGTAAGTTTGGAAAATATTTTTTGGTAAAAACTAATTCTACATTTTGTTATAGATTTGTTAGTTATTTTAGACTAAACAAAGAGGCATTTAAATATGTGTTACACAAGATTTCACCATTATTAAAAGATAAAATAAGGGCAACAGGAATATCCAAACTGGTAAAGTTAACAGCGACAATGAGGATACTGGCTGAGGGGAGTTACCAGAAAGGTGCTGGTAACGATAACAATGTAAACTTGTGTCAATCGTCAGTGAGTGAAGCATTTAATGAGTGCATTGACGCAATGTACAGCGAACTGTGTCCAAGATGGATTTCATTTGAGATGGATGAAGAAGAAAAAAATGAAATTAAAAAACATTTCTACAGAAAAACAAAATTTCAGGGAGTAATAGGCTGCATTGACGGAACCCATATCAGAATTATACCAACCACGGTTGATCAACGTTTTAAATATCACAACAGAAAGGGATTTCATAGCCTGAATGTAATGGTGGTAATTTTGAATATAAAATTTTGTTTTTTTTTATGTTTTTAATCTTTTTTAAATCTTAAAGGTATGTGATCATAAACTCCGTATAAGGTACATACAATCTCATAGTGCTGGATCGTCCCACGATTCTCTGATTTGGAATGTGAGTGACTTAAAACACTATTTGAAAGAGAAATATGATAATGGAGAAAGGAATACATGGTTGCTGGGTAAATTACAAAACTTAGCTTCCTTTTGGATTAAGAGTTAATTTTTTTGTTTGTTTATTTATAGGAGATGCTGGTTATCCATTGGATTTTTACTTGATCACACCTTTCAGATCAACACAGGAAGGTTCACCAGAAAGTTATTTCAACCATATTCATGCTAAAACAATAAATGTTGTTGAGCGAACCATAGGGGTTTTAAAGAACAGATTCCGCTGTTTACTCGGTGCCAGGCAACTTCATTATACTCCCGAAATGGCTGGAAAAATTACAGCTGTTTGTGCTTCTTTGCACAACATATGCATCCACTACAATATAGATTGGCCTGATACCTATTTAGAAGATGAAATAGTAGAATCTGAAAGCTTCGAAGATAATTTGAGCGCTTCAGATATAAGAATAAAAATAATGGATGCTTTAAATAATTAATTTTTATTTTTTATACAGAACAAAAAAAAAAAAAAAAAAACAATACAAAAACTTAAATATTAAACTTTAATATTTATATAATAAAAGAAAAACTTTAAAACCCAATTTTTAATTTCTCAATCTCGACTTTGTTAATTTTCACTTCCAGTTCCGCTTTTCTTATTTCTAAAAGAGCTCTTCTGTGTTCATTTTTATTGTCTAATTCACTTTTGTATAGTTTTAACATTTCTTTTTTAATTTCATAAATTTTTCGAGTATACCTTTGTATTTCAAACAATTTATTCTTTAGGTCCATGCATAATTCTCGTTGGAGTTTTACTTGCTCTTCTAAAAGCGAAATTTTTTCTTGAGCCTTATTTTTGCGAACTTTTTTAGAAGCTCTAGGGGAAACAGATATATCCTCAATAGCGTCACAGCTAGTTTCAGCTGTTATAATTGGTTCAGGAAGTTTTTCTCCTGTTAATGTTGTCTCAAGACCTGTTTCTTCTGTTGACTCACGACCGGTTACAGTTGGCACATGACCTGTGGAATTACATCGAGCTCGCTTTATTCCAAATGGATTCCCTTCGGGACTTATAATAGAACGTAGCTCCAACAGACTGGCTGCTGCTTCTTCTACTGGCGTCAAAACAAATTGCTTGAATGTTCCTCCACCTGTTGCATGACTTTCTGCTCTGTTGAATGCCTGTTTTTTCTTCAACTTACATTTAAAATCTGCCCACACCTTCATCCAACCTTCATCAGTACGAAATGGAGGGCCAATGGTATTTAAATCCTCTGCTATTTGGTTCCAATCCCCTTTGATATTAATTTTGCTTAAGCTTTTGTGATAGCCCTTTGCTAAATTGGGGTTTTTTTTCCATTTTTTTCTACCAATAGCGCAAACTGTTTTGGTGTAGTTATTTTTATTCTAAAATTTATAAAAATTCAAAATTGTTTATAAAATTAAGTAAATTGTATTTTTCTAATACTTACGCTTTGTTTGCAGCCATTGTAATTTTGTTTTCAAAGCTGTCGTGATCAAAATTTATAACGACAGTTTTTCCCCTTTTTGACAGGCAAATACGCCAAATACGATACGGTTATTTTGGTATATTTGTAATAGATTTACAGTTAGAGTTGTATTTTTGGCGTATTCGGCAAACGTGATACTATTTTTTAAAAACGCCAATGTTTGACATGAATACGCCATGAATACGCCAACCATAATAAGGGTGAATGTTAATTTATAAATCTTAGAAATAACAATAAAATTTAAAGCATTTCTCTTTGGTTTCTTATTAATGGATCTTAATACTTTTTTACTGTAATAAAGGCGGCTTTTTAACTTCTAACTGGAAACCTACATTATTCTTATATAAAAAAAAAACATTAAATAAGACAATATAATGAATACTAATCAGAAAAGAGAAACAATAAATTTAAAATTAAAATGATATCAGAATTTAAAGGTTAATTATCGGAAACTGTACTAAAATGGTAACCGTACAGGCGAAGGGTGTCAAAAATTCGGTACAGCCGAAGTTACCACTGTTCTCTGATCAACTTTAACATATTGACGCAGTCACATTTTAAAATTCTCTACAAATCTGCCAATATTTACTTGATCGTATAGCTTCAAAAATAAAAACTTTGCTGTTATTACAATTCAGTGCATTACAATTTCCGTGCATTTTAACATTTTGATTGAAATTATTTTTCTTGTAAATTATTCACATGGTTAAAAGAATTGATTTCATGGTTTCAATATCAGCATACTTTATGAAGCTTTTCATCAATTAATTTTATAAAAAAAAATATCGGTATTAATTTCAAGAAAATAATTCAGGAAAAAATTCCAATTAGATTTTGAATATCGAGTTTTTTAATTTGCCTGGGTTTATAAATAAAATACTAAAACATTTAATTTGAGTTTTTTGCAGCTTTATTCCATCAAAGATTTAATTTTTAAATTACTTATAATTAATATAATATCGACATTCTAAACATGGAACGAAGTAAGACGTACTTAGAATAATATTGTTGCAATAATTTAGTTACTTAAAATTAATAAAATAATTTAGAAAACTATGTAGAAAGCTAGAGATTGATAGGAGGATAGAGACAGGTAGAAAGATAGAAATTGATAGAGAGATGGATAAATCAAAAGAGTTTACAATGTTGTTAAAAATAAGCCAGGTCACCATTCCTATTTCTTATTGTTGTTGTTCATATAACTAACTTAATTCGATAATCAAAAACACTTGTCAGATATTGGTGAGAGTGGGTGGTTTCAGTGTGTACTGTGTTTAAATAATTTAAGTACATTAAGTATAGTGGTGAGATGGCGGGTAAGGTGTATGAAGTATCAACCGTTTTGTGTATAATCGTTGGTTTGGCATCATATTGTCATCAGATATATCAGGCTTTTTGAATTATTTTTGCAGTTTAATGAGTACCAGGAGCATGAGCCACATTAATGGATTTGACAGAATCTTTATGACCAGCCAAAGGAGCAGTATGTACAGCACCAAGAGTCTTGGCAACATAAACAGCATGTCCATGTCCATGCCCATGTCCATCACCATGTCCATGCCCATGTCCATGTCCATCACCATGACCATGACCATGACCATGACCGTGACCTTGACTTAAAGAGATGCCGGGATGACCACCCCATCCGCCATGACCACCCCAGCCACCATGACCACCATGACCACCCCATCCGCTATGGTCAACAACAACACCACCATGGCCACCCCATCCACCATGACCACCATGACCACCCCAACCACCATGACCACCCCAACCACCATGGCCACCCCAATGACCATGAGATGATTGGACACTGGCAACAAGCCCCAAAATGACTACGGCAAAGACGAACTGTTAGAAAAGATATTTGAAAAAACATTATTATTATTTGATTTGTATGCTTTTTGTAATTTGTATTATTAATTTTAAAATCCTTTTTTAATTTCGTGCCAAATATAACACTGTAGCCATACCTTCATCATGGTGTTGCACGGATGTAGTAGAAGAAAAACGGAAATATTAAAGAGAATTTAAACTGAACTCAAAATAGTGTTCAGTGTACGATTCTTGATTTGATTCTGATTTTCTTAACAAAATTATGGCAACTTATATACTAAACATAATTCAAGACTCAGAGTTAGAGTAATGTTTGTGTTTTTGTGTGTATCGCTTTGCCACATAAAAAGCAAAAACAACAATCTACAACTGTATTACTATTTAGTTATTTTAGATTTTTTAAATAAACCAAGTGTAAACAATGGTATATAATTATTAATAAATTTAACACATACAATACAATGCTACAACACGGCAATATTAACAATAAAAAATAAAATCATTTTTAGTTCCTTACAATTCTTCTACAAAATATGCTTTAATTTTTCTGACTAATAGTTTTATAATCAAAATCATTCAACATCAATACAATTACATCTGTCACTAGTTAGCAGAAAAAGAATTGGTTTAAATACGATTACCACTACATAGAACAATTCGATTAGGAAATACAATTTTTTATTGTAGTTTTTTACATAAAGCAAACTACGTTAGTTCCGTTTATCAATCAATATATTATTTATACAAATTAATGAACTAATTCAAACTAAAATCATAAAACCATAAATATTGGGGATTGCAACAGTTAATTATATTACAACAACATACCTTAACCATAAAATTTATAAACAGATATTCCTATAAGTTGTTCCTGAATATGATAAAATAAAATTTGTATGAAGAATTAATTCTCATTTTCAATAATGCAAAAATAACATAAAAACGAAGAAAAATAACAAAAGGTAAGACAAGAATATCATAAGAATTACATCTATAATATTAATAGGCTAGGGGATTTCTTGTGACTGATGTTTTGTTCTACCGTTCTATCCCGATTTTGACCAAACGTATATTATTTGATAGGAATTTCTTTTTAGCCGATTTGCAGATTTACAGATTTTTAAATTTTTTCCTTTATTCTGAGTAAATTGCATTTAAAGTCGCTACTAGCACATACATAAAATTATGCAATGCTATGTGTGTGTTTATTAAATTTGTTAATGTGTTTGTAGTAAAAATTAGTTTTTTTTTTGTGTTGATTTGTGAATTGGCTATAATTGATTTGCATACTTTTGGCGTCTTTATTTAATGAAAAAATAAAAAAATTTCCTAGAATTTGCGCTCGAATTTCGAGAGTTGGAATATGCTAGTAAGTATAAAAACAACATAAAAAACTAACAGATATTATAAAAAAAATATTTTTACAATTCTGCACAATATTTTTTTTTTGATGTGGCTAGATGTGCATTTAAAATTTTCACAATTAATTAAATGGCTTGCAAATGAGATCTTATAACGCAAACAGAATTTTGGTTCTTGGTTTTAAAAGATTTTTTTTATGACAGTGGTTATTAACATGTTTACTTAGATCTGATTTATCGCTATTTAATATTTTGTCACATGCCTTGCATCTTCATTTAAAGTCGTCATCTTGGACGTGTTCCAGCCATCCCATTGGCTTCTCGCCTTTCAACCAACTTGAGCAAAATCTTTGTTTTCCGTATTTTTATACCCTCCACATCTCAGTGGCAGAGGGTATATATAGGTTTGTCATTCCGTTTGTAACGCATCGAAAAACTAATTTCCGACCCAATAAAGTATATATATTCTTGATCCTTATCACAGCTCGAGTCGATATAGCGATGTCCGTCTGTCCGTCTGTCCGTCTGTCCGTCTGTCCGTCTGTCCGTGTGTCTGTTGAAATCACGCTCATTCAAAAAAAAAAGCATTTACTTAGGCCAGGTTACGAAAAAATTATTTGCCATAATTCCCACCAGGTTGGTATTGAAATCGGAGTAAATCGGGAGCCTCTGCGCTGAGAAATGAACAAAAGTTTATAGATACCTCTAAAAAAAACATGAAACCTAGTGTTTTCTTGTAATAGTTTAGTGGTTGAACATACAACAACATAAAAAAAGCCACAAAAAAAATGTGATTCATACATATTAACAATAACAAGAACACAACTACCATGAGCTATGTTAATAGTATTGCCACAAACCGAGGTGGAGGGTATCAAAGATTCGGCACAGCCGAATTTAACACTCTTACTTGTTTTGATGTGTTTTTAGCATCATCGAAAAACGAGTCGGACATGTTTCTAAAATTAAATATGTTTTAATTTATTATATTTTAATATTATTTTTTATTTACAAACTTACTTATTTAAAAAGAAGAGACCAACAAAGATGGCGTACGTATGTATAAATAAGATGCACTAAACAAGTAAGCTGCACAAACAAGCCATAAAAAAGGGGGTCAATAAAATTTGAATAAATTTGATTGAAACAATTGTCGTCGTTTTTATCGGGGTGTATCAGATTGCGAATTGATGTTTTAATTTTTCGCAGTACACGTGCCAGCACACGAACTTAAAATATAACTGAACTCGAACCTGTTTATTGTTCATGTTCTGTTTTTTTGCAGTACACGAGCCAGAACACCAACTTAAAATGTAACTGAACTGGAACCTGTTTATTGTTCATGTTCTGTTTTTTCGCAGTATACGTACCAGAACACGAACTTAAAGTATAACTGAACTCGGACATGTTTTTTGTTCATGTTCTGTTTTTCTCAGTACACGTACCAGAATACGAACTTAAAATAAAACTACACTGGAATCTGTCTGGTTTATGTGTGTTCGAAACAAAAAATATATGATAGAAAAATGTTCGGGTAGATAACGAAATATTAAAACGAAACGCAATCATGATTGTGCTCAGCACCATACAAAATTTAGAAACACACATAATTGCTATGAAAATAAAAATATATGTTTGTCGGTCTGAGCTATGTTTGTTTACATATATGTACGAGTTTTTTATTCAGTGTGTGTTTTTTTTTCTGAACTCTGATTATAGAGTTATTACCATACTTAAAAAGGTATATATTTTTAATTTTAAAGTTTAAAATTGAAAAATATATAATTCTAAGTTGTTCAAAAAAATCTGCAAAAAATATCTACAATTCGACAAAAGTAAGAAATCTTTTCCTCTTTCCCTACATGTTAAATTTTTGAAAAAAAAAAAAAAAATCCCTACAAAAAGGGAAAAATCCCTACACTTGGCATCTCTGAGTTAAAGAGTTAAACAACGATTAAAAAATGAATACAATTTCGCGGTTACAAATTTAGAATTTATAACAAACATAAGGAGAATGTCATTGAAAAGCAAAGACTTGAACAACTAGAGCGCACTCTGTATGTCAACGTCCATTCTAGTTCGACACTAGATAAATACAGTGAGGCCTCTAAAGCGCTCACGTAAACAACAAATGAAAAACATATTTATAATCTCTCGTGGCATTAGAATTAGATTTTTTTTATATTTTAAGTACCGCAAAATATTATAAGTGCAACACTCATAATGGAGGTAAGAATAATAACAATAAATCAGATTTCTGTCTACATATATGCGAAAAATGTTAGTATATATAAAATTTAATCAATATCATAAAAATGTAATATAGGATTTGTATATAAATTTATAATTTATAATATTGTAATATTTAATTTCTTATTTTAAAACTAATATGTAATGATTAGAATCGTTTTTAGTGTTTATATAACTTCTGAAGTTACTGCACTTTTTCAACATTTGCGGCTATCAATAAATAAAATCTATATTCGATACTAATAAATGGATTGAATCAACGGTTCTTTGAGGAGTATATTTAAGTAGTCAGCACATATTAACCCTCTCATTGTTGTTTCAATATTTGAAATTAGGAGTCTTTCTTGAATTTGCAATTGATAGTGGTAACATGTGCATTTGAGACACTAAACTGGGATTTAATCGTCAATATTAGTTATGGTAGCTTTTCGATCGAATTTATTTATTTATTTTCCAAAATAAAACATCAAGAATAACTTTACTCTGCCATTGTGAATGAATTACGGCCCCTACTTAAGATCCGTCTTCTTTAAATAATAAACCAAACTATCAAATTGCAATTGATTTTAATCCATAATGCGAATGCGGCGATTAGATCCCTGCATTTAACTGATGTCGAACTGGGAAGGATGTTGATATATAGAGTGCGTTGTAGCTATTTAAGTCTTTCGTTTTCAATGACATTCTCCTTAAATTTGTTACAAATTATCATTTTCTAACCGAGAAATTGTTCTCGGCTTTTCATCGCTGTTTGACTCTTGAACTATCAAGATCATTTATTGTGTAAAATTATATTGAAATTTTTTGTATCTACATGTGTATATCACCGCTGTATTTGGAAATATAAAGGAAAACAATATTGAAATTACTTAGAAGTTTGTATAAAAATCCCAATTTTTGTGTTTTATTTTTTAAATATCGTTTAGTAGCCGTATCTTGATTTTTGTTCCCCAAGACAAATCAAACCCCATTTCTCCGTGAAATATTTAAATAACTTTATCAAATTTTAATTATATTAGTACTGTACAGTTGGCAGATATGTATTTTAAATAGTTTATGTATAAATAAAAAAAAAAAAAAAAAATAGTTACGTTACTCTCTACCTCGCGATACCATATACGTACCATGCGTTTAGAAAAAGCGCTTTAGTTCCAATTACTAATGGGATATAGAACATAACCATAAACCAAATTTGAATGGCACTGTTATTAATTATTTTGCTTGGAGATATGGAAAATTTCATACCGGATGCTATATTTGTATGGAGACTAGGTCAAAAAATGTACTGATCCTGACCATATTTGGTAAAGTGACTTGCATTTTGAAAAAATATATACAAACCAAATTTGAGAAAAACCTTTGCAATATTTTTGTTTTTTGATAGATTTAAGTGATGATGGGAAGCAGCTCTATATGGGGCCTATGACTAAGAATTGTCCTAATGCAATTATTTTTCGATTATTGATTAATGGATATAATAAATACATACAAACCCAATTTGACTGACATCTATAAGATAATTTGGATCTTTCGGCAATTTATGTCGATTTAATAGGAGTAATTAGTATGGGAACTAGGTCTGAACATGGACCGAATTTCACCAATTTCAATAGCATTCATCCTATGGTCGCTAAAAGCTTATATACAAAATTTCATCAACATATATTCATATTTCCGTCCTGTAATTTGATTACAAAGTTTACAGGGACACACAGACGGACGGACGGACGGACATCGCTAAATCGACTCAGAAAGTGATTCTGAGTTGATCGGTGTAATAAAATATAGGTAGGTCTAGGTCAAATATTTTTGGTAGTTACAGACAGCAGCACAAAGTCATTGTACCCAAACCGCATAGTGGTATAAGATATAACAAGAACAACACAGAAAAATCATAGTTTTTAACCCTTAAATGCGCACTGTATTTTTAAAGATATAACCATGAAGAAACTTCTCTCGACTTCATTTCGACTCCAAAATAATTAAACTAAACAGAAACCCATTTTAAATATTCCAACTCCTTATCAATATATATTTATTTTAAATTAGTTTTTGAAGTTTTATTATATTTATGACCGAAGGTAAAAGAAACATATTTTGAAAAATTAAACATTTTAAATAATTGGCAGTAAAAAAACTTTTAGCGTAGAAAAAATTACGATTCAAAAAAATTCATGGCAGTGTAAAAATATATATTTACTTGGGCGACTACAAGACTTTATTTAATGGTTGTATCTTTAAAGATACACTGTGCACTCCTCTTCAAACTCTATAGTCGTTTTTGTTTATTTGCTGCTTCGTTGTGTAATTTAATTAATGTTTAATGTTTTGAACGCGCAGGATCTCTATTCGAGATCTTGTATTATCCACTAGTGAATTAATTTCAATTATTTTGAGAATTATTATAAAATACATTTCATATTGAATTGATTTTTAGCTTACTTTAATAACTACATTTATTTAAGACTAGCTGTTTTTACCCGGTTTTGCCCGGGATCCAAAGGCCTTTAACTTGAAAAAGAGTTCACTATGCTTACCAGGCGCTGAGTACTTAGTGCCCAATGAACCAATTCCTCAAAAAAATTAACTTTCTCCCCAAAAATTTGTATGGGATGGGGGACTTTGTTTACGTTTTTTGGAGAGTAAATTAATTTTTTACTTCAATTTAAAATTTTTTGATTTTTTAATTTAGAAGTTTTTTTAAAGACGCTTCAAAAAAATACTTCAAAAATAAGCTGCGAAGCCGCTTGAGGTATTTTTTTTTAAGTTTATTTATTTTGTAAACATCAAATATAACGGAATCGTTTGCATATTAAAGGAATCAGAAGTTTTAAAAATTTAATTACTTCATTCAGTAATTGGTCACCCTTGAGCAGAGACGTCAAATTTATAGAAGTTTCAAAAATAGAAAATGAATGCGAAGTTAAAATTGTGCCGCAAGGTTGCTTTAAGCAAGTGCCTATTTTTATCAACAGATAATTATTGCACATACGTTGATAAAACTCATCATAGGACTTGACCCTGAGCTGAGTTCCGCGAACGAGTCGCGTCCGCGTTCGCGCGTTTGGCAGCCACACCCGTGCTGCTGCTCAGTTGTCGTCAACTTATTTTAATCGCCCAAATATTTTTTAAGACCATTCCGATATTTTAGCTAAGCTGTGTTCCGCGAGCGCTTCGCGTCACGTCGCGTCCGCGTCCGCGCACCCAAATGATGCTATTGAAAAGAATACAGATATTAAATAAATTTGTTGTAGGACAGATATTGAGAGCAGTATGGAGAATTTGTATATTTCGTTCGGGGACATTTATTAAATTTGGGGAATTTGTTCATCGTGAAGTTATTCCCCAATTTTTTGAGGGAATAAGTTAATTTTTTTTTGGGAATTTATTCATTGGGGACTAAGTACTCGGCGCCTGCTTACCATTACAACTAACTTTGTTTACGCATGGTGTATTTTGAGTGTATGATGTCTAAAAGTTACGAATTTTAGTTATTCTAGAGCTTTGTGATATGCAACATTTCTGGTTTTTCCTCCTGGTGCATATACGAAAATATTATACTCAGGAACAAATTTCTATGAGAAAAGCAGTCGTTTAAGGAGTTTTAAATTCCCTGGATTCAGCTTTTCTTAGCCGCTGGATTTCTAGACGCACTTGTGTAGATTCAGGCATTTCCGCTTCTCTTAACAAAGTTTGCTGAGCTGCGTTCCGCGAGCGCTTTGAAATGATGCTACTGAAAAGAATACAGATCTAAAAATAAGTAAAAATTTAAGAACGAATTTGGGGAGTAAGTTCATATTTTTATTTCGTTAAAAAAAAAATGTAGAATTTGTTCATTTCTTTTGGGGACCTTTTTTGAAATTTGGGGAATTTGTTCATCGTGAAGTTGTTCCCGTGTGTACCAAATTTCAGAGAAATCCGTTGAAAAATACACATTTGTATAGCGAACAAACGTACCAAAAACATAAAATGAGTTTTATAAAAAAGTGGACGTAAACGTAGGCGTGGCCAGAAAGATATATAATCCGACCTTCGCTGGAGTACGGATATCACTTGTACCAAATTTTAGAGAAAGCCGTTGAAAAATATAAGTTTGTATAGCAGTCAAACAAAGAAACAAATAAAAGGAAAAAAAAAAAATAAATTTTATATACATAGAAGTAGGCGCCAAATTAGGCGTAGCCGGCAGGAAGCATATGGCGACCTTGCCTGGAGTACAGAGATTGTGCGTACCAAATTTCAGAAAAATCCGTTGAAAAATAGAAATTTGTATAGCGGTCAAACAAACAAACAAACAAACAAACAAACAGAAAATGAATTTTATATATATCGCACCTTTACCTCCAAAGTGAGTCAACTCAAAATTTACAAATTTTCAATAGAGGCAAAAAACGGTTTTTTTTTTAAATATTTACCTTAAAATTTAAAAACAGTTATTTCGTTGTAAAGAATTGCGGATAATAAGTATACAACAGTAGCAGTCTTTGCGATTTTTCAGTGTTCATCAAAAATAACAAGTTTTTTGGGTGGAACTCAAAATAAGTCTTTTTAGTGAATTCTAAAGAAGCTACTCTTATAACACAAAGAGGGTTACAAAATCGATTTAAGATTTTTATAGTAGATAGATACGACCACTGTGTATCGTTTTCTTGCAAAAAATTAAAATTGGTATGTGAAAATAGGTATGTACAAAAACCGTACATCACATATGACAACTCTTACGAAAACTGAGAATAGTGGAAATTAGAAGTATAAATGCAAAAAATATTCAAAATTCAAAAATAACGATTGTTTGTTTGGACAGAGTTGTATCTTCTGAAATTAATACAAAGTAAAGCTGTATGGTACGAAAACTGAATCTAAGCACACTGCTCATAGGCCTGACTTTAGGTGAGTGTGTTAAAGCGCTGACCAAAAAGTGCAAGTACGAGTGTATGTGAAGGTTCATGGTTCAAAACCTCACGGCCGCCCTAAGTAGAAAAAAAAAAAATTTTCATATAGAAACAATCTATTCAATTAAAAACATAACAATTATCACAATGTTCAATAAATCGCTGATGAAGGCTGAAATGCCAGAAACCGGTCCGATTAAGAATACAGTGCAGTTATGAATTTTTTAAATATATGCTTTCTTCTTCTTTACCACGCACCATTTAAACAAAATTAAAATTGCATATTAATTACAGTAGTAATTGCAATAAGTCTGAAAAATGACGATAAATCTAACAAATGGAAAATTTTGAGTTGACTCACTTTAGAGGTACAGGTGCGATATAGATAGTCATGTCAGGTTATATAATAGTTGGTGGGGTCAATATGACTGATGAGGAAGTTTGTGAATTATTATGCAATAGCGAAGGTATTACTTATGACAGTACAGACAGTAGTGATTCCGAAATTGATGAATTACATGTAACGCACTCCAGTGGAAAGAAACGAAACTTACTAACATGCAATTAATTATGAGCGAAAATAAATCGGATATGGAAAGTGAGGGTGAAATTGACATTGATGGATCTATACATGATTCGTTTATTCAAATGCTAAACGCTGATAATAATCCCGAAGTTCCGAAAAAGGTAGATTTCGGTCGATATGAAGAGTTAGATTTAACGCCATCTACTTCAATTTCAAAAATTGATATGACTGTCGGTCCGACAAATATCTGGAGTTCGTTTTCTTCAGAGTTTAGTAGAGTTACTATAAATCCCAAATCCAATGAAAAGGTTTTATGGAAAAAAAGGAAATCTTCAATTAAACGACAAGCAAGTTCAATTTGGAGATGATAGTAGTCTTCCAGTTTTTGTAGTATTTGGATTTTCCAGGGGTTGTTTTTGAAATTGAACCATTTAAACATTAGAAAAAGCCAAAATAAGCTAGTAGGTACAAAAGTATCCCGGGTGTGTGTTCTCGAGGAAAAAGTTGGGTATGCATCGTACGGTTAAACAGTACTAATACAGAGAATGAACCGGTAAAAGTTAAACTATTTGAATAAATGCAATATCTCGATTGTCCACAAATTATTAAAGATTATAACTGGCATATGGGCGGAGTTGATCTACTGGACAGCTCACTGCAACGCCACAAAATAAAAATGAAAAGCCGAAAGTGAACAAACTGAGTATTTTACCATCTTCTTGACATGACCTGTGCAAATGCCTGGATACTGTACAGAAGACTAAAGACCGGGAAGTGCCTGAAATGAGACATATCAAGTTGGAAGTGGCTGATGCATTGTTTTCATGAAATATAAAAATCAGTTCCTGGAAAAAGAATGGAAATAGAATAGAAAAAGAAATAGACGAAACCCGAATTCACAACCAGCGCCGCCGAAGGACACCAGACTAGATAAGATCGATCCCTGTATTAAAATGGACAAAAAGAAAAGATGCAAGCCACCGAAATGCTTTGTACAAACAAAAATGTTTTGCTTAAAATGTAAGTAAAATTTATGTCTAACCGCTGAAAAGAACTGATTTTACGTCACCACCAATTTTAGTTATTATTATATAAATTTTGTAAAAATGTGTATTATTTATAGTTTTTATTACATGAATTTCAGATGTATATTTTATTTTTAATTGAATTTGTAAATAAAAAGCTTTTAAAACAATATTTTGTACTTTTATTTTTTCCAATGTATAGCTTTTATTTTGTAAAGAAAAATGTAGATGAGTGCTCAATGCATCTTTTAAGATACAACAACTTTTTTTTAAAAAACTAGTTGAAAATTTTTTTTTTTAAACATGGTACGAAGTTGTCATTTTTTCACGATTTGACACATAATAAATTTTTTTTATAAAAATTGGAGCGGTTGCGCATTTAAGGGTTAATATTTTCATGAAAATCACAAGACCTATTGACCCGATGTCGATGATTTTAAACAGCAACTTGTTCAGGATATTAACGTGTCAAATTCATTAAAAATGAGTTGCCCAACTAAACTTTTAAGGATCGACGGACAAACGGACATCGCTATAAAACTCCGCTAGTTATAATGATCAATAATGCATATATTTTAAGAAGTCCAGATTTTTTTCTAATTATTGCAAAGGGAATGACAAACTTACATATACCATCTGCACACCAGTATGCAGAGATCTAGACCTACTATATGAAATCCTCTGCCATACATTTATAGAAAGGTCTTAGGTCCACCTAATTGGATATAGAAAATAAGCATAAACCAAACTTGAGGGGCACATAACTGACCGATCCTGGCCATATTTGGTAAGGCTACTTATTTTTGCGAAACAAACTTCGAGGGGATAAGTTAGTTTGAAATGTAAGATTATGGTAAAAAAAAAGAGGGATGGGGAATGCGGGCAGTTCAAATATCTCTATTATTAAATTTAAAATAATTTGACACAAATTATAAATTATATTTATTAAAACAAACTAGCAGATTCCAGCCCTCGAAATTCGAGTGCACATTCTAGGAAATTTAATTTTTCTATTAAATAAAGACCCTTAAAGTATGCTAATCAATTATAGCTAATTCACAAATCAATACCAAAAACAAACTCAACAAAAATGACAAAAATAACAAATTTTATAAACACACACATATCATTGTATAATTGTATGTATGTGTTAGTAGCAATGTTAAAAGCAATTTACTCAAAATAAAGGAAAAAATTTAAAAATCTGTAAATCTACAAAACGGCTAAAAAGAAATACCTTTGAAATAATATACGTTTGGTCAAAATCGGGATAAAACGGTAGAACAAAACCTCGATCACAAGAAATCGCCTAGCCTATTAATATTATAGATAAGAAATTTACTGACGGTCCTAGCCCATTAAGTCATAAGCCATGAGTTTCTGAAAAGGAGCTTCTATGGAAGATGACCTGACTTTTTCAGAATATACCGAAAATTGAAGTAGAAAACAAAACTAATTATTTAGCGGGACAATATCAAATTTAGGTTTGGGAAAAATTCCGGTAGATAAGCAGCAATTTTGTATTTTCTTCATATTTTTTTTTTTGACATTTACTCCAAAGTCATATATAGCAAAATAAATATCACATATACCACAACTCCGTGGTTTTCTGGAATAACCGCGTATGTCAATTTTTGTCAGTTTTGAGTTAACGATGTCAAATATATTAATTTTTAACGCTCTTTACATGTGTTAAATTAAAAAAAAAAATATTGACCATTTCAGAGTTTTTTCTTTAAATAACGACGTAACTTAAATGTTTATTAAATTAATTTGCAGCACTGTCGACGTATGTCAACCTAGGTTTGATCGCTGACAAATGACACGTTGTTATTAATGAAAAAAATTCAAAATATTTTTGGATTATTTTTCAGTTTACAACCACTTATAAAAACTGCTGTGTTTATTTCTGTTATTTTTTGTCACTATTATTCTTGATACGTTGTTATATTCTCATCCTAAGTCCCGTTAACTTTTTGTTGACGAACAAAAAAATCCATTTTTCAAGCAACAACAACTTATGTCTACATGGGTGGTTGCATTGGTAGTTTTCTTTTTCAAAGAAAAAGACTTTTGTCGACATAAGTCGTTTTATCTGCACATACTTTAAGTATTTACATATTGTTTTTCGTCCTTCTCTAGGATCTATTGCTCTGAAGATTTTTGACTCAAAATTTTATATAAAGTATTTATTGCCCATATCTACAGGACTGTTAAATAAAAAGCTCTAAAAACTTTATATCGAGCCCATAATTTCAAATATAACGTTTTTTGGCTCCCCTGAACATTTTGATTATATGACATATGCGGTTATTCTAGAAAACCACAGAAATAGCAAAATTAATATCACATATACCACAACTGTTATACGCTAAATACGGATTGCACAGAACCATTATTAATATTTTCGCTATTAAGTAAGACATTAAAGTTTTCGGGTTCTTTGTATTAATGATGGTGATAACATCGACTATTTTACTTTGTCTTAATTTTAAGTGAACACATATTTCGGCCTGTTAGTAAAATATAAACATAAACACGTGTAAATTTAATATTTTACTAAACAAAATTCAGCCATGCAATTATAAAATATAAACCAAAAAATTTAAAACTATAACAAATAATTAACAGTAGTGATAAAATGGAAAAAGAATATTTTTAAAAGCTTTATTAAAAAAAAAAAAACTAAATATAAAATCAATGTTATTTTCATCTCTTTGAATATTATTTAGAATGTATCAGTCCGAATAATACATTATTAAATATACAATTAAAATAATTACAATAACCTTCGCAATTTCCTTATGATTTGAAAGGTCGAATACCGAACTTTATTCTAATTATTTTAATTGGGTGTTTAATCTGTGCTACTTAGAATATATAAAAATTCCCTAGTGATTTGCAAGGTCGAATAACGTAACATAAAAATTCTTTATCCAAGAATAAGACAGAGATATTTTTAATTTAATTTGCCAACTGTGCAATACTAATTATTAAAAATAGATAGAAATATTAATTGCAGATTCAAGAAAGAATCCTATCAAACCAATTTTTAGCTCTACAGATCTCATGAAATAAGGATTTCGAAAATAAAACTTTCTCATTATTTCATAGTCGTATCACAACATTTTGTTCTGATTACTTAATTATAGTCCTCAAAGAACCATATATTTAATTGTAGGAGTTGTCTAATTTAGTTGCTATGATGGCATATAGATTTTATTTATTGATGGCCGCAACTGTTTAAAATGTGCAATAACTTCAGTAGTTATAGAAACATTAAAAAGGATTCTATTGTTTATTTCTTAGTTTTAAAATAAGAAATTAAATATTACAAAATTATAAATAATAAATTTACGTACTAATCCTATATGAAATATTGTTAATATTGATTAAGTTTTATATATAATAAGATTTTACGCATATGGAAAGAAATGTGATTTATTGTCATTGTTTTTACTTCCTTTGTGAGTGTTACATTTTATACACTTTTTCCCACAGATCTGGTAATTACTTTTGTATGTACTACAACACTTAAAATATGGAAAAATTTTAATTCTAATAAATGCCACTAGAGATTAGAAATTTGTTTTTCATTTGTTGTTTACGTGAGCGCTTGAGAGGCCCCACTGTATTTTACTGGTGTCGGACTGGAATGGATGTTGACATACAGAGTGCGCTGTAGTTGTTCAAGGTTTTCCTAAATTTCTAACCGTGAAATTGTATTCGTTTTTTAAACGTTGTTTAACTCTTTAACCATCATCATTTGTTGTGTTAAATTACATTAAACTTTTTTGTATCTACATGCGTAATACACCGCCATATTGGAAAATAAAGCAAAGTAACTTTTGACATTTCTTAGAACTTTTATGTAAAAACCTTAATTTTTGTGTTTTATTATTTTTTTTTTTTACTAATTTTTGGTAGCCGTAGCTTTATGTTGGGTTCCACAAGACTTAGAAAACCAACACTCATTGTGAAATATTTATTTGTTTTAACCGAAAATTAATTTTTCATACAAATTTGATTTTATCATATTCAGGAACAACTTATAGCAATATCTGTTTATAAATTTTGTGGTTAAGATATGTTGTTGTAATATAATTATGGTTTTATGATTTATGGTTTTATGACTTTATTTTGAATTAGTTCATTAATTTGTATAAATAATATTTTGATTGATAAACGGAACTTAAGCAGTTTGTTTTATGTAGATACTTTCATTTTGTCAGAATTAAGTTAATATGTTTTTTTTTTTCAATTTAAAATCTTAAAAAACTACAATAAAAAATTGTGTTTCCTAATCAAATTGTTCTTGTGGTAACCGAATTTCAACCAATTCTCTTTCTGCTAACTATTGATAGATGTAATTGTATTGATGTTGACTGATTTTGATTATAAAACTTTTAGTCAGAAAAATTCAAGCATATTTTGTATAAGAATATTAAGGAACTAAAAATGATTTTATTTTTTTATTGTTAATATTGCCGTGTTGTAGCATTGTATTGTATGTGTTAAATTTATTAATAATTATATACCATTGTTTACACTTGTTTTATTTAAAAAATCTAAAATAACTAAATAGTAACACAGTTGTAGATTGTTGTTTTTGGTTTTTGATGTGGCAAAGCGCTACACACAAAATCACAAACATTACTTCTAACTCTGAGTCTTGAATTATGTTTAGTATATAAGTTGCCATAATTTTGTTAAGAAAATCAGAATCAAATCAAAAATCGTTCACCGAACACTATTTTGTGTTCAGTTTAAATTCTCTTTAATATTTCCGTTTTTCTTCTACTACATCCGTGCAACACCATGATGAAGGTATGGCTACAGTGTTATATTTGGCACGAAATTAAAAAAGGATTTTAAAATTAATAATACAAATTACAAAAACCATACAAATCAAATAATAATAATGTTTTTTCAAATATCTTTTCTAACAGTTCGTCTTTGCCGTAGTCATTTTGGGGCTTGTTGCCAGTGTCCAATCATCTCATGGTCATTGGGGTGGCCATGGTGGTTGGGGTGGTCATGGTGGTTGGGGTGGCCATGGTGGTGTTGTTGTTGACCATAGCGGATGGGGTGGCCATGGTGGTCATGGTGGCTGGGGTGGTCATGGCGGATGGGGTGGTCATGGCGGATGGGGTGGTCATCCCGGCATCTCTTTAAGTCAAGGTCACGGTCATGGTCATGGTCATGGTCATGGTCATGGTCATGGTGATGGACATGGACATGGGCATGGACATGGTGATGGACATGGGCATGGACATGGACATGGACATGGACATGGACATGGCCATGCTGTTTATGTTGCCAAGACTCTTGGTGCTGTACATACTGCTCCTTTGGCTGGTCATAAAGATTCTGTCAAATCCATTAATGTGGCTCATGCTCCTGGTACTCATTAAACTGTAAAAATAATTCAACAAGCCTTATATATCTGATGTCAATATGATTGATGCCAAACCAACGATTATACACAAAACGGTTGATACTTTATACACCTTACCCGCCATCTCACCACTATACTTAATGTACTTAAATTATTTAAACACAGTACACACTGAAACCACCCACTCTCACCAATATCTGACAAGTGTTTTTGATTATCGAATTAAGTTAGTTATATGAACAACAACAATAAGAAATAGGAATAAATAGGAATGGTGACCTGGCTTATTTTTAACAACATTGTAAACTCTTTTGATTTATCCATCTCTCTATCAATTTCTATCTTTCTACCTGTCTCTATCTTTCTATCTCTAGCTTTCTATATAGTTTTCTAAATTATTACCACAACCCACGTTAAAGAATGTTGATATTTTATTAATTTTAAGTAACTAAATTATTGCAACAATATTATTCTAAGTACGTCTTACTTCGTTCCATGTTTAGAATGTCGATATTATATTAATTATAAGTAATTTAAAAATTAAATCTTTGATGGAATAAAGCTGCAAAAAACTCAAATTAAATGTTTTAGTATTTTATTTATAAACCCAGGCAAATTAAAAAACTCGATATTCAAAATCTAATTAGAATTTTTTCCTGAATTATTTTCTTGAAATTAATACCGATATTTTTTTTTATAAAATTAATCGATATAAAAGTTTGTGATATTTGTTCATATTATTTATGAAAAGCTTCATAAAGTATGCTGATATTGAAACCATGAAATCAATTGTTTCCTTCAGACGAATGCATTTACGACAAAAAGAATTGGAGTCAAAGTTTTTATTTTTTGGAAGCGATACGAAGAATTAAATATTGGCAGATTTGTAGAGAATCTTAAAATGTGATTGCAATAATATGGTGAAGTTTAACAGAGAACAGTGGTAAATTCGGCTGTACCAAATTTTGGATACCCTACGCTTTTTTTGATTAGTATACATTATATTTTCTTATTTATTGTTTTCTTATAAGAATAATGCAGTTCAGATAGAAGTTTATTCTTTCTATAAAAAGCTGTCTTTATTACAGTAGAAAAGTATTAAGATCAATTAATAAGAAACCAAAGAGAAATGCTTTAAATTTTATTGTTATTTCTAAGATTTATAAATTTACATTAATTTTTAAAGCAATTCTACAAATTAAAAATATATAAATTTATGGATAAAATCCCACTTACAAGTTATCCGCCGAATAACTGAAAGTGTCACTAACATGGGAGTCAAATCTACATGAAATAATTTTAAAAAACGTGTCTTGAGCTTTGAGATTTGCGGCGATTCTATAAAAAAAAATATTTGAATGTGACAAATATTAAAGAACAGCCTTTAAACGTATTTATTAAGAAATTTATTCTAATCTGAAATTTTTTTTACAAAACAAATATCTTGAATTAATCAAATTATGATAAATTGTATAAAAAATTTAAAATTAGGAAAACTGAAAAAGAAAAAACTTGGTACCTGTATGGACATTTTTATTTCTTCTGAAAAGAAAAACTGCTTACATCTAAAATATTAAAAAAAAAAAAAAATTAAGAAAATCGGATTAATTTTTATTTATATTAAAAGCTATAAACAGTTATATATTTTTTGTTATTTTTCTTAAGTTTTCGCGACTTTTTATATTTATTTCGGGATAATGTTAAAAAAGTGTGGCAATACCAGCCTCAAATAAAATGACACATGGAGTAGAACGATATACTCTATAAACAATCATTAAGCTGCAAACACAACGATCACAACAACAATACCAATTAGAGCTTTGACACACAAGTTACAAAATTTTGAACAATAAAAGTAACAAGAGCAACATTGAAAAATCATATTTTTTAAGAGTTGTTTTACATTTCGATTGAAATCTATGGACTTTTTTTTACCGATTTTTCATGATTGAAAACATAAACCTGCTTAGAATGTCAATGAAACAGTTTCACTAACAAATAGCAACCCCATTGAATTATTGATGGTGTGATCGTAATTCCAACAGACGGACATTGCTATATTAACTCCGATTGTTATAAGGATCACGGAATAACAAACTTGTATATACCCTCTGTATACTGGCGTAGAGGTTATAAAATTGTTTGTTAATGTTATCTTGTAATCAAATTTTATTTCTTGGTGATATTGGGGTAAACACTTTTAACATAATACAAACAATAGAGCACATGGCGGCTGGCTCTAAATGCGAATCGTTTAATATTTATCATCACATATCTAGAGCACTGCCATAGCCTCTTTAATAGGTTACTAATGTAGTAGTAAAAGAAGAGAATAATGGCATGAGAATAATGGGCATGTTACTGCTCCTACAAAATATATATATATATATATACTGGCTATGTGGTGTCCAAATATTATTAATGCCATTGCGAAGATATTGTTGTTTAAACAAACCATATATTTTAAAGCCATGCAAAAAACTTACAAATGTAGGGTAGTGCAAATCAAAGTTCAAGGAGACATGCTAGTTTTAAATATAAGATTTAGGTTTAAAAAAGTTAAAGGGCCACCGAGTCAGTTCTAATATCTTTATTATTAAATGTTAGTTTTTATGTATTGTCGATCTTGTGTTGTAATAATAATTAGTTATTTATAGTTCGGTTCGAGATCATGTATACATTTTCTAATACTAGAAAAGATAATACTTTATGCAATGTAAGAGAAATTTGGAAAAAATTGAAGACAGCGCAAGATCGACAATACATAAAAACTAACATACAAAACATACGGTCCAATGCAATTGTGATAAATCTGTTAAGATTTCACATGTCATTACAGTTCCCATCTATGGGACGTTTGGCAAAACAAAAAAGAGCTTTTTTCACATTACGAGATTTGTAATTGATCAAAGCGATGTTAATGTAGAGAAAGCTATAAATTGGAAAAGCTCAGCTTGTTCATACAAACTCTCGTATATAAAAAGAAAAACATTTCTCATGTTCTTTTCTTTCAAATGTTGAGTTAAATAGTTGATTAAGCATGAGTTGAAGTAATAGGCAGAAGGATGCTGACGATGAACAAGTCGCTTTGTTCGAAAGTAGCTACTCCATCTAGCGCTGTCTTCAATTTTTTCCAAATTTCTCTTACATTGCATAAAGTATTATCTTTTCTAGTATTAGAAAATGTATACATGATCTCGAACCGAACTATAAATAACTAATTACACTGTGTGACAAAATTGCAAAAATGAAATACCTTTTTGATATAACCTATATTAGGTTGTAGGTCTTTCCGAGTAGATCATTTCTGCATAATTAGAATTTTCAATACACCCTCAAAATCTGAAGTTATGGTCAAATTTCTGATTTTTAAGGCTTCTTGGACTTAAAACATCGTAACTCACTGAGTTTTTATCCGATTTTAATTTTGTTTACCATGTTTGATAGAGGAAATGTCAAACTTTAAAAAAGTGTATGCATGTTTAATATTTAACGAAGTAACGTAGAAATTTAAATTTAAATTTAAACATTTAAACACAATTTTCTTGATTTATAGGTATTTTTGTTGGACCACAAATCCGAAAAATTTTTTTAGATGAAAGCTTTTCTAACAAATTAAATGAAAAAGAAAAACGAGCTTGGTTGAGTTTTATTTCCTTGTGTGAAAACTTTTTGGGAAATAACAGGAGTACCGACTACGTTACGGTAGTTAGTGAGTTTCTGGAGGCTTACGGAGATATGGGCTGCAGAATGTCAATTAAAATTCATTTTTTGCACTCCCACTTGGATTTTTTCCCAGACAATCTTGGCCAATTCAGCGACGAACAGGGTGAACGATTTCACCAAGAAATATTAAAAATTGAAAATCGATTCGTAGGTAAAAATCAAGTCAGAATGCTGGCTAATTACTGTTGGTCGCTAAAACGAGAAACCGCTGATTCATCATACAAACGAAAAAGATCCAGCAATCATTTTTAAACCCATTTTTACAATACTAAACAATTCAAAACTATCTTTGTTATTGTTTTTTATCTGTATGAATTTGTTGCTTTTTGTTTTGAATTTTTTGTTGTTTTATTCAGAATAGAACAAAGAATAAAAGAAAAAAAAAATTGGTTGTATTTTATTTGTTATTGGTCATTTTATCCTTCAGAAAAGTAAAGAATTGAATTATGTACTCATTTCTGCACGCCACTGTATTTGTGTAGCCAACAGCAACATTGATTTCCATAAAAAAAAAATGAATTTCCTTTGTTTGGAGAATCGAATATAACTTTTTCAATTTTTATTCAATTTTGATTATTTTAAGCTCATTTTAATCAGAAACAAAAGTTCTTTAAAAAACAAATATGAGAAAAATTGTTTTTCAAACAAACTACTGCAATAAAGTTGAATCAAAGTTGAAAAATTTAAAAAAATAATGTAAAACTTCGGATATTATCATTAATATTTCTACGTTACTTCGTTAAATATTAAACATGCATACACTTTTTTAAAGTTTGACATTTCCTCTATCCAACATGGTAAACAAAATTAAAATCGGATAAAAACTCAGTGAGTTACGATGTTTTAAGTCCAAGAAGCCTTAAAAATCAGAAATTTGACCATAACTTCAGATTTTGAGGGTGTATTGAAAATTCTAATTATGCAGAAATGATCTACTCGGAAAGACCTACAACCTAATATAGGTTATATCAAAAAGGTATTTTCACTGTCACACAGTGTTTTATTACAACACAAGATCGACAATACATAAAAACTAACATACAAAACATACGGTCCAATGCAATTGTGATAAATCTGTTAAGATTTCACATGTCATTACAGTTCCCATCTATGGGACGTTTGGCAAAACAAAAAAGAGCTTTTTTCACATTACGAGATTTGTAATTGATCAAAGCGATGTTAATGTAGAGAAAGCTATAAATTGGAAAAGCTCAGCTTGTTCATACAAACTCTCGTATATAAAAAGAAAAACATTTCTCATGTTCTTTTCTTTCAAATGTTGAGTTAAATAGTTGATTAAGCATGAGTTGAAGTAATAGGCAGAAGGATGCTGACGATGAACAAGTCGCTTTGTTCGAAAGTAGCTACTCCATCTAGCGCTGTCTTCAATTTTTTCCAAATTTCTCTTACATTGCATAAAGTATTATCTTTTCTAGTATTAGAAAATGTATACATGATCTCGAACCGAACTATAAATAACTAATTTTTATTATTAAATTTTAAATAACTTCACATAAATAATATTATATATGTATGTCTATATGAAAAACAAAGTTATCGTCGATCTAGGCTGACTATACGAAGTCCTAAGCCATGATCTTCTGAAAAGAATATTCTATGGAAGATGCCTTGGCTCTCCGTGAGCACACTGCTAATGGTTTAGCGGCTCAATGTCAAGTTTTAATGGAGAGAAAAAGCGGTAGAAAAACAGGTATTTTTCTTAAAAAGAAAAATAAACCTTTTTCTGCAAAGACACCATTAACAAATTTAGTATAAAAATAAAAACATGTGAGTCCGATCACAGGGGAGATGTGTAAACATCTAGTAATTATAAATTTTTTAAAATCAAATAGAAAGCGTCATCTATGTATCACTTATAACAATCAACTGCAGGGGCTCTGCTAATATAAAAATATTTATGATTATTTATTTTTTCAACCGGTTAATTTTTAATTTTTCGTTTTTAATTTTTTTTCCTTTTTTTATTTTTTCATTTTTCGTTTTTCATTTTTTATTTTTCATTTTTTACTTTTAATTTTTTATTTTTTCATTTTATGTTTTTAATTTTTTATTTTTGATTTTTAATTTTTCAATTTTAATTTTTCGTTTTTAATTTTTAATTTTTTATATTTTATTTTTCATTTTTTATTTTTCATTTTTGATTTTTCATTTTTGATTTTTCATTTATCATATTTCATTTTTATTTTTAATTTTTGATTTTTAATTTTTTATTTTTTATTTTTCATTTTTTATTTTTCATTTATCATATTTCATTTTTATTTTTCATTTTTCATTTTTCATTTTTTATTTTTAATTTTTCATTTCTCATTTTTCATTTTTCATTTTACATTTTTCATTTTTTATTTTTCATTTTTTATTTTTAATTTTTAATTTTTTATTTTTAATTTTTAATTTTTAATTTTTAATTTATAATTTTTAATTTTTAATTTTTAATTTTTAATTTTTAATTTTTAATTTTTAATTTTTAATTTTTAATTTTTAATTTTTAATTTTTAATTTTTAATTTTTAATTTTTAATTTTTAATTTTTAATTTTTAATTTTAATTTTTAATTTTTAATTTTTAATTTTTAATTTTTAATTTTTAATTTTTAATTTTTAATTTTTGATTTTTCGTTTTTAATTTTTAATTTTTAATTTTTAATTTTTAATTTTTAATTTTTAATTTTTAATTTTTAATTTTTAATTTTTAATTTTTAATTTTTAATTTTTAATTTTTAATTTTTAATTTTTAATTTTTAATTTTTAATTTTTAATTTTTAATTTTTAATTTTTAATTTTTAATTTTTAATTTTTAATTTTTAATTTTTAATTTTTAATTTTTAATTTCTAATTTTTAATATTTAATTTTTAATTTTTAATTTTTAATTTTTAATTTTTAATTTTTAGTTTTTAATTTTTAATTTTTAATTTTTAATTTTTAATTTTTAATTTTTAATTTTTAATTTTTAATTTTTAATTTTTAATTTTTAATTTTTAATTTTTAATTTTTAATTTTTAATTTTTAATTTTTAATTTTTAATTTTTTATTTTTCATTTATCAGATTTCATTATACCCTATACCACTATGTGGTTTGGGTATAATGACTTTGTGCTGCTGTTTGTAACAACCAAAAATATTTCACCTACACCCATCTTTAATTATACCGATCGAATCAGAATCACTTTCTGATTTGATTTAACGATGTCCGTCCGTCCGTCCGTCCGTCTGTGTGCCCATGTAAAGCTTGTAATCAAACTGCGGGTCGCAAATATGAATATATTTTGATGAAATTTTTTATTTAACCTTTTATCGGCCATGGGATGAACGCTAATCAAATTGGTGAGAATCGGTCCATGTTCAGACCTAGCCCCCATACAAATGACCCCTATGAAATCAACATATATTGCCATAAGATCCAAATTATCATACAAATCTTAGTCAAATTGGGTTTGTGTGTATATATTATATCCATTAATAAGTATTCCAAAAATGATCCCTATTGGACAACTCTTAGTCATAGGCCCCATATAGAGCTGCTTCCCGATCTGCACTTAAATCTATCAAAAAACCAAAATATTGCACTGATTCTTCTCAAATTTTGTTTGTATATATTTTTGCAAAATACAAGAGACTTTACCAAACATGGTCAGAATCGGTCCATTTTTGGGCCTAGTCCCCATATACATATAGCATCCGATATGAACTTTTTCATCTCTGCAGCCGAAAAAATTAACAAAAATCCCACTCAAATTTGGTTTTTGCTTATTTTCTATGTCCAGTTAGTTGGGCCTAAGAGATAGGGTCTCTAAACGCATGGTATAGGGTATCGTATAGTCGGTCTAGACCGACTATAATTTTCTTACTTGTTATACCCTATACCACTATGTGGTTTGGGTATAATGATTTTGTGCTGCTGTTTGTAACAACCAAAAATATTTGACCTAGACCCATCTTTAATTATACCGATCGAATCAGAATCACTTTCTGAGTTGATTTAACAATGTCCGTCCGTCCGTCCGTCCGTCCGTCCGTCTGTGTGTCCATGTAAACCTTGTAATCAAACTGCAGGTCGCAAATATGAATATATTTTGATGAAATTTGGTATATAAGCTTTTATCGGCCATGGGATGAACGCTATTGAAATTGGTGAGAATCGGTCCATGTTCAGACCTAGCCCCCATAAAAATTACCCATATGAAATCAACATAAATTGCCATAAGATCCAAATTGTCATATAGATCTTACTCAAATTGGGTTTGTATGCGTTCACTACATCCATTAATGAGTAGTCCAAAAATGATCCCTTTGACCCCATATAGAGGTGCTTCCCGATCTTCAATTAAATCTATTAAAAAACAAAAATATTGCACTGATTCTTCTCAAATTTTGTTTGTATATATTTTTGCAAAACACAAGAGACTTTACCAAACATGATCAGGATCGGTCCATTTTTGGGCCAAGTCCCCATATAGGTATAGCATCCGATATGAACTTTTTCATTTCTGCAGCCGAAAAAATTAATAAAAATCCCACTAAAATTTGGTTTATGCTTATTTTCTATATCCAGTTAGTTGGGCCTGAGAGATAGGGCCTCTAAACGCATGGTATAGGGTATCGTATAGTCGGTCTAGACCGACTATAATTATACCCTATACCACTATGTGGTTTGGGTATAATGACATTGTGCTGCTGTTTGTAACAACCAAAAATATTTGACCTAGACCCTAGTTGATTTAACAATATCCGTCCGTCCGTCCGTCCGTCTGTGTGTCCATGTAAACCTTGTAATCAAACTGCAGGTCGCAAATATGAATATATTTTGATGAAATTTGGTATATAAGCTTTTATCGGCCATCGGATGAACGCTATTGAAATTGGTGAGAATCGGTCCATGTTCAGACCTAGCCCCCATACAAATTACCCATATGAAATCAACATATATTGCCATAAGATCCAAATTATCATAAAAATCTTAGTCAAATTGGGTTTGTGTGTATATATTATATCCATTAATAAGTATTCCAAAAATGATCCCAAATTTCAAAGTATAAGTGACTTTACCAAATATGGTCATATCATCCGATATGAACTTTTTCATATCTGCAGCCAAAAAAATTAATAAAAATGCCACTCAAATTTGGTTTACGCTTATTTGCTATATCCAATTAGTTGGACCGAAGAGGTAGGGTCTCTAAACCATGATATAGGGTATCGTATAGTCGGGCTAGACCGACTATAATTTTCTTACTTGTTTTTATTTTTCATTTTTTATTTTTTATTTTCAATTTTATTTTTCATTTTCATTTTTTATTTCACATTTTTCATTTTCAAACAGGTTATTACATATCATAATTTTTTCAAATACAAGCATAAGTCACACCGATTTTGTTTTACGTCTCACATGTACGCTCTTTTGGTGATTGTATTGTAAAATAGCAATTTCCCCCTGCGCGTATAGATGTTTACACATCAAAATTACATTTAAAGCTTGCAGTAAAAAATTTATTTTAAATTGTACCAATTATTATTGTCTTTACACTTTTTTGTACACATCTTGTAATTACTTACAAACTACGACACTTCACCTTAAACCTTACAAATTTGACTTGTTATAGCCGAAAATTAATTCTAAATAACCAACAATTTATAGCAATGTCTGCTTATAAATTTCATGTTTAAAATATGTTATTATAATATAATTACGAGTATTTGCTGCAATCTGCATAATTTATGATTCCAGCAGCTTTTAACATAGTTGCCTAAATTGAGTTCATTCAATAATTTTTATAAATTCTTTGATTGGTAAACGGATCTTCATTTGCTTTTGGTAGCTTCTTCCATTACCTATTCAAAGTACCGTTTAAAAAACACATTAAAAAAACATTTTTTAAAAAAAGTACATCTGATTAAAAAGGACATTTTCGATAAAAAGCACATTTTCTTTCAGAAAGTACCTCTTCTTGTACAAGTAAATTTTCTTATATATTTCAAAAAGTACTTCTTTCTAAAAATCTACCGTTTTTTTAAAACCTTTTCTTAAAAAGAAACCTTTTTAAAAAAACTATTTTCATAACTTTTGAACAGTTATACTGGGCGCTTAATATTTCAATTAATTATTGAATTTTGGTATCTTTTTTGCAACTCTCAAATTGATTTTTATCGAAATATTTCGATATTATAAGTTTTTCACTTCCAAGCATCTAACATTTTCTTATCATGTTTTTAGAAATTTAAGTATTTGTTTAGCAGAGAAACTCTCAGGTAAGAAATAGGAAGCATTTTAAATAGTTCTCCTATTAAATATGTTTAAAGTTTATTCTTTAATTTTTGTAGACTTGGCAGAAAAATGAATAAGATCTGGCAACCCATGCTTTTAAACAGTATACACATATACCTAATCCTGTTTTTAAATATCGTGTAAAAAAAGACAACCCGTAGTGAAAAAATATTAGATTTGTTCAACAACCTCAAAAGACCTACAGAATTTAATAATTCACTAAATCAAGGATACCATGTCTATTTTATTTCACATATCATAATCATTTTATAATTTTAAAGAAATAGAAATAGAACTTAAAAATAAAAAAAATTATAAATTTTTAAATATAAAAACACAACTTAAATATTTTGAACAAAATTTAAAATTTTTAAGAAATAAAAAAAAATCTGCTATCCAAGGAACATACCATTACAAGGCTAAATTTTATTCCATGTCACTTACTTGTAAGCTTGTGATTCGTTAGAGCAATATCTGTTTCGTAAGTAGATAAATTTATTTCTACCTCTACATCTTAAACAGCGTTAATTATTAACTGCCTATCAGAATTCGTTTAAGACACAGATTTATTTATTCTAATAACAAATTCAGTTATAGTACGTTGTGATCCTACTTGCATCGAGCAGTACAGGATTGTCGAGCACATTGAAATTTCACAGCTCTTTCGTTTATGTGCTCATTATTTTAGAAACTTATCTGCCAATTTATTTGCCATAAGAAGGCCATCAAGAATTGAACTTGTGGTTATTGGAATTTAGTCCTCATCAGTATTATCATTTGGGTCAAAGTCTTCCAGTGCAACCTCCAATAACTCATCTTCATTACGAACTCTATCACCAACGGTACAATTATCAAATCCTAAAACTCCGAATTAATATTTGTGCGCTAAAGTGATTATTTCTGTACACACTTCAGCGACTATATCTGGCTTGTCTATCTAACGACTTTTTCTTTTCTTTGAATTGTCCGTATTGTCGCACCGTCTAAATTTTAGGATTGTCCAACGGAACTGGCACTTTAAACATTTCCAAGTCGATCACGAACTTGTATCTTTGTTTCCAAAGTAATAGTTGGCCATTTTTGTTTTTTCATGGCTTAAGAGCTGTATGCAGCTTGTTAAGGAATCTTAGCAGAAAATTTTCATATATTTCTTAAAGAAAAAAAAAACACAAAGTACCTTTCAGTGCAACAGTAGCAATCAGCTGTTTTCCGTCAATTATTAAGAATTGTGAAATTGAAATTGAAAACAACCATGTTTGCAACTGAAAAAGAACTTCTAATTTTTTAAGCTTATTATATTTTGTTTATGCTTACCTCTCCTGTCAAAATTCCGTTCAGAAAGAACGAAAAATTTGATATTCCTGCTCGAAGCCTGGGTTGCCTAACTTAAATTACGTCAAAAAAAGTAGTAAAAACAATATTACTTTTTTAAAAAGCTGCAGACTAACAACATACATTTTTAGACAGAAAAATTCCTTAAGCATTTCTGAAGCGTTTTTTAATATGAAGTTTTTGATTCCTTAGCAAGCTGCATACAGCTCTTTAAATAGAACTTTAAGTTTTAGTTTTATCTATAATATTAATAGGCGTGGCGATTTCTTGTAACCGATATAAAAATTGTAGTTAATAACTTATTTTGACCAAACATACCTCATTTGAAAGGTATTTATTTTAAGCTGTCCACCAGATTTACAAATTTGCACCATCTGGAACATTTTTTTTTTTTTTTGGAGTAATGCTCATTTAATATTTATAATGAGATTTACAAATTTGTGCCTTTTGAAACATTTTTTGGAGTAATGGTTATCTGAAGTTTCTACTAATACATAGTGCGTGTGTGTTTATTATAAATATCAAAAGCCCTGTGTCGAATTGCAAATTGGCTTAAATTGATTAGTATAGCATTAGGCTCCTTTAAAGTTATTTATTAACAAACCCATTTATATATCGTCTGTGTGTTAAACAAATATTTATAATGAAATTTAATGAATATTATTTAAAAAGTGTTGAATTGTGAATTGGCTAAAATTGATTAGCATACCTTTTGGCTCTTACAAAATTATTTATTAAATGAAAAATTTAAATTTCCTAGAATTTGCACTCGAATTTCGGGGGCTGGGCTCACCTTATTAACAGAAAACAAAACACAAATTCCTAAATTTCAATAAATAAACAGCACCACAAAATAAAAAAAAAAAACAGTTTCTTAAGTCCTGATTTAAAAAAATTTGATTTTCACTTGCAGCGTACAAGTTCAAAACTCAATAGATTACAAAAATGTAAAAAGAATTGTGAAATTGTAAATTCCCTAAAGGTAACAAAAAAAGTAAAATTATAACTACCCTAAATTTGTACATTAGGGTGTCCTAAAAATTTTGTTTTTCGATTGTCATGGGTCTCTCAGCATTTTTTGAAAGTGTGAAGTGTTTTTGTGATTTTTTTCCGAATTTTTTGGAAGAGGTTTAGAGGTCGCTAAAGCCAAATTTTACCAAAAAATCGGGTTTTCCGGACTTTTTTGAGTTTTACTTATTACTTGGCCCATAACCACGATTTTTTTTTTTTGTTACGAAGTCAATATTTTAAAAGAAAATGTTCAAGCTTTACTTTTCTGTGTAAAATTCATAAGTTTCGTAATTTTTTTGCTCATTTGGATACCCTTAATGACATTTTTTCGTAAGTTTTGCATAAATTTGGATGTAATGCTTTGTAACTTTTAAAATTTCTATCAAAGCTAAAAAAACTAATGACGCATTTTAAAAGGCGGATAAATTCTGAGTCATCTTGAGAAAAAATTTTGAATTTGCTCATACTGTTCCGAAGTTCTACCCTTTTAACGCTTTGTACCCATTTTGTGAAATTAAAAATATTCCAAGGTGTTTGCCAGTTATTATTTTTTATTTGCTTTACAATTATTTATTAGAGCTTTTACGATGTAGTTCTATGCCCTTCAATAAATTTTGAAACTCTGTTTCAGAAGTTGTTACATTAATATAAGAATGAGCCAAGGCCACGCCACGTTCTACGACATCATTTACCAAGTGCAATTGCTGAACTTTATTCTTTGCTTCACATAAAGATTTGATATTATGCCATTTTTCTGGATCTGTTTGTAAAAAATCAACAGATATGTTGCAGGCTTCAAAAAAGACTAGGCTGGCTTCGGATATTAAATCTAGAATTTGAATTTGGAGGAAGCGTCAGAAACAGCGAATGATTTTCGCAGAGTCTATTAAGAAAGCATTTGAGGTGTCCAATTTCATTACAGTGGATTGGGATGGAAAGATAATGTCCAATTTACAGAAAAAAAAAAAAGAAAAAATTGATCGACTTTCAATTAGTGCAACCGGATATTTCGACACCAAGTTTCTGGGAGTAGTACCAATTCCATCCGGAAGGAATTTATTCAGGTAGGCGTCTGTTTCCCATGCCTAGGGGAGGCCCACGTAGTTAACGCATGTTTGGTATGCGCACGTAGCAGCCCTAGCACCAAACTAGGAAGTATATGCCAGCGAGCTATGCTTCTGAAATCTCCTAAAGATTGCTACGGAATCATCAAATAAAGACGCCCTTTGCTCCAGAAGGAGTTAAAGGAGATCATATATATATTTATAATGTATATGGGTAATTCCATGTCAAATCAACCAATGGGTGTACACTACCTTCTCCAAATTGTATGATTTTTCGTAGGAAGACAGATTATTACAGAACTAAAATAAGTGCAAAGTTTGAGGGCACTGGCGCTTCTGTATCCGGAAATATGTGGTCTTGAAAATCGTAAAAAAAAGGTCAAAATTTACAAAGTTGTACTTACTTAATTATAATTTTCATGAAAAGTATTATAGTTACGCAACTCATCAAGGTTGCATTTGAAAGGTTAATTAATTACCTTTAATTTGATATACAACATGATTTTTTTTTTTGGAAAGGTCCAAGGTCACATCTCTTGACCTATAATTCGGGAGGCTATAGCTGTAAAAACGACAATTTTAAAAATCTGAAAAAAATATATGTTTAAGATTGGTTCCTTCCCTATGGTTCCAAAAAATTTCAGACTGGGGGTATGCTTGGATCCAGAAATATTTATCATAGAGTAAAGGTAGATATTTAAAAAGTCGGTGCTGTTACTGTTACTGTTTATGAATGTGGTTGGTTGTGCTCGTGAGCGTCGGCGGGCTATGCACGCACGCCGCTATTTGTTTCTGGTTCTTTAGCTCTGTACTGTACTCAGTACAGACCTGTGTTAGGGTTGGTTTGACAGGTAATTATGTTAGAGCGAGACAACAGTATAAATGTTGTCGGGTGTGGTTCGTAGTGTCAAATAACTTGGATATAGAGAAATTATTGAAAAACGAGAAGTCAAAGGAAGCACCACGAAAAAAAAACCATTCTAAGCACGTTGCTTTAAAAAACCACATGTGTTGCTATAAAATCAATATTTTTAAATAAAACCAAAAGTGTTCAAAGTGATTGTTTTTTGCCTCTGTAAACAATATGTCATTTAATACAATATATTGTTGTAATCCATTTAAAAAAGTTGCTCATGTCCGGAATGCAAGAGGACTTCGAAAAGGTCAGCAATGGATGACTGGAATTAGTAATAACATTTCAATATCAAATAAAATATGTGATATATGCAGAAGAGAACTTTATAAATTAAAAGGAAGTGTAAACAATAATATTCAATCTATGAACGAGCCAGAAAACGAGACTTCAGACTCGGAAAGTGAAGCATCAGTTTCGGGAGATGTTCGAATTTCTAAGTTAAACGAAAGTTTAACATATTTACAAGAATCACCAATATGTTCGAGAAAAATTCCATTAAAAGGGTATACAACTAGAAAGTTAGAAAAAATAACAACATCAATTAAAACCAACATTTTCCCAAATTCAACACCTTCAACCTCTCACGTATGCCCAGAATCGGAAATAATCGAACAACTAAAAGAAAAGTTTAAATCAATAACTAAAAACAGTGATAAAATTCAACTTTTAACTATTTTACTTAAAAGCTGGACATTGAAAAGAATGGAGGAGGAATTTCAAATAACAAATTTCATGGCACGAAAGGTAAAAAACTTGATTGAGACAGAAGGCGTATTGAGTACACCGAATCCAAAACTTGGAAAACGATTGCCATTAGAAATTGTTGATGTGGTGAAAATCTTTTATGAAACTGATGATGTCAGCAGATGTCTACCAGGATGTAAAGACTACGTGTCAATAACAGAAAATGGTGTAAAAGTAAAAAAAAATAAAAGACTTTTACTCGGAAATCTTCGAGAAGTTTATGCTTTATTTAAAGAAAAACATGAAGGGATAACTATTGGAATTTCTAAATTTTGTGAACTTCGGCCAAAAAATGTGGTTCTAGCAGATGCGTCAGGAAGCCATAATGTATGTGTTTGTAAAACACATCAAAATACAAAACTAATGCTCCACGCAATAAACCTGAAAAAATTGACAGAAAATGTGCAGGATTTTGTGCTGGAAACTTATAAAGATTGTTTAAAAAGACTTATATGCAATCCCCCATCACCAAATTGCTACCTTGGCAGATGTAGCATGTGTCCAGATATACAAAATTTTAAAGAGAAACTTGGTGAATTATTATTAGAAAATGAAATTGATGAAATCATATATAAACAGTGGATAAGTGTAGATAGAGACTCTTTGGAAACTATTATTAAAGAAACTGATTCTTTTCTGGATTCTTTATGCGAAAAACTGCAAACTCTTCTACCCCATTCATTCGTATCTAAAGAGCAGGGTGCATTTATGGCTCACAAAAAGTCTGCGTTGGAAGAAAATGAGTATTTAGTAATTTGCGACTTCTCCGAAAATGCAACTTTTGTGGTTCAGGATTCTGTGCAAGGCTTTTTATGGAATAATAGCCAGGCCACACTATACCCAATAGCAATTTATTACAAATCAAATGGAAAATTAGAAACTACAAATTTTATAATAATATCAGACTGTCTAATACATAACACCACAGCAGTTCATTTATTTCATCGCCACCTAAATGAGTTTTTAAAAAACAAGTTTTTGAAAATACCAAAGAAAATTTTTTATTTTTCGGACGGTTCTTCCGCTCAATTTAAAAATGAAAAAAACTTTGCCAATTTATGCCAACATAGCGAAGATTTTAATTGTTCCGCTGAGTGGCATTTCTTTGCTACCAGTCACGGCAAAGGACCTAGTGATGGTCTTGGGGGAACAGTAAAGCATGAAGCACGAAGAGCCAGCTTGCAACGTCCATTCGAAGATCAGATAACTACTCCTCTCCACTTGTATAATTGGTGTCAGCAAACTCTTCAGAACTGCAACTTTGCATATTTAACGGAAAAAGATTATGAAGAAGAAGAGAAATTGCTAACTGATAGATTTATAGGATTACGTACAATTCCGGGAACTCAAAAGCAGCACAGCTTCATACCAATTTTAAAAACACAATTACAAGCTAAAATTTATTCCGCTGATAGCAAATTTGTAATTGAAAACATTTATAATAAAACTAAACAACAACAACAGCATTCATAATAATAATGTCAACAATAACAACAACAACAACAACAACAACAACAGCAGCATTCATCATAATAATGTCAACAACAACAACAACAACAACAACAACAACAACAACAGCATTCATCATAATAATGTCAACAACAACAACAACATCAACAACAGCATTCATCATAATAATGTCAACAACGCCAACAACAACAACAAAAACAGCATTCATAATAATAATAATTCACTTGTTAAATATCTACCTTTACTCTATGATAAATATTTCTGGATCCAAGCATACCCCCAGTCTGAAATTTTTTGGAACTTTAGGGAAGGAACCAATCTTAAACATATATTTTTTTCAGATTTTTAAAATTGTCGTTTTACAGCTATAGCCTCCCGAATTATAGGTCAAGAGATGTGACCTTTGACCTTTCAAAAAAAAAAAATCATGTTGTATATCAAATTAAAGGTAATTAATTAACCTTTCAAATGCGACCTTGATAAGTTGCGTCACTATAATATTAATCAAGAAAATGATAATTAAGTAAGTACAACTTTGTACATTTTTATAGTTTTTCCCGATATTCAAGACCTCATATTTCCGGATCCAGATGCGTCAGTGAACTTAAATTTAGGATTTTTCTTATTTCTCGGATACACTTTAATCCTGCCAAAATTCAGCCAATTTGGAAACAGTGATGTAAAAAACAGCCATATTTTAAGTTGAGTTCAGATGGTTTAACCCATATATGTATGTGTATAATCAAACAAAAAAAAAACAAGGAAAAATTAAATTCATATTAAATTTTTTTGTTCGTGTTATTTTTAAAAAGACGCGTAAAAAGAGGATAAGTCTATTTCTGTCGACCATTTAAAAAAAGGATGTTGTTTAAATCTGGTATTGTTTTTAGTAACACTTTAAATTATTGGACGAAGAACTTGTGAATCGGATTTTATCAATCTAGTTTTATTTTTTTATTTAAAAAATGATTTAAAAAAATTATATAAAGCCTCGAAATAACAATAAAGTTGATATATAATTTTTTTCGATGGCTTTTGTGATACAAACTTCTTAATATTATTATTATTATAATTTTTTGTAAATAGTTACGAAAAATTTGATTAAATCTATAATATTAATAGGCTAGGCGATTTAACCGTTGTTTTGTTCTACCATTTTATCCCGATTTTGACAAAACGTATATTTTTTGAAAGGTATTAATTTTTAGCTGTTCACCAGACTTACAGATTTTTAAATTTCCGTCTTTGTTATGAGTAAATTGCATTTAAAGTTGCTACTAACACATACATAAAGTTGTACATATGCTATGCGTGTGTTTATTAAATTTGTTAATATGTTTGTTTTCTTCATTCACAATAATAAAGAAATAATTATTAATAATAAACCAAAAAGGTGTTGGTTTTTGAATTGGCTAAGCTGAAAAATAAATTTGCCTAGAAATTGCACTCTAATTTCGATCGCTGGAATCTGCTAGTATTTATTTAAAATTATTAAGGTGTTTATAATACCATTCATGACAGAATGTAAATTTATATTAATTTTGTACAAAACTTTTTATTTTTCCAAAGATATTAGTACACGAGTGCCGCACCAGAAAACCACAATATTTGGAAAATTCATATTACGTCTCAAAGTTTTAAAAATCACATTTGGTGGCACCCAAGCTTGTAAACAATATAAAATACAATAATTTTTTTTGCAACTTTAGTTCATTAAAGATTTCATTTTAAAATAACTTATAATTAATTAATATAAAATCAACATTCTAAACATGGATCAAAGTAAGAGGTACGTAGAATAATATTGTTTCAATAATTTAGTGACTTAAAATTAATAACATGAATCAACTTGTAATAATTTAGAAAAATATGTAGTAAGATAGAGATAGATTAAAAGATTGAGACAGGTATAACTAACTTAATTCGATAAGATGAGACGGCCGGTAAGATGTATGAAGTATTAACCGTTTTGTGTATAATCGTTGGTTTGGCATCTATCAATCAATTGTCATCAGATATATCAGGCTTGTTGAATAATTTTTGCAGTTTAATGAGTACCAGGAGCATGAGCAACATTAATGGATTTAACAGAATCTTTATGACCAGCCAAAGGAGCAGTATGAACAGCACCAAGAGTCTTGGCAACATAAACAGCATGTCCATGTCCATGTCCATGTCCATGTCCATGTCCATGTCCATCACCATGATCATGACCATGACCGTGATGTTGACTTAAAGAGATGCCGTGATGACCACCCCATCCACCATGACCACCCCATCCACCATGACCACCCCAGCCGCCATGACCACCCCAACCACCATGACCACCCCATCCACCATGACCACCCCATCCGCCATGATCGCCCCATCCACCATGATCAACAGCAACAGAATAATGACCTCCCCCATGACCATGAGATGATTGGACATTGGCAACAAGGCCTATGATAACTACGGCAAAGATGAGCTGTTAGAAAAGATATTTGAAAAAACATTATTATTATTTGATTTGTAGTTTTTAATTTAGATCATTTTTAAATATAGTATCAACCATAAAACTGTAGCCATACCTTCATCATGGTGTTGCACGGATGTAGTAGATGAAGAACGGAAAAATTGAAGAGTATTTAAAATGAACTCAGAATAGTGTTCAGTGAACGCTTTTTGATTTGATTCTGATTTTCTTAACAAAATTATGGCAACTTATATACTAAACATAATTCAAGACTCAGAGTTAGAGTAATGTTTGTGTTTCTGTGTGTAGCGCTTTGCCACGTCAAAAAGCAAAAACAACAAACTTCAACTGTTACTTTCGATATATAAAATAAAATAAGTTTAAACAGTGGTATATAATTATTAATAAATACTACACACACAAGACAATGCTACAACACATCAGTATTAACAATAACAAAGTAAAATCATTTCGAGTTCCTTAAAATTCTTATACAAAATAAAATCTGTCAATGGCTAGAGGTATTAATGTACACAGAAAAAGAATTGGTTCAAATTCGGTTACCACTGGAACGATTTGATTAGGTAATACAATATTTGTACCCTATACCACTATGCGGTAAGGTATAATGACATTGTGCTGATGTTTTGAACTGCCAAAAATATTTGACCTAAGCCCATCTTTTGTTATACCGATCGACTCAAAATCTGTCCGCTTGCATGTCCATGTGAACCTTAAAACCAAACTAAAGGTCGCAAATAAGAATATATTCTGATAAAATGTAGTATATAAGCTTCCATTGGCCATAGGTTAAACGCTTATTGAAATTGATAAAAATCGCTTAATGTTCGGACCTATCGATTGACTTAATTTACCATAATATTCAAATTATCATATGGATCTTATTCAAATTGGGTTTGCATATGTTTATTACATCCCTGTATCAGTAGCCCAAAAATAAATCTTATAGCACAATTCGTAGTCAGAGCCTCCATAATAAGCCGATTCCTGACCTTCACTTAAACCCATCAAAAAACATAAATATTCCCCAGATTTTACTCAAACTAGGTTTGTATTTGTGTTTGCAAAAAATATTGTAATTTTTTAATATTTAAAATATAATTTATATAAAATGAAAGTATTTGCAAACATCAAATTAAGTTCCGTTCCTCTATCAAAGTATTTGTACAAATTATTGAACGAATCCAATTTAGGCAACTATTTTAAAAGCAGCAACAATTAGTTATAACAGTATATTTTAAGTATGAAATTTATAAATGTTTGGTTAATATGATGAAATCAGATTTGTATTAAGATCTAATTTTCGGTTATAACAAATGAAAAACAAATTTGTAATTTCTTTTGGCATTTATTAGAACTAGCAGATTCCAGCCCTCGAAATTCGAGCGCATATTCTAGGAAATTATATTTTTCATTAAATAAAGACCCTAAAAGTATGCTAATCAATTATAGCCAATTCACAAATCAGAACAAAAAACAAACTTATTCTCATTACAAACACATTAACAAATTTAATAAACACACACATAGCATATGTATAATTTTATGTATGTGTTAGTAGCGACTTTAAATGCAATTTACTCAAATTAAGGGAAAAAAATTAAAAATCTGTAAATCTCGGGAAAAACTAAAAAGAAATACCTTTCAAATAATATACGTTCAGTCAAAATCGAGATAAAACGGTAGAACAAAACATCAGTCACAAGAAATCGCCTAGCCTATTAATATTATAGATAAGAAAAATAAGACATGTAAAAATTTTTTTTTAGATAGCACGATCTCTCTGACATGCTTAACCGTTACTATTTTGAAGATTTAGAATGAATGTGGGTCTCTGTCAAATTAATAATTGTGAAATTGTAGTGTCAGTATTAACTGTTTTACAGTATTGCCAGCATACGATAAAAAATTAAAAAGACATGATAGCCCAATTTTTATGCCAGATTCGAATTCAGCGGACCCAGATTAGTTAAAGAGCATGCTTCGTTTTGGCAGTCAATTTTTTTTTAATTTGTAGAGAAGTGTTATTATTTTGCTGGGTAAAATTAGGATAGTATGGTTTATAGTTACAGCGAGCAGGTTGGTATTGAATTTGAATCTTCTAAGCCCACTTGAAGAGGAACGACGTACGAAGATGTACAAATTCATATAAAAATCTAAACTTAGTAAAAAATTATTATACGTAACAGAACATGTGCATTTTGATATTTATCAGCGATGCATTCACAATAAAAACAAACAACCACAAATGCAATTACCTCTATAATTTCTTGTTACCGATGTTTAGTTCTACCATTTTATCCCGATTTTGACCAAACGTATATTATGTGAAAGGTATTTCTTTTTGGGTTTTCCCCAGATTTACAGATTTTTGAGCTTTTTCATTTATTTTGAGTAAATTACTTTTAAAGTTGCTACTAACACATATAGTACATAAAATTATACATATGATATGTGTGTGTTTATTAAAGTTGTTAATGTGTTTGTTAATGAGTTTATTATCTTCATTCACAATAATAATAAACCAAAAAAGTGTTGGTTTGTGAATTGGCTAAGTTGAGAGATAAAGTTGCCTAGAAATTGCACTCGAATTTCGAGCGCTGGAATCTGCTAGTTTACATTTTTGCTGATTGTATTTAATAATTGTTTTCAATTATAAAAGCACGAAAATAACTAAAATTGTTGTTAATCATTTCATTAATTTTAACGATTATTGTAACAAATCTAGCCATTACAATTTGAAATTTATTATTTTTGTCTTTTAGTGTTCACAACCTTGGTTATAATATTGTGTTTAAAAAGAACACGGATGAAGGGTATCAAAGATACGGTATAGTTGAATTTTTTTTTTTTTTTTGTTGATTTCTTAATGATTATCTACTATTGCTTCAACATGTTCCATTTTACTTACCGAAAATAACCAAAAAGTAACAATTATATTTGTTGTTTTTGATTTTTGGTGTGGCAAAGTGCCATACACAGAAACATCAATAAACATTACTTTAATTCCGATTTATTTTTAGTATATAAGTTGCTATAATTTCATTCAGAAAACCAGAATCAAATCAAAAATCGTTCACTGAACACTATTTTGACTTCAGTTTAAATTCTCTTTAATTTTTCCGTTTTTCTTCTACTACCTCCGTCCAACACCATGATGAAGGTATGGCTACAGTGTTATATTTGTCATTTAAAAAAAATTACAAAAACCATACAAATCAAATAATAATAATGTTTGTTCAAATATCTCTTCTAACAGTTCGCCTTTGCCGTAGTCATTTTGATGCTTGTTGCCAATGCCCAATCATCTCATGGTCATTGGGGAGGTCATTATTCTGTTGCTGTTGATCATAGTGGTTGGGGTGATCATGGAGGATGGGGTGGTCATGGTGGATGGGGTGGTGATGGTGGTTGGGGTGGTCATGGCGGCTGGGGTGGTCATGGTGGATGGGGTGGTCATGGTCATGGTGATGGTCATGGTGATGGACACGGACATGGGCATGGACACGGACATGGGAATGGACATGGACATGGACATGGACATGCTGTTTATGTTGCCAAGACTCTTGGTGCTGTTCATACTGCTCCTTTGGCTGGTCATAAAGATTCTGTTAAATCCATTAATGTGGCTCATGCTCCTGGTACTCATTAAACGGCAACAACTATTCAACAAGCCTGATATATCTGATGACAATATGATGCCTAACCCGCCTTCTATCACTATACTTGATGTAGTTAACTTATTTCGACACAACTGAAATCATCCGCTCTCGCCAATAGGCGAAGGATGTTTTAGTTGTCCAATTAAGTTACTTATATGAACAACAACAACAAGAAATAGAATGGTAACCGGGCACACTTTTCACTATATTGTAAACTCTTTTGATTTATCCATCTTTCTATCGATTTTTGTCTTTCTACATACTTTTCTAAATTATTGCCACAATTCAAGTTGATTCATGTTAAAGAATGTTGATATTATAAATATTAATTTTAAGTTGTTTTAAAATGAAATCTTTAATGAAATAAAGGTTAATTTAAATGTGAGTAGTTCGATTCTTTTTAAGTATGATGTTGCGAAAATATTCTCTGAAAATTTCAAGTAAATCTGACCAGTAGTTTCCTATATATCTTATAACTATTATGAATAGTCTCAAAATACACAAAAAAAAAAAAAAAAAAAACGTTTATCTTCATCCATCCTAATCGCAATTTAATGAAAATATAACACCGTATCTATAATATCCAATATGAAGTTTTTCAATATTTCTGGCAATATATTCATAATAACAATGTCATTCAAATTTAGTTTATGGTTAGTTTCTTTTATCTGAACTTATCGTATAGTCGGTTTGGATCGACTTAATTTCCTTACTAGTTAATTTTACTTTTGTAATATATTGTTCTTCTACAGTATATTAAAAGTTTTGAATGAGGTGATTGACATTTGGGTTGACAAATTTTTTTAAAAATTTTTACCTACCACCACGTGATAGGCAATACTAAATTTATAATTAAAATCGTGTTTGCGGTCATTTTGGCAAAAAGACATTCCGCAACAAATTGAATTTCAAAAAAAAAAAAAAACTCTGAATTTTTATACCCTACACCCAGAGATAAAGTGACCACATTCGTATACAAAATGACCACATTCGTTGTCAATAGTCCGCCAACCGTTTGTGGTCAAATTGTACACGCCGTTGTCACTTCAACAACGAATAATTGACAATGATTTCGTTGTTAAACTAACCACAAATGTGTACAAATTGACACCGACATGGTGCCGAAGTGACAACGTGTCGGTGTTAAATTGACACCCTACCGGTGTCGACGTGGCACCGTGCCGTTGTTAAATTGACATCCTACCGGTGTCGTTCCCAATCTACTTTAGTAATAAAAAACTATTAAACTGTATTATAATTATGTTTTATATTTTATTCACAGAATGTATTTATTTAAATTTAAGGTACAAAAACTTAAATTAACTTAATTCTAAAATAAATTTTTCCATTGTTCATAGGATATAAATGAAATGGAGGAGTTATAAATTCTAAAATTGGTATTAAATAAGTAGTAGTATTGTTTAAAGAACGAATTTCATAATTTTGCAAATGAAAATCAAAATTTTTAATGTTAACTTGATTACACGAAACATAAACATTTTCATTTTGAATAATAAAATTTTTAATTTTGAAAAGTTCAATTGACGGTGTGTTGGTAGCTAAGTAATAATTTGCTTTATACAAAGTTCCTTTAAAGACAGTATCATTAGAAACTTTGCAGTTCTGTAAATTTAAATTTTGATTATTGTTTTTAAAAACAATACTCTTCTTTTATTAAATTAACAATCTTATATGAATTTAAACTAAAAATAGGTTCTAAATTATCTTCATGATTTAAGCCTTCTACAATTATAAAGGGCTGGATAGTTAAACCAGCATAGTAATATTTTTCTATGCTGCATTAATTTGGCATTTGTAATCATTTATAGTCGCCAAACGCAAGACAAAGCTTTCCTGTGAATCGGCTATTGTTACCTTTTTTCTAAGTTTAGCACCTCCGCCTTTAAATCTAGCTGGTGATGGTAAAACCGCATTAAGCAATATGGTGTATATATAGTCTTGTGCATCTGTGAAATATGTAAAATAAAAAGGTAAATTACATTTATAAAACAGCCAATATAATTGAATAATTACCTATACTGGTCGCCGACTGAACATTTGTAAACAGATTTTTACAATATTCATTATGGATGTTTTTTTCATAGTAGTTTCGAATCGTCTCTTTAAATTTGTCCCATTTAGAAAGTAACAGATGTCCTTTTAATGGATACATTATATCAAAATCAATATTGATCTAAAAGAAATTGAAATTAGCAAAAACATATGTAAAACATTTTAATACCCACCAATTCCGATGCTCTTGAATCCGACAATTTTGGCCACTCTTGTAGAAACTCAACACTTTTAAATTTTTGTAAATCTTTTTGGCGTATATTGAAAGATCTTTTCCATTTTTCACAAACTGCTCCCCAATCGTCGCATTCTCTAATTAAAGAAGTTTTCAGTGCAACAGCAACTGATTCATCGATTTCAACAAGATCTTTGTCAGGAGATTGCAAGGACGCAGGACTTCCAATGCTGCTACTGGTTGGTAATGAGTCCAAAAGCTTTCTTTTTTTTTAAGGTCTTGTTTCTATACTTTGCATACAGCTTTCCGCTTGCATTGTTTTTTATTTTTCGTGAAATGTAATAGTAATCCTGAAATTTGAAATTTAAATTTTAACTATTTCAGGAAAAAAATTATTTGTTTTTTATTTAAAGTTTTGAATTCATGTTAATAAAACATTACCTTCATTTCGGTTTCAAATGCGATAACTGAACAAATTTCATCCAACAAACGGTTATAGTCTTGTGTGCAAAGCACAATATCTCTACTTAAAATGTCTTCAATAATGACATTAATAAGGTCATCTCTGTGGTCAGATGTCAATTTATTGTTTTCACTTGCATATTCAAGCACTGCCTTCCCTTTTGAAGTCTCACTTAGCAATGTCTTCAAGTCCTAAATTAAATTATAATGCTAAGATGTCTTACATAGAACCGATTTTAATTTTTCTTACCTTTGACAAAACTCCGCAGTTTTTAGAACAATGTAACACCGGTGTGTTGGTGGTATTTTCATTACGTTTCCACCATTCCTCCATTTTGGATGGTACTGACATTGTCTCTTCATCAATTCCTAACTACAAATTCAAACAAACATTAACAAGCCATTGTGTCATCAGAGTCGTAGCACTATATTACCTCCTTTTTTTTCCAAGCAAAAAGTTTTTCCCTGAACTCCACACGTAGCCCTAGATGCAGCAGTGCCTCCTTTATATCTTCTTTTTTTAAATTGGGCAAGCTTCTAAATGTTACTTGTGATGCTATAATAAACAAAAATATATGTTTCTTACTTTATATTGTACATTGTTTTTTCATCCATTGATTTATTTACATTTTAAATATTGAAAAATTGATTCCATGTTTATGGTTTTTAAAACTGTTTTAGTTGCACATCGTCACTGTCTTCAACGTAATCATTTGATGAAAAGCACGAATCGCTGAGAACTACAATTTCACCATTTATTTCTAATAAATCACCAACTAAATTAAGGTCCTTAGATAATTGAATTTCTTGGCTTTGTTCCATTTTATTATTTATATGTTAAATAATGCTGCTAAACACACTGACTAAAACCAAAACAATGAAAAATTTATAAAATTTCGGCGTTGTAAGAGTATTTGACAACGTTACGTTGTCAATTTGAACACGCTCGTTGTCAAGTTGTAAACATATGTTGTCAAAAACTAAATATTTCGGCGTTAGCTGAGAAGTTGACAACGTAACGTTGACAAATTAACCACGTTGGTTGTCAAGTTGTAAACATGCGTTGTCAAAAACTAAAAACTTTGGCGTTAGCAGCGATTTTGACAACATAGCGTTGTCGATTCGAACACGCTCGTTAAAAATTTGACACCGGGCGTTGTCAAATAAATTGACAACGTTGGGGTGTAATATTGACCACAACCGTTGTTGATTTTGCAACATCATTTTTCCCTGAGTGTATACCACTAACGTGGTTTGTATTTATTTATTAAATTTTATTTTCCATTACAACAAGACACAGTCTCTTATAAATTACAGTAATGGAATCACATAAGTTATTCACTATATATTTAACATCATTGACTCTTAATCTAAATTTAAAATATTATAAATTACAGTTGAAAAACATTAAAAAATCAAATAAAATCAATTAAAGTATTGATATAGTAATTTTCTAAACCCTATTGCGTTGCTTGTATTTTGCATAACATTAGGAAGCTGGATCCAGAGACGAATAGTTAGAATAAAAAATCGATTTTAAGTGGCATGGTCTCGGTATTTAAATTGAATAATTCGATTTCCTCTGGAATATCTTAATAAGCTTAATCGTTCAAAAAGATATTTCGCAGCCTTTGTTATAATAATTTTATGTACAAATGTAATTTTCTTGAATTTAATATAGTTGTCAAAGTACATGTGTAAGACATGACACGAGTATTGGGATACATGATCAAATTTTCTTAATCCAAATATATAGCGAATAATGTTATTGAAAGTTGCAGTTAGTTTCCTGATATCCCTAGAGTTGCAACCTGTGAAAAACTCAGAAGCATATAGTAATGTTGGTAAAAGCTATGTCTTGTCAAGTAGCAATCTTATTTAACATACTGTAAATTCTGCCAGAGGATTGATTACTATAATCTAACCAAGTCAGAGTTCCATTAAACACAACACCGATATTTTTTACAGAGTCCACGATGTAAATTTTAGAGCCCCAAAGGAAGATATTTATCACATTCTCCAAATGCATCACTTTCTTCTTTTTTATAATACACTTAGATTTATTTGTATTAAGTCGTAGGCCAATTGCCGTTGCCCAGTTTAGAATTCGTTTGAGATCATAATTTAGTTCTTGTGTTTTGGAAATAATTGAATCTTTGGTACTACTTAAATATAGTTGAATCTGAATCTTAGAGAGTTTAATTTGTTTTGGAACATCATTGGCATATATCGAATAAAGAAATGGTCCAATGATCGAGCCCTGTGGTACCCCTCTTGTAACTTGCAGTGAGTTTGAGGTGGAGCTAATGAGATATGAAAACATGATTCTAACTGCTAATGCCGAAAAGTTAGAAAACTTCTTCAGTTTGAGGCATAAAATTGAGTGGTGCACATTGTCAAATCCCTTTGAGTGGTCCAATAAAACCAAAAAAGATATTCTACCATCTTCCGTGTTGCTTCTTATCCCCTCAACTACATCAGATAAAGCTGTTATACAGCTATGTTGGGGTCTGAAACCTCACTGACGCTCTGTAAGTTGTTGTCGTTTAAATACCTAAAGATCTGTCTGTGTAAAAGGTGCTCGATAACTTTTGAGAGATATGGAAGAATTGCAATCGGGCGATATTCGTTGCCCGTTTTTGGTACTGGCGTAATCTTAGCATGTTTCCATTCCATTGGAAAGATGCTAGTAGCGCTTACGGAGTTAAACAAGTACATTATGAAACGGACAATCCATGGTAAAATCATTTTTAAAAATCTGGGGTGTATATTATCAAGGCCCACTGCATTCGATTTAATAGCATTGAAACTTTCAACTACCTCTGTTAGTGTTACACATTGAAAGTTAAATTTTGGAATGTATGGATTGTTAGATGGACAATCTTCATAGAATTCGTTTGGGTATAATGACTTTGTGCAGCTGTTTGTAACTATCAAAAAAATTTTACCTAGACCCATCTTTTATTATACCGATCGACTCAGAATAACTTTCTGAGTCGATTTAGCGATGTCCGTCCGTTCGTCTGTCCGTCTGTGTGTCCATGTAAACCTTATAATCAAGATACAGGTCGCAAATATGAATATATTTTAATTAAATGTTTCATATAAGTTTCTATCGGCCATGGGATGAACGATATTAATATTTGTGAAATTCAGTCCATGTTCAGACCTAGTCCCCATACAAATGACCCCTATGAAATCGAGTTAAATTGCCATAATGTCCAAATTACCATCATATTAGATCTCGGTCAAATTGTTTGTGTGTGTTTATTACATTAATTTATCAGTTGCCCAAAAATAAACCACATATGGCAATTCTTTGTCATAGCCCCATATAAAGCTGCTTCCCGAATCTCACTTAAATCTATAAAAAATTAAACACAAAAATGGTGCACCTGATTTTTCTCAAATTTGGTTTGTATATAAGTAGTTTTTCAAAACATAAGTGAACTTAGCAAGTATGGTCAGGATCGGTCCATATAAATATCCGATGTGAACTTTTTCATATCTGCAGCCAAAAAAATTAATAACAATGCCACTCAAATTTGGTTTATGCTTATTTTCTATATTCACTTAGTTGGACCGAAACCATGGTATAGGGTATAGTATAGTCGGTTTAGACCGACTATAATTTTCTTACTTGCTTTAATTTATTTTTTATAAATTTTTTATTTAATATATATGGGGGATTTCATGTCAAGTGCACCAACTTTTGAAACCGATGTCTTCCGATCGGGATGAAATTTGCTCCAAGGTTCGTCCTATTGGATAGTAGTTTAGACACAATTTTTCAACAACATCGGTCCAGATCTCTCTGAGTTAGAGGGGATCAAAATTTGACATTTTGGCCAAACAGGTGTTTTTTCTCATCCATGTAACTTATTACCTATTGTTCTTAGAAAATTTCCTCCCAAATAGTTTAGATAGCTATTTCTTCAATATTTCGGAAAAAACACTTTAAAAAAAAAAAAAAAAAATTGTAGACTTTTTTTTTTGCTAAATTAAAGCATTTTTTGCCTTTTTTTTCAAAAAGGGCATTTTTTTTTTTTTTTCATTAGAAAGCTTAGAATTTTTCCTTTAAGAGCTTTTTGGTCGCTTAGTGGGATGGGAGTGGGATATCTATCAAAATAAATGTTTTGTAACTCAAGACAACGGTTTTTCAATTTTTCACAAATGCACTATTTTGAATTTTTTCCTATTTGTGTCTAAAACCTTACAAATAAAACTTATACTGAGAAACTAGACAAACTAAACTTTCCGAAGGTATATAACATACCCAACTAAAATTTTATACCCTCGATACTGTAATACCCAGAATATGTTAAACTCAGGAAAAAAAATCGCTTTTTTTCTATAGAAATGTTGAAAAATTATTATTTTTTATTTATTTTTAATAATAATTAAATTAATGTATAATAATAATAATTTGAAAAATAAAAAGATAAATAATTTATTAAAATTTAATCTTAATTGCATTAGATCCATTTATATCATAACTATTTTTATACTTAATTTATTGTAGCTGATGAAGTATTTAAGTCTTGTAAATTTTTAAATACCCAGTCTTTCATCCAGCTTTTTTGTCGCCTTTATTTACTGCGTTTTTTTGTCAATCCTTTCTTGGCGTTACTAGGTTCAGCTGTTGATTTCGCTGCTGGTTTATTTGTTGTCTTTGGAAAGAAATCGCATTGAATAGAGGCAGAAAACTTTTTCAACTTGAGTCTTCCATCGACAAGCGGTATAAAAGCATGGTATTGAGCGGTGCCATCGATTGTTACCGCAGCATCGAATCTGCTCTTCAGTGTTTTCAATGTTTCCTGATGATCCTCTTTGCTACTAAAAACTATTTTAGTTTCTTTACAATAACTCTTTGCCCAATGGAATAAAACAGTCGCATCTAAGATGCGATCTTAATGAGAGCACTGGAGGCTATACTTCGCTGCATTTCTTTTAAGGTTTACTCCAATACCATCACATGCTCCTTTACCATGAGCAGTAGGATGAAAATGCCACTCAGCTGGCATTCCAAAATCTTTTTCATGGGCCATAAGATTTGCCAAGCTACTTTTGTTTTTAAAATGTTGACGAGTTCCGTCCGAAACGTAGTACTGTAAATTTAGATTTTAGAAATTTTAGTATTCTGTTCTGGTACTCATAAACTGCAACGGTATCATGTTTTAAATCGTCGGATATGATTGCCATACTTTTGTGTTCCAGTTTTTCATCTTTCATGTAGTAAATAACTACTGTGAATATAGTTGCGTGGTCGTTATTGAAGTGGAATGCTTGTATGGCATCCTGAAGAACATATTTATAGTTTTCTGCGAAATCATATGAAATAACGAATTCACCAGACTTCAAATGTATCTTCAAATCCTTGAAGAATGACCATTGCTCTTTGACTAAAAAGTCATGGTTTCTCAAGTTTAGCAATCCTGTACACATTTCTTCCACAAAATCATCCACATTTAAAATGATTGTTTTCAATGTGCATCTGTCAGTCTGAATCCAAGAATCAAATTTGACATTTATTTTGATAGATATCCCACTCCCATCCCACTAAGGGACCAAAAAGCTCTTAAAGGAAAAATCCTAAGCTTTCTTATGAAAAAAAATGCCCTTTTTGAAAAAAAAGGCAAAAAATGCTTTAATTTAGCAAAAAAAAAAAGTCTAAAATTTTTTTTTTTTTTTAATATTTTTTCCGAAATATTGAAGAAATAGCTATCTAAACTATTTGGGAGAAAATTTTCTAAGAACAATAGGTAATAAGTTACATGGATGAGAAAAAACACCTGTTTGGCCAAAATGTCAAATTTTGATCCCCTCTAACTCAGAGAGATCTGGACCGATCTTATTGATAAATTGTGTCTAAACTACTATCCAATAGGACTAACCTTTGTTTATAGTTGTGTTTTAGTTGCTCATAATTAATTATTAGTTCTGATACAAAACTATAACTTATGTTTGGCAATGATGATTTTCCATCCAACATCCCGTCCATAACATGTCTTAAATTGTAATGCTGGCAAGCAATATACTGTGGAGCAACAAGTGACATTTTGTCTTCTAATGGTTCTTTAGCAAAGCAACAATTCCGTTTGTTTTACCTCTGTTACGTTAGTTGTGTCAGAAATGATCATTTAAATTGATTCCCACAAATCATATTTGTCAAAAGTTTCCTTTACCTATACCATTGAATATATTTAAAGCATTACAATTTTTAAGAATAAGAATACCTAACTTAACTTCCTTTATTTCATTCTTCAATACGATTACCTGCATTTCTTTACCACTTCTCATTTTTGTTTTTTACCTAAAAAATTTATATTTCTTCAGCACATTTTATTATCGCTGTTTGTGATTTCAGTGGTCATATACTTAGAATAAAGAAAAATAAATATGAATTAACTTTTTTCTTCAAAAATAGGATTCTCAAAATTTTTGATAATCTATTGAAATCAAATTATAGAACAATATTAAGTGATATTTTGTAAAAAAAAAAAAACAGTTGGATTGTATTGCTTTGTATTGCTTTCAAAAAAATATGAAAATATATCTTCAGTTTTTCACCAAAAATTAACATATTTAATTAACAACAATTACCTTTTAATCACCCTAGAAGTACTATGTTCTAGCAATTAAAATTTCAAAAATTAATCTTAGCTTATGCCGATTTAAAGCAATTCATTTAAACATGTTTAGTTCTTCTAAGCCGCTACCATTGTATTATTACTATTTCTTTTGTTTCATTAACCAAATGATAAAAAGCATTAGTTTTCATGTTATTTCACTTGTAAATTCCTTTAGCACTACTTAAAAACAAGTTCATGTTTTTTTTACCCAACTAAATACAGTAGCAAGTACTCGTAGGTTGTTGAATGATCTGTTTCATAAGTATTTGATCGTTTTCCTTTCCATTTGAGCATTAAAAATCGTGTTGCTTTGTATTTTTGCAGCCAGTTTCCCGGATTTGTAAAAATTTAACGATTAATAACATACTAACATGCCAACAAATGCGAGTATAAAAGTGTAAGTTATATTTTTGAAATCTGTGCTTACAGAGGTTGGCCACATTAGTGTGGTCAACATATATAATGTAGAAAATTTAAGTAAAAGCAGGGACTAAAAATAACAGTTATTTTGGATTTTTTTTTTTGCACAAAAAAAATCGTTTAGAAATAAATGTCGGTGAAGTGATTCATGTATATAATTTGGATCCTTTTGAACTTGTCTTTTTATAGTTTTTATATATATTTTTTTGAATCAATAATAAAATTATAAATACTGAATTTTAAGTTTATCGAGCAGAAACAAAAGTATTTAGTTTTTGTTTATGTTTTCTTTGAGAATATATAAAAATCAATCAGTTGTAAAAGAAAAATTTTTTAAATGCCACAAAAATTACTTGAAAAAATTCTAACGAGTTTATTTTTTGTTGTTGTTATTTTGCACTTTTTTTTGGCATAAAAAATAAAAATAAAACAATAATATAACTGTTAAATTGATTTAAATTTATTTAAATTTTTGTTTTGGATGAGAAATTCAACATAGATTAATTTTGGGTCGAAGAACACGTATTTGAAGTCCAAAATTTGATATTTTACTTCTATTTCATTTTATGGGTCAATATACTGAATCCGCCTTGAAGCGGTTCTGCGCAAATAGTAAAAAATTAATAGTAAAAAATCTATAAAAAATATTTTGTACAAAAAAGTATGAAATAATAAGTCTTTCGGTGGTGAAAACCAAAAAAACAAAATTTTGTTGTTGAGTTGCACAGAATTAACTTGCACTTTTGGCAAAAAGCCAGTGTTTCTGACTTGCAGATTCGTATTTTACATAACTTTTGCCCAGTCCAAAACTTTTGCCCCCTTTTTTGCAGTCTGAACCATACATAACGATTCGGCTACCTCTGTTCGAAAATCAGGAAGAGGAACTTTCGCGGCATCATTATGGATTATATCATCGAAATATATGCGTACAAAATTGCTAAATCAAGCAAATGGTAAAAAATTTTGTTGGTCCATTTTCTTTTTTTTTTCATTTTAATGCGATAATGACCAATGAGGTCATCCCGTAAGTCAACCTCACCCATATGACGATTGTACTCATGGATTTCGATCCCAACGACATATTTTACCCGGTTGAGTATTGTTGTTTTGAAAAAGCTTTACTCCAACATAGGTCGATAGTATTCGAACATTTTTCTTATCACACCACAAACATGTTGAGACCATAAGCCGTTCCCACATATTCTTTCGAATATCCCCCCCTCAACCCTTCGTGCTGATTGATTGGCATCAGTAGATAATTTACATGTCGGGAGGTGAGTGACACGCAATGTTCCTAGGCTATATTTTCGAAAAACGAACTACGACATTACATCAGGGACATTGCGGGGAACTACATTATCGCCAGAGCCGTACTCAAAAGAGTACGACAAGCCGCTATAATCAAAAAGTAACCCATTTATGAGGCTTAGCAGGCATATACTGGATATGCTAAATAACTGTATTACAAATCCACAAAGATGCTGTTTTTTTCTTTATAAACTTTAATTTGCATGAAAATAAAAATTCCGATTCATATTACAGCTATTCTTAAGCCCTAAACACATAACTGCGAGTTTCGAGTGCGAGAAGAAACGAGATTGAGGCAGCATGATTTTTATACCCTATACCACTATGTGGTTTGGGTATAATGACTTTGTGCTGCTGTTTGTAACAACCAAAAATATTTGACCTAGACCCATCTTTAATTATACCGATCGAATCAGAATCACTTTCTGAGTTGATTTAACAATGTCCGTCCGTCCGTCCGTCCGTCCGTCTGTGTGTCCATGTAAAGCTTGTAATCAAACTGCAGGTCGCAAATATGAATGTATTTTGATGAAATTTGGTATATAAGCTTTTATCGGCCATGGGATGAACGCTATTGAAATCGGTCCATGTTCAGACCTAGCCCCCATACAAATTACCCATATGAAATCGACATAAATTGCCATAAGATCCAAATTGTCATATAGATCTTACTCAAATTGGGTTTGTATGCGTTCATTACATCCGCTAATGAGTAGTCCAAAAATGATCCCTTTGACCCCATATAGAGCTGCTTCCCGATCTTCACTTAAATCTATTAAAAAACAAAAATATTGCCCTGATTCTTCTCAAATTTTGTTTGTATATATTTTTGCAAAATACAAGAGACTTTACCAAATATGGTCAGGATCGGTCCATTTTTGGGCCTAGTCCCCAAATAGATATAACATCCGATATGAACTCTTTCATATCTGCAGCCGAAAAAATTAATAAAAATCCCACTCAAATTTGGTTTTTGCTTATTTTCAATGTCCAGTTAGTTGGGCCTAAGAGATAGAGTTTCTAAACGCATGGTATAGGGTATCGTATAGTCGGTCTAGACCGACTATAATTTTCTTACTTGTTTAACTTAAGGTAATTACAAAAGGAGATGTTCAATACACGACATGAGTACTGGGACACATGATCAAATTTTCTAAGGCTGAAAATGTAGCGTATGATGTTATTGAAAGTTGTACTTAGCTTTCCATAATCTTTCATGTTACATCCGATAAAAAGTTCAGATGCGTATAATAGAGTCGGCAATAGATATGTTTTCGCCAAAAGTAGTCTTACTCGTGGTAGAGTGAAGTATTGAGTGGCCCACAGACTTCGTAGCATGCTATATATTCTCCCACATGATTGGTTAATAAGATTCGAACAGGTAAGATATTTGTTAAAAGTAGATTCCTTACCGCATCAACAATATCAATTTTTGCCCCGCCAAGAAAAATATTTATGTCATTTTCTATTATCATCGACTTTTTCAAAATAATTATACACTTTGATTTCTTCGGATTCAGCCTCAAACCATTCGGGGAAGCCCAAGTAAAAATTTTCCCTAGGTCATTGTTCAATTCTTGAACTTTAGAAGCAATGGTATCCGTAGAACTACTGAGATACAACTGTACATCATCAGCATACATCTGAATATTCGAAAAGTTTATTTGAAATGGAAGATCATTGACATATAAAGAGTATAACAGTGGACCAAGGATGGATCCCTGTGGAACACCTCTTGAGACAAGCAAGGGTTGTGAAATGGATCCATTATTGGCAACAGATTGAAATCTGTTAGACAGATAGGACGCCATTAATATAACAGAGGGCAAAGAGAAATTAAAAAACTTCGCTAGCTTGAGGCAAAGAATTGTATGGTGCACTGTGTCAAATGCTTTTGAGTGGTCTAATAAGACCAGAAACGATAATTCACCACCATCCAGTTTGCCTCGAATATCCTCTACTACATCAGATAAGACTGTAACACAGCTACGTCGAGGCCTAAATCCAGATTGACGATCAGTCAGAAGGTTGTTATCATTAACATATTGATAAATTTGCTTGTGCACAAGGTGTTCGAAAACTTTGGATAAGTAAGCCAGAATTGCAATTGGATGGAAATCATTATCTGATTTAGGTACCGGGACAATTTTAGCGTATTTCCAGTCTGTTGGATAAGTGCTGGTAGTAATGATAGTGTTAAACAGATGTGTGACAGTTTGAATTATCCAAGGTAAAATTATTTTGACGAACCTGGGATTTATGTCATCTAAGCCGACTGCATTACACCTAACGGCATTAAAACCTGCGGCTACGTCCAACACATTAAAGCATTGGAAATTAAATTGATTATGCATTGCGTTTAAGGGAGGGTTTTGATCATAGAAGTCAAACTGTACGGAAGTAAGAGGAACATTAACATAGTTTGTATTCAGCAAGTCAACGTCAGCATCTACTTCATTGGAATTTGATCTACCCATACCAATATCATGTATCTGTTTCCATGTCTTTTTACTGTCAGCTGCTGCGTTAAATTTATCAGTGTAATAAGAAGATCTGTTACTTCTTATTTTCGAAACAACAGCTTTTCTTGCTGTACGATATTCATGTTTGAGCTCTGGAGTCCTGTAACGCTTCCACCTGTTATAGAGACTATCACGATGATCAATTAACAATTTAGTTTCATGCGTAATTCATGGTCGTACCCTGCCTCTGATAACCTTGTTCCTGATCGGAAAATGTTTGTTATAAATCTGTAAAGCTTGTTGATTAATAAAGGCTAATTGTTCATCTACCGATGGTAAAAAGTAGATATGGTCCCATGTAATATTATCACGGTCATGTTTTAAAGCCAAGAAATTAATATTCTTAAAGTTCCGAAAAGTAAACTTTTTGGGCTAATATTCATTAGCAAACTCATAGGACATAAAAATAAGATCGTGCTTGGAGAAAGCATATGCAGCCAGTTGTTCATAATATAAAACTTTCCTTCGATTACTAACAAAAAATAGGTCCAGCAAGGTACTGTTGGAGGTTGTGAAGTGTGTGGATATCGAAGTATTGACCGTAGATAAATTAAATATAGACATGGCGTTAAAATCACCGGCTATAACAACGTCAGAGTACGAAACCGAAAGGAGCTCTAACTTAGAGATGAAAGTGTCTATTTTCATATGCTTATCCGTATTCATATTCAACCTCATCAGCAACATTATACGAACTTATAAGTTTGCTCGAAATGCTATCTCTAATATAGATCGCAACACCTCCAGCATGCCTATTTCTGTCAGAACGAAAGACACGGTATCCTTTTAGTTCATATATGTCGTCATTTATTTCCTTGATAGCCATGCCTACTATAGTAATTATTTTAAGAATAGTATTTATCGAAAGCATTTTGATGATTTTGTAAAAGCACAAAAGCACAAATTCTCGCATGCAAAAAACTTAGTTTTTACTCGCACTCGCAACTCGCAGTTATGTGTTTAGGGCTCTACACAGAAAATATGAGATTTTTAATTGTTATCTATGCATGGAAACAAAATTTAGAACATTTTCAATTATTGCCAATATTCATCCTCGTTGCAGTTGACGCTTGTGGTTCTGATGATCTTGTTTTCTTCGTATGTTGTTCATATTCATGGTCTGAGTCTGCATCATCATCCGAGTTGGACATAATATTCAAGGGCATGTTTTCTTCAGTGTGTCCACCAATTTCAGTGTCATCTTCATCTTCGGTGCTTTCATCTTCAAACTGCATAATTTTGGAACTCCACCAACAAACCTCCGCAAGCAATGCATCTAATTTTTTGCCTTTGAATCGATTTTCCATTGTCATAGTCACCTGGTAGAACCTCTCTCCTTGGGGGGAATGGGGGGCCAATGGCCATTTTTGCAATTTTTAAGGCACTCGATGCACTTTTTCGGGTAGGTTTGTTCCGCTTTTTTTCTCCTTTTCAATATCTACAACTTTGTTTCAGACACAAAAGAGATATTCCAGTTAGTTAGCAAAAAGGGTGAAAATGGGGGAAAAATGGGGGGAATATGGGCATTTTTGCGATTTCTAAGGCACTGGATGCACTTTTTTCAGGTAGGTTTGTTTCGCTATCTACAATATCAATATCTACAACTCTGTTTCAGACACAAAAGAGATATTCCAGTTATTTAGCAAAAAAGGTGAAAATGGGGGAAAAATGGTGGGAAAATGGGCATTTTTGCGATTTTAAGACACTGGATGCACTTTTTTCGGGTAGGTTTGTTCCGCTTTTTTTTTTCTCCTTTCAGGTACCTACAACCTTGTTTCAGACACAAAAGAGATATTCCAGTTATTTAGCAAAAAAGGTGAAAATGGGGAACATGCGATTTTTAAGGCACTGGATGCACTTTTTTCGGATAGGTTTGTTTTGCTTTTTTCTTCTTCTAGCCAATATCTACAACTTTGTTTCAGACACAAAAGAGATATTCCAGTTATTTAGCAAAAAGGCGAAAATGGGGAAAAAATGGGAGGAAAAAGGGCATTTTTGCGATTTTTAAGGCACTGGATGCACATTTTTCGGGTAGGTTTGTTCTGCTTTTTTTTTTCTTCTAGTCAATATCTACAACTTTGTTTCAGACACAAAAGAGATATTCCAGTTATTTAGCAAAAAAGGTAAAAATGGGGAAAAATGGGAGGACATGGGGGAATGGGCATTTTTGCGATTTTTAAGGCACTGGATGCACTTTTTTCGGGTAGGTTTGATCCGCTTTTTTTCTCCTTTTCAATATCTACTACTTTGTTTCTGACACAAAAGAGATATTCCGTACGGTTACCGAATTATAACCGTGTAAAAATATACATCGAAACTCATCAATATTTTTTTTCAGACTCTAAGCGTTTGTATGACACAACTTAATACTAGGACATAGCATGTATTCGGATCATGTTAGAAGCTACATCTTTGGAACTGAATATCATTCTATCCATATGAGATGTCGTAATAATTTTACATAATGAATTTTACATAATATATTTAACAAAGAAAAAGTATTTGAGCAAAATATATAAAATGAATAATAAATTTTCGGAAAACTTAACTAAATTTCTTGGCATTATAAATAATATTCTAGTTTATGCCATCAGGTTGGAGTGCATCAGGAAGAAAAAAGTTTATCAGGTCATCCATGTTGGCAATGTGTACTGGTTGGTCATCACTATGTATTTGATCTTATATGGACCCGGCAAACGTTGTTTTGCCCTCAATGAATTTTCTATTTTAGTTAGAATCTGCATATGCCTCTATAAAATGTTTGACAAAGATCTCCAGATAATAAAATGAGAGCTCCACCAAAAAGTCTTTCATTGCCTTTCAAATCTTTTAAAGTTCTATGTAATGGTTCTAAGGAATGTTTGTGAGCCATGGTACATTCATCGCAAATAATAGTACTGCATTTTTGCAGAACTTTTGCCATACCGGAATGTTTTTTGATATTACAGACGGCATTCTCATTTTTTTGTACGTTTAACGGTGATTTGAGTGCTGAATGAGCTGTGCGACCACCATGCAATAATGTAGCGGCTTTTTCCTTCATTTTTGGTTAGAATATTTATATATAAAAACGGTTGTGAATTTATTTTTTAAAATTTATATAAATTTGACAACTCATTATTTTTGGAACGACAGCGCCATCTACTGGGTCCAATAAAAAAAATGTTTCTAACATACATATATGTACATTCTTAGTTTCATTAAAATCACACCATAAATAAGAATATTCGAAATAACTTCACCCCAGCGCCACCTATCGGGTCCATTTATACACACAAAAATTCGCGTCAGTCAAATCGCGCTGAAAATAAGAATTTTGTTTTTAACTTGACCCCAACGCCCACTACAGAGAGTTAAAACTAAAAAAAAACACAGAAGAGCTCGAACCGAACCTATGGTGCAAATCCTACCTCGACTGCTCTTATGGTTCCGGAGATAATTCGTTACAAACAAATGCACCGACGTTTTTATATATACGCCACGCCCCTTTGCCCACTAACAACTTTATATAGTTGAGGCCTTATTATTTCGCAAAAATATCCTTTTGTGAAAATTTCATGACGATCCTTCCAGTAGTTTAGAAGATATTACGATTTTTTATTTTTCTAAAAAGGGGCGTGGTCCCGCCCACTTTTCTTCTTGTATGTATTTCTATTCATGCCAATACCATATGTACCAAATATGACCGCTGTAGATCAAAAAATTCCCGCGATATGACTTTTTCAAATTTTGGGTTATATGGGCGTGGCACCGATCCTTTGCCCAATCAAAAATTTATATAGCCTATTATTCCTTCCAGAGTCACAGTAACATGCTGTGAAAATTTCAGGAAGATCGGTTCAGGGGTTTGGTCTCTTATAAAGCACAAACAAACACACATTCATTTTTATATATATAGATAGATTGAAAGCAGATTAATTACAATTTAAGGTAAAAGGGGCGAAAAAGGGGGATTTGGTAATAAAAAAATGTATGGCTACCTTTTGTATAGCAAACATTGTTAGTGGTATAAGTAAGTATCTGAATTAAAAAAAAAGGGGGGCGGTGAAGTGGGCGTGGTTCATAGTTATATGGCGACGTTAACAGTATTAAGAGCAATATACTACCAAATAAAAAAAAAATCCGTTGGAAGGAACAAATTTGTACAGAGAACCAAAAGTTTAAAACTTTCAAACAAAATTTGGCGTGAAAAGGGGCGTGAAAGGGGGCGTGGCGTAAGAAATGTTTATTTCTACCTCGCCTGGAGTATAATGTGTATACAATTTGAAGTAAATCTGTTAAAAACTATATGGGAGCAATTACATAATTTTAAAAAAGTGGGCGTAAAAGTGGGCGTGGTCGAAAAAAGTACCCTATTAATCATGCCAGAGTCCCAGTTAAATGCTGTGAAAATTTCAGGAAGACCGGTGCAGAGGTTTGGTCTCCTATAAGGTACAAACAAACAAACAAATACACAAACACACATTCCATTTTATATATATGTATAGGATGCCACTCATAGTGAAAACAGACTTTAATTGTTTTGCATTTTTAAGCCTCACCGCAGCCTGCAGTATTTTAAAATTCGATGAGGTTAAATCTTCTCCTATGTGATTTAACAATAAAGGTGTTTTGTTTCGTTTACGAATGTTAGCAATGGATTTCAAAATAAAGTTTTTATCATGAGGGGAAAACAACTTTAACATTATCACAGCATTTGAGTAATGGTTTTTATGTTTATTATTTTTGAAATATTGTAGGTGGTAAATTGATTTAACCGCTGGAGTATTTACATTTAAAGTTCCACATATGGTAGTTAATATACCATACAAATCTTCCCCACTACGGTATGGAACACCGCTAATGCGAAGATCTGACGCTATAATTGAATTTTCTTGCCGTTTCACCTGCGTTTTCAGCTTACCGACTTCATCTCTTACAGCTGTAATATCATCGGCAACCGTTTCTAATTTTGTAACACGTTGGTTTATATTAAAAATTTCTATTTTTAATAAATTAAAACGTTTATCAAATTCTTTTATCATGCGTATTTCACTTTCCTGTATTAGTCTTTTCATTACATCAGTTATTTTTTTTTTTTTTTCAAATTTTCTATCCGCGAGATGAAATAGTTTGATGGGTGAATCGTTAGTTGACAATCGCGGTCAACTGAATAAAATATTTTGTTACATATCTCAAAAAAATAACTGTATATTCTTTATAGTGAGTTTGTGCAGATACTTGTAACCAAGAATGATAGAATACAAGATTACGCCATCCCGCGTACACTATTAAAATTTTATACGCCGCACAGTGGCGCCATTTGAGTTTTTTCGTTGCAAAAATCATATCTTTTGAACCGAATAACATAACTGAACAGTTTAAACACCATATGATAGATAACTGTTCAGCCTGTGAAATGAGCGTTTGGAAAGGGTGCTACGCTTTGTAGGGGCCTACTTATGGGTTATCAAAGTTAAAATTTGTAGAAAAATCAATTTTATGGTAACTAAAAAAAATTATTTTTACATTTTTAAGATTGTTTTTATTTTTTTTTTCTTTAGGATTTTATGTTTTAAATTATTACTCAACAAATTAAAAAAAAAATTACTTCTTTTTTAAATTTATTTTTTCAATTTTCTGTAAAATATTCATCACAATTCGTAAAAGAAGGTATATCTAAAAGACTAATCATTTCTAAACTATAATTATTTTCAAACTCTATTCGTGACTTCACATGCCGCAGGGAAGTAATAAGTGGATCGGAAGGTGCTGCCAACATGTTGAAGAGGTCCTTATTTTGCCTTATCCTTGATGCTTTGAATATGTTCTTCAATCTATATTTTTTATAAAATTTGTTAAGAGACTCCTGTGCTTCTTCAGAAAGCTCTCCAATTGGCGAAGACTGGTACTCAATTATATCTTTGCCATGCGCCAATATTTTATGGACGGTCGGGGTGAATTTCTTCTGTGGATACATTTCTGCTAAAAGAGATGCAGTTTTCGATGCATATTCTCCATCTTTTGTAGAATTCACATTTTCTTTGCAGTTTAAAACATTCAAGATCGTTCCCAATCTTTTCACGATTTGATTGTCAATTCCAGTGATTCTAGTTACTGCCTCATCATTTTGACATTCCATATTCGTAATTCTCCTCGTTTGTAGAATCGTTTAAATTACCAAAGTTCTTCTGACTCTTTTTGCAAATCGGGCATGACAATGTTGAGGTTGTTCCTGTCAGTTCGTTTACGACTTTTCCGTCAACCATGGTTAGGTGGAACTCGTAATTGCATTCAATATATTTTCCTTCTCCAATTTGCAGCTTTGTAGGCTTAATCTTTAATCTTGCTTATTTGTTCTTCAATGTCCTTCACCGTGGTCCTTATGAGTTCTGCCGATTTCCTTGCAAACTGAAACATTATTGGTCGGCAATAATGCACTGATGACGGACGTGGATTTTTCCAGTGTAGGGAAACATCAGATTTTAGCCGCAAAGGAACAACAGATGCCATAAACATATTTACGTCCGATATTGTAGCGTCATCGGAAAATATCCTTTGCTTATAAACGCTTTGTCCGGATGATCCATCGCAGCCCCATTTGCTGATCAATGTCAGTTTCTCAGGAAGAATTTTCACCTCATTTTCAGGAAGACTCTCCCACAACCGTTTTGCTGTATGGCCCATGAGATCCTGCAGATTGGCTTTCACAGAGACTTCCGTAAACTCCGTATGCAGTGGTCGTGAATTTATTTTGGCTTGCGTAATATGCTTGTATCCTGGTAAAACGTCAGCCCCGTGTCGCATCAAGGGTGCCCATAGTATCTCATATTTTTCTTTGGAAAGTTGTAAGTCCATAAACCAGGCCAAGGCTTCTTCGCAACCATACTTTTTAATGTGTGCGTTTGTGGGCGTGGGAATGCTTTCCTTAATCCTCTTTAGTCGCAGTGGGCTTGCATCAGCAACAGATTTTGTAATCTGCGACCTAACGCTGTCACTATTCTTTGTATATTTAATAGACAGCGCGTCCGATAAATGCTTCGTGGTCAAGTCATTGGTGGCATTGGCAAGTTTCCTCTTTCTTGTGAAAATTGAACACTCCTCAATACTTTTTTTGGCCTTCCTTTTGCTCCTCTGGTTGATGTGGTGGGTTTATCTACTGCCAATATATCCGGGATGGTGTCTTCATTAAGCCAATCCTCGTATTTGGAGTTGAAGTTCTGAATGGTTCGATTAGATTTCACCCATTTTGCCTTAATATTTGCATATATCAGATAAAAATTATTTTTTATAATTTCGTTTCTCTCAATATTTCCGTATAAGCTATCAAGTACTTCTAAAGCAGCTTCCGTGAAAAACTTTGGTGTGGTTGACCTTCTAAACAGTTCAAATAATTTTAAATTGTTTAACGCCATGGTTTCAGTACTTGTTGCGCCAACTTTCAGTCGTAGACTAATCCAGGCATTATGCTTATTTTGCAATATATAGGCTTACGCTACCACGCCTAAAAATTTACCTGTTCCCTGCATACATATGGATTTAGGCTGAATTATGCAATTTTGTTATTATGCTCGTGTCTAAATAAGATTTGTGCCTACCTGGAGGGACCATAAGTCAATATTGTTCTTGACCATTTGTACACCAAAGTAATTTTTAAGTGAGGTGCGTACCTGCGAATTTGAATGAAAAGTTTTTTGCGCATCCTGTGACTGTAACAGAATATTGGGAGTAGACTTTGGCAGAGGCTCACAGGTAGACAACCGACTTAAAATGCAATTTTCAAACTATTAGATCAAACTACTGTCAGTCAAAACATGTAAGGGATGCACGCCATACAATTTCTGCAACCATGTCTTTTAACCTTTTTTACCTCTAGAAGCCAAACGGGCATGTACGGGCAGATAAAACCTTTTGAATTATGTAAAGAAATAATCAAAGAACATGTTTTGCAAATATGGCAAATATAGAAAAATATAGATTTCTTTTATTTTCCGTCAAAGTTGAAAAATAGTGAAAAAACGGATAGTTTTTAAATAGTGATTTACCAGGAGAAACACAAAGCAAACAGTTAATTTTTTTTTTTATCATTATATATTCAATAAATACATCAATCAATACAAACAAAAAATTGGGCGATTCGTTACCTATTTTTCGTGATATTACACCTGAAATCGCAACAAATTGACTAAAAATTGTGTGTTTTCTTGAAAACCGAAAGTCGGTCAACTTTGAACGGTTATATTTTCTGAACTAAAAATGTGATATTATTAAGAGTAGCATATTTGAAATCGTTGGACCATGGGTTTATTCAAAATTTCGTCGGCGCACTGTGCGCCGGTCAGGCACGTGATGTCACGCAAACTTTGTTCCTATTGGCTAATATTTTGCAGTTGTCAAACTGTTATGTTATTGTGTATGTTTATACATAAACAATAACATTGTAACAGTGGGACAATTTATTATTTTTCTCCTAAAATTATTTATTACAAAAAAATATTATTTTTATAAATTTATTAATTTATTTTAAATTCACTAAAACACTAAATAATATTTGAACAAATTTTTAAGAGCCATTGTTCTGTACTTTAGAATGAGTTACTAAATGTTTTTATACTACGTTGTTATTTTTATTAAATTTCCTCTTTCGTTTATTAATATTTACAACAATTTTGGCATTTAGTAACCTTATTATAAAGTACATTATACATTCAAAAAAAGTATTTTCGCTTATTCATTTGCTTCAATGTCCTTTGATTCTAACAAATATTTTTGCAAATATCCGCATGAATGCCATTTAATCTTAAAAATATTGCTTCACACGAAATGGTAATAAAAGGATACAAATACAGTAAAATATATAATCATCTATAATATTAATAGGCTAGGCGATTTCTTGTGACTGATGTTTTGTTCTACCGTTTTATCCTGATTTTGACCAAACGTATACTATTTGAAAGGCATTTCTCTTTAGCCGATTTGCAGATTTACAGATTTTTAAATTTTTTCCTTTATTTTGAGTAAATTGCATTTAAAGTTCTTACTAACACATACATAAAATTATACAATGCTATGTGTGTGTTTATTAAATTTGTTAATGTGTTTGTAATAAAAATGATTTTGTTTTTTGTGTTAATTTGTGAATTGGCTATAATTGATTAGCATACTTTTAGGGTCTTTATTTAATAAAAAAAATACAATTTTCGAATTTCGATTCACTAACGACACCTAAAATATTTGCTTGCATTGTAGCATTCCTCATGTTTACGTTTTTTCGGCCTGTTTGTTTTTTAGTTTTTCTCTATGCTGCAACTTATTAACACACTTTACATAATGTTTTAATTAATTTTAATTATTTTAATATTATTTTAAATTAAATATAAAGCGAAATATGTAATATTTTTCACATATGAAACAGACTTGGTAACCCTCACGACAGACACGTTACGTCATCTAACGGGAATATATTCGGATGGCGTATTCTTTATTCTATCACATTTGCTTGTAATTACCAAAAATATTTGACCTAGACCTTTTTATTATACTAATCCATTAAGAATTTTCTGAGTTGATTTAGCGTCCGTCCGTCTGCCTATGTGTTTATGTAAACTTTGTAATTAAACTACAGGTCACAAATATAAATATATTTGGATGAAATTTGGTATATAAGCTTTGATCGGTCCTAAGACGAACGCTACTAAAATTGTTCAAAATCGGTCCCTACCAGACCGACGAAAATTGTCATTAGATCCAGATTATCACGGATAAATCGATAAAATTTGTGATAAACCCACTGGATGAAATGTCTAATTTTCCTTTTTGCTCAAATTACATTACGAAAATTACTTGAACAGGGCAAGATTAAATAAAAGAACTTGTTTTCGACAAAACGTTATAATACGAATGACCCCTTGTTTATTACAGATTTTTGCTTTTATACATGAATATGTTCTAAAACTGTAACTATATAAATAAGTATGGAAAAAATTTACAGAATATTGGAAATTAAAGCTACAGTGAAGTACAGCTATGACTAACGTTTTACTGTCTATATATTCTCAAATACAATGCAATGTTGTTAATGAATTTTCAATAAAATATGATACAAATGTTATAGAATGTTAACAAATAACTAATGCACTCCAACACCCACTAATCAATGGGCCAAAAATAAACCCTGTAGAACATAGTCCCCATATAATGCTGATTCCTGATCTTCACTTACTTTTTTGCATATTTTTTTTTTTATCAAATTTGGTATATAGGGGAAAGGGGTCGGTTGCCGGCACTGGTCGGTTGTCGGCACCCCGTCTTAGCTTTTCACAGAAGGATGATATGGTTATTCTGACAAATATCAAATGTGCGTTTTATATACACGTTTTTGAATTCCACTAATTCAACTCCGAAGTTTTATATTGGTGTTTTGCTTAGTGTTTTAAAGGGAAGTAAATCGATCGCAAAAGTAGGTGCATTGAATATTTGTGAAAGAAATTCAGTCTATTTTGTGATTCAACAATAAACGCCACGAATGTGTTCGAAACCAAAAGTTTTTTTTCACTTTTCAAAATGGCTGCTAAAGTCGGTTGTCGACACCCCTTTTTTGTGACAAATGGTGGTGAACTATCACCAGGGATGTATATATATATATTGATTCCTATGGTTCCAAGTTGGAACAAAGGGCCGTAACGAAATTCTTCCATTGGGATCTGTCCTGTGCGATTATTCTGATCTCAGGCCAAGTTCTTCTTGTTTCGCTAATTTCGGAATCTAGCTGCCTTCTCCAGGTGTTAGCTGGTCTACCTCTTCTTCTGCTGCCATGAGGGTTCCAGTCAATTGCCATCTTTGATATGTCATCATGGGGTCTTCTCAAAATATGACCAACCCAGCTCCATTTCCTCTTTGCAATTTCTATGCGAATTGGTGTTTCACCTGTTCTTTGCCAGAGGTCTCTGTTGGAAACTACGTTCGGCCAAAATATTCGCAAAATTTTTCGCAAGCAACGATTAACAAATACTTGCAGGGATTGAATGTCGCTTGCAGTAGAGTTCCAGGACTCACATCCATATAGCAGGATAGAGCGAACATTAGAGGAGAAAAGGCGAAGCTTAGTTTTTATATGTATTTCTGGTGACTTCCATACTCTTTGTAATGCACCAAAAGACTGTTTTGCTTTCCTTATGCGATATGCAATATCATCACGTGAGCCGCCTGTTGTTGATATGATACATCCTAAGTAGCAAAACGATGGGACGTCCTCGAGTTCTATGTTGTTTACTCGGAACTTGGAGAGATTAGTCGAATTGATACGTAGAACCTTAGTTTTGTCGAAGTTAATGTGAAGACCGACACCAGATGCTAGCTGATGTATCTGATCCAATTTGGCTGACATGTCGGTAAAGTTATGTGCGAGCAGGCAAATATCATAAGCATAGTCAAGGTCTTCCAATCGACCATTCATACCCCATGTAATGCCTCTTCTTATTCGGGTTGCTTGCTGCATAATTGAATCCAATACAATATTGAATAACAGCGGAGATAGGATACATCCTTGTCGTACCCCAGTGCTTATACCAATCGGATTGCTTAACGTGCGTTCATGTAGTACTCGACTTGTTGAGTTGCCATACAAAGCTTTGATTAAGTCGATTAGCACAGGTGGAACTCCCTTGCATCGAAGTGCATGCCAAATTGCCTGATGGTGGATCGTATCGAATGCTTTGGCGAAGTCGATAAATATCAAGTATAATGGCGATCTCCATTCCACCGACTGTTCCACTATGATCCTTAGACTATTTATATGATCGGTGCACGATCGGTATGGTCTGAAACCAGCTTGCTCGTTTCGAAGATCTGCTGAAATTGATGATGCCAGTCTAGCATGGATTATATTCGCTAACACCTTATTAATCATGGTTAAAAGAGTTATACCCCGCCAATCTCCTTTCATGGGTAGTTTTATTATCACTCCTTCGCTTAGTTCAGCAAGAAGAGAGTGTGATGTCCAAAAGTCTCTGATAATATGGTAGATTATTTTAGCGCTAAGAGTCGGGTCAGCCTTTTTAAGAAATTTTTCGATACTTTTAGCCAGGTCATCCGCAAAACAATCGTCTTCTTCAAAGAATATTGATTATGATGCCATAATTAAAGCAATCGAACGATTTTTTGTATAAAAGCTGCCAATAAAATCGACTGCTGCAGCGTACGTGATCCTGATGACGATTAATGTGAAAAGTTCCATTGCTTGTCATTAAAATAAATAAATTTCCTGTTTTTATTTGAATACTGGTGGTTTCCATTCATATTCTTCCATTTGCAGTGGATTTTCTTAGGGTGCCGACAACTGACCACATTTTTGTAAATAACCAAAAAAACATTTAACTTAATATGGTGTTCACACTACGATATTTTAAGGTGTTTTAGCTCATGTTTTGCAAAACAAAACACAGTCGTTCACACTTGATTTAGTGGGTTTAGTTAAACATTTCAGCAAATTGAACAGCTGTTTCCAAAATAAAAAACAATTGAAAAGTTATAAAATTTTGAAAATTGATAAAAAATAATATCATTAAATTGGCGGCCAACTACTTAAATTATATTAATGATGAAATTATCAATATAGATGCGTTATTTTCATTTTTGTATTGTATTTTGTATTGTATTTTTTTGATTGTAATGCCACTTTAATAGTAATGTTAAAAAAACAAGGATGCCAACTTGGCAAACATGAGTAATATTGCACTGAACATGCGCAAAGTTAAATACAACTCTGTCATATTTTCGGTTTTAGAGGTGTTTAAGATTTAAACATCTCAATTGGGATGTTTAGCCAACGAAAAAATGTATGGGAAAACATCTCAATTTGACTTGTTTATCACATAAACACTAAACACTTCGCTAAACACTTAAGTGTGAACGCCATATAACTGTTAGTGAACATTTTGCAATGGACAGAATAAATTCATTGGTATGCATGTGTCCACATATTGTGCAATTGGACAAAAGTTATGCGCCAAAAACAAAAGGGTGCCGGCAACCGACCACTTTCCCATATTCGTTTTTGAGAAAAATACCTGACCTCACTAAATATGGTCTTGATCGGTCCAGTTTTTGACAGAGTCCCTTTATAAAAATAACATTAAATAAACCTTTTTCATATCTGCACGTCACAATGTAATAAAATATAAAATTCTATATAATTCTTAGTTGTCTATATATTAGCTTGCTATCTATAATATTAATAGGCTAGGCGATTTTTTGTGATCGATGTTTTGTTTCACCGTTTATTCCGATTTTGACCAAACGTATATTATTTGAAATGTATTTATTTTTGGCCATTTTGCAGATTTACAGAGTTTTAAATTTTTTCCTTTATTTTGAGTAAATTGCATTTAAAGTTGCTACTAACACATACATAAAATTATAAAATGCTATGTGTGCGTTTATTAAATTTGTTAATGTGTTTGGAATAAAAATGAGTTTGTTTGTTGTGTTGATTTGTGAATTGGCTATAATTCATTAGCATACTTTTAGGGTCTTCATTCAATGAAAAGATAAAATTTCCTAAAATTTGCGCTCGAATTTCGAGGGCTGGAATCTGCTAGTAGAGATAAATGCTTAAATAGTATAACACTTCGCTTGGATTCTCATTTGGTTGGTTTCAGCAAAGGTATTTGAATTTAGCTTTTTACCAAAAGTGTTGTCTGCTGATTTTGGTTACTGATGAGAATTGGTGACTCGAACCGAAACAGCTGACTTACGGAATATAGATCAAATTTGGAAAAAAATATGAAAATTTTATTAAAAATTATTTGATTTATTTAGTTTTAAATGTTCAGGTTTTCCACTTTGCGAAAATGAAAAATTCACGAAATCGAACATTGGAAGCGACATTCCTAAAACTTTTGACAAGTGAATTAATAACCAATGTAAGTAGTCGTGGAAAATAAGGGCGGAATGGACAGATTCAAAAGTCGGCAAAATGAAAAAACCATTAAATCCGAAAATCGCGAATACAAAAAATCGCTAAATACGGAAACTTAAACACAAAAATCGCCAAAATATAAAACTGCCAATATCAAAAATCGCTAAAGAAAAAAATTGCCAAATGATATATTAAATTTAATGCCAATAGGACAGTTATATGTAGCTTGCACCAGAGTTGGAACTCCGTAAAGTCTTATAACACAGGTAGACACACATTTTGGTCCCGATACTTTTTGAACTGATCTTTAGTAAATTCGACCTCCTGAATACGAATCTGCAATCGGTTTTTGCCTAGCAGCTCGACTTTTCGCGATATACCGTTATTTCCAAAATTAAGGCACTTCCACTACATATATTGGAATAACTTGAAAACGGTTCACCACATTCAGTTAAAAAATAAAAATTGAAATTCGTCAACAAAATTATCTTTAATCCGTGCCTACATTGTTTTTAATTTGGCCTAGTAGTTTCAGATATATCGTTAAAGTTTTGTAAAAAAAAAAACAATTTTATCAAAAAAAAAAAAAAAATAAATAAAAATTTTGTTCTTCAGTGTTGGTCTAAAAGCATTTAGTTTAATATATTTATAATAATAATATATAATATATAATTAATATATTTGTGAAAATAAGAAATATATTTTTCACTGCTTATTTGATGTACTGGGACCCAAGAAGCTTCGTTTTTTGGTTAATCTGCAATGTGGTTATTTAGGACAATCTCTTTGCAGATTCCAACAGTAATCTGCCATCATATGAGTATCCCACTTGCCCTGGTATCGTTCTTCCTTTTAATATGAAGTGGAGGCAGGATTATTTTATTCCGATCGACCAAAGGCTCATTAACAACATTTTTTCCTCCAACAACCATGTTCTCTCTTTCAGGCCAGTCTTTTTTTACCCAGTGATCTTGTTTAACTCTGCTATCCCAAAGGCACAAGAAGCAAGGATATTTTGTGTATCCACCTTGCTGTCCAAGGAGGAAGTTAACCATTTTCAAGGCAACACAAATGACCCATCCATGTTCGTGATACTTAATCTTTTCCAAGACTATGGCTATATTCTTGTACTCTTCTTTTATTTGGGTAGAGTGAGCAATAGGTATTGATGCCAATTCGTTACCATTGTGTAAAAGCACACACTTCAAACTTCGCTTGGAACTGTCAATAAACAGACGCCAACGATCTGGATCATACTCGGGAAGGCCGATTTTTGTTAGGAGACCTTTAACATCGTGACAGAAAACGAGGTCTTCTTCCTGAGAATAGAACGTAACCAACTATGCTTCCCTTCTACGATAGAACGTTATTTGTGTTCCTTTATCAAGTACATTTTTTTCTTTTAGCCGGGATGCCAGTAACTCAGAAGATTGTTTTGAGAGGTTAAGATCCCTGATGAGATCACTTAACTCACTTTGGTTAAATCGTTGGGAACTTGATGTATTTTCCTCATATTCACTGTCTTCATTTGTGTAGCAGTGGGATATTTCATCCTCCGAAAGATCTGGTAGCTGATGAAATGTTTGCATGGGAACTTCATCGGAATGAGGGATGGGCCGTCGAGCAGAATCTAAATCAGTATACGTCCACTTCCTTCGGTTTTTACTATTGATACCTCTGATATTCACAGTCGTCTTTTATTTGGGTAGATTTTTTGGTTCTCTCCAAACCATAGGCACACCAAATTTCAGACTCCTCCTTTTCCCATCAGTCCACTGACGTAGATGTTCAGTACATGTTTGGCAAACTACATGTTGTGGTGCCCAAGATTTATCTTGCTGTTCAAGTTTGATACCAAAATAAGCATTGTATGCTTTCTTTATAAATTCAGTAATGGATTTTCTGTTTTCAATTCTCGTGTATTCACCACATATATAACAAAATTGCTCAGGGTGATTTACACAGATTCTGCGGCTAGATGACATCTTTGAAAATTAGCTTTCAATTAAAATTATCACTGTTATATCTTGATGTTCTATTGAAACCTTGAATGATTGCAACGCATACTGGACGTAGGTTTCTTCTCGGTATATATTTAGCGAGTTTTAATTCAAGACTTAAGAATTATAATAAGAAGCAAGCTAGGGAATGACATTTATATAACTACAATGTTGCCAACATACTAAGAAACAAGCTATACAATGTTGCCAACATACTAAATACGTTTGTTGCGTTTATATCAGAAGGGAACTAGAGCTGCTAGGGAAAAATGGTTTTCAGTTTTGAAATCAGCGTTAAAATACAAATAAAATCAGCTGCAAAACTCAAGGCACCAAAAATTTTTTTTCATTTTGTAGACATGTGTAATTTTTCCACCGAATGGAAAAACTAAAAATATTGTAAATATCAACAAGCATTGAAATGAAAAAATTTTATATAAAAAAAAAAAATAAAATGCTTTAATTGTACAATCCTAATTTCGTTAACAAATGGATTATGAAAACATACATGTCAATAATGCCTGGTTTTCACAATGTCATATAAGCTGACAACAAACAATTGTCTCAACTGACATCTCGTAATTTTCTGTTCATTATGTATTCATAACATCTTAGAAACGAACAAAAAATCCGGTTGTCAAACACAAACAAAATGCCAACATGCTGACAATTTCATTTCAGATGTCAAATGTTGCCAGGGGTTGTAAATGACAAGATATTAAAACCCGTTTTCATACAGCTGACAATAATTGACAACAATTGCCATTGAAAATGACACAATGAGAACCAGGCATAAGTCTCGGTAAGACGTAGCGACGCATGACAGGGCGTAATAGTATTATATAATTTCTTATTTTTTGTTTTTATACCCTATACCACTACGTGGTTTGGGTATAATGACTTTGTGCTCCTGTTTGTAACTACCAAAAATTTTTGACCTAGACCCATCTTTTATTATACCGATCGACTGATCATCACTTTCTGAGTTGATCTAGCAATGTCCGTCCGTCCGTCTGTGTGTCCATGTGGGTTAGGTTAGGTTAGAAGTGACTGCTAATCCAAAGGATTGTGATACCACGGGACGAATAGGTGTTCCCCTCAGTCCCCACCGTAGAACCAGTTTGAGCTCCTGATGAAGCCCCTGATGTTTAAAATTTTCACATTTGAAAGATCAGAGAGATCGTGAAGAAACGGCGATCCAAATGTTCGAAGTCTCGTTCTGGAGAGCGCCGGGCAATAGCAAAGTAAGTTTTCTATGCTCTCCACCTCCTCCACATACATGCAGCTATGCAGAAGTCATTTGACGGGACCCTGAGGCGTTCAGCGTGTCTCTCTATGAGGCAGTGCCCAGTGATAACAGCACTCGGGGGAGTGCTAGTAGCGCACTAGTGCGCTTATGATTCAGAGCTGGCCAGATTTGTCTCGTGAACCTGCACGTTGATCTGTTGTACGTTATGCCACATAAGCTTCCATCGGATATAGGATGAACACTATTGAAAATGGTGGAGTTCCGTCCATGTTCAGACCTAGTCCCCATACAAGTGACCCCTATGAAATACATAAATTGCGATAAGATCCAAATTATCATATAGATCTCAGTAAAATTGGGTTTGTATATGTTTATTACATCCATTAATCAGTTGTCCAAAAATAATCCCAATAGGGCAATTCTTAGTCAAAGCCCCCATATAAAGCTGCTTCCCGATCTTCACTTAAATCTATCAAAAAACAAATATATCGCACATATTTTTCTAAAATTTGGTATTTATTTATTTTTGCAAAAAATAAGTGACCTTACCAAATTTGATCAGGATCGGTCCACTTTTTGACCTAGTCCCCATATAAATGAGCATCTGATATGAACTTTTTCATATTCGAGGGCAAAAACCTAATAACAATGCCACTCAAATTTGTTTCATGCTTATTTTCTACATCCAATTAGTTGGACCTTAGAGATAGGGTCTCTAAACGAATGGTATGAGGTATCGTATAGTCGATCGAAACCGACTATAATTTTCTTACTTGTTTTTTTTTAAATTCTATTAGAGTGCGCTATCCAATGCCGCGTCATGCCTAAACGAGAAAAAAACGGCTAAACCATAATAATAACAGATATTTGTCTGAACAATTTTAAGTTGGTTGAGTCATTAAAAGCTGTAGAAAACGCAAAATTTTTTTTATATTTTTTTCCATTAGTATCTCTAATTTCAGAGCTTTAATTTAAATACATTTTCTCTTTTTTTCTAAACGCATTTTTCAATTAAAATATAAAAATGAAAAACTTAGCAAGATGGATAATTCGGCTATTAAATATTAGCGGCTGCGGACCCATCACTAAAGACAAGCTGGCTTTAAGCTGCAACATAAAAAAATCATTTTTTTAAAGAGTTTTCTTTACATTTTATTTAAATGTGGAGACCTAGTACAACGATTTTGATGATTTTAATTAGCAACCAGTTTACGATGTCAGTACGTCATTCTCGTTAATAAAGAGAAACTTAGCTAACCTATTGAGGGCGTGATCGTGATTTTCACAGATATCCACTCTGCTTGTTATATATTTTTATATGGTCAAGACTTTTTTTGTAATTATTTCAAACGGAATGACAAACTTATATATATATATATCTTCGGCACACTGATGTCGAGGGTATAAACTAACTATTTTTCTTAGATTGCCCGATATGTGAAATGCCTTCCTGTAAAAAATATTTTAAAATAGATTCTGCAGTAGAATAGTGAATGGAAATGACTGAAAGACGACAAGTTTATCGTTATATATTCTAGGACCTATTAGTAAAAACTAGGCACCTTAACTTTTCAACTTAGCCAATTCACAAACCAACACTTTTATGGTTTATTATTATTGTGAATGAAGATAACAAACTCATTAACAAACTCATTAACAAATTTAATAAAACGCACATAGCATATGTATAATTTTATGTATGTGTTAGGAGCAACTTTAAATGCAATTTACTCAAAATAAAGGAAAAAATTTAAAAATCTGTAAACCTGCAAAACGGCTAAAAAGAAATTCCTTTCAAATAATATACTTTTGGTCAAAATCGGGATAAAATGGTAGAACAAAACATCGGTCACACATCTCCTACCCTTTTAATATTATAGATTATGAAAGTATCATAAAAAGTACCAATTTTTCGCTATAAATTCTGCTATAAATTTCATACAAAATCATTTCAAATGTCCACTTTTATCTGGCCAGCTATCTAAATATCTAAATGATGACTTATTGCGTTTACCTGAAAGTGCACGCATACTCTCTTTAAAGAACGTACATATTAGCAAAGTGAAATAATTAAACTAATTTGCGAAAACCGAAAATAACATAGATCAGGGAGTACTGCAATAATTCCATAATTGAATGTTAGGGTTTAACTTACATTCTATGGGAAAGTGTAATAAATCAGTAAGAAGTAACGGTTTATGTAAAACTGAGAATGAAATATTCCATTCGATGCCATTGTACTCGCTGGGTTACAAAGAAAATGGCAACTTTTCAATGACTCTATAAATTTAAATGTATCGTAGCTTAGAAATATATAACGATAAATTTTCCATTCCATTTTTGTATAATTTAATAATTTTTTGCTCATCTGACTGTAATTTATTTTGAATTGAGTGCTGTAGAAATGTTGTTAAAAACCAATTAAAATTAATGTATTTAATATTTCAATCTATTAACCCTTTGTTGACTTTTTAAATTTTGTTTTATTATTTGTTAATTTTATTCTAGAATGAATTGTTAAAACAAAAATTTTATTTAAAAAAAAGAAACTCAATTATTCTACGTTTGAAAGGAGCTTGTGAGCGAATGGGTTAAACCATTAAAGTTGGCGTCGAGCTTTATTATGCATTAAAACATTTAATTTAAAAATCTCCTTTACTATTGTTTGAGAAAATTTATGTTTTTTACTAAAGTTAAATTTTTTTTAATAGCAAAACTTGTCTTCGAAAAGTTTTATAGTATGAATAGAATAAGTTTTATAAGCAAAAGTATTCTCACCTACGAGTTGAGTTGTCCCTGAAAGAACACAGAGGAGTAGTAATAGGGTGCCTTACACAGTACAACGCATGATTTCGGGACTCAATTTTGATAATTTTGTGTGAAAGTAGCCTAAAAAATAAGAACTTCTGTATCATTCGTTTGGTCATGTTACATCAACAAATAATTTTAATATTTTTTTGAAGTTAGTAAGTATCGTATAGGGGAATTTGTCACGTTTTAGGCTCTTTTGTTTGGCATAACTCGAGAACCACTACTCGGATTTCGCTGAAACAATTTTTGAAAAATCAAGAATTACAATTACTTTCATCTGTTTATATAATGTTTCGCTACATAAGCAACAGTTTCGCAGTTATAAATAAATGTATGAAGAAAAAAAAAATATTTTTTGCCTAAAAATTTTTTTTTTTTTTTTATTCTTAAAAAATCCAAAACGGTCAAAAGTACCAAGTCCTATTTCTTTTGCGTAAAGTCACATAACCTATGAACAAAATGCGACATAAATCATGAAAATCGATGAACGCGTTTCGCTTTTATTCACAATTAAGTGAAGGTATGAATTTCAAAAAAATGCTCGAGATATGCACAAAATTCTTTGGAAAAAACATTGATGACTTTTTTTTATGATTTTCTGAATTAAAAAAAAAATGTAATAAACAAAAGGTTATTTGATTTTTATGATTGCGGTAGCAAAGTAATAAACGCTAATAAATGTGCGTGGACAAAAATGAAAGAAGGAAAGTGCACTTTTTAAATTAATTGGGGTTTTCCGTTAGTTACCTGAATAATTTTTTTACGGAAATTACGGAAATTTGCACCCATTCATAAGTACCTGTCAGTAAAATATTGAAATATACGTAGTATTTATAGGTGTTCATTGATCGGTTTTTGTCATTCAACAATTCCCGACGAACATGAACAAATAACAAGCTATTTTTTCCGGTTTTTTAAAAGTGAATAACAACAAAACATATAATATATTTCGATATGGAAAATAACAATTGCCCAAAATTGGATGATTTTTGTTACGTTTGTGGTCATATCGTCCTAAAAATAGACCAAAAGGGTCGAAAAAACTTGTTTAGTGAGGAATTCAAAACAGCGTATTGTCATTATTTTGATGAAGCAGATTTAAGTGGTGCAAATTTTACGCCGAACACAGTGTGCAAAAATTGTTATAATACCCTTATAATGTGGATACATGGAAAAGGTGGAGAGTTTTCTTTTATGAAGCCAGTAATTTGGGTGGAAGACCTAGGTGGACATAATAAATCCAGGTGCTACGCATGCATAAATTCTCGTCATGGATTAAACAGAAAACAATTGAAAACAAAAGTATACATTGCTGCTTTTACTGCCACACTTCCAGTTAAACGCGCTGCTGATATCGATACACCTAAACCTCCGAGTCTGGATACTGTGTCCCTGCCAGCCGAAACCGTTTTCACCAATCCGACCAATGTAAATGATGCAGATTGGACACCCGATATTGAAAAAAATGCACCACAACCGCTAACACAAATCGACATCATTTTTGAAGAGCAGAAAACTCACACAGCAAAATGTCATACCCTTGAATATTATGTCTAACTCGGATGATGATGCAGACTCAGAACACGAATATGAACAACCTACGAAGAAACCAAGGTCATCAGAACCACAAGCGTCAACTTCAACGAGGATGGATAGTGACAATAATTGAAAATGTTCTAAATTTTGTTTCCATGCACAGATAACATATAAAAATCACATATTTTCTGTGTAAGAATAGTTGTAATATGAATCGGAATGTTTTTTCATGCAAAATAAAGTTTACAAAAAAAAAAAAAAAAAAAAAAATTTTAGGCAAAAAATATTTTTTTTTTCTTCATACATTTATTTATAACTGCGAAACTGTTGCTTATGTAGCGAAACGTTATATAAACAGATGAAAGTAATTATAATTCTTGATTTTTCAAAAATTGTTTCAGCGAAATGCGAGTAGTGGTTCTCGAGTTATGCCAAACAAAAGAGCCTAAAACGTGACAAATTCCCCTATACGATACTTACTAACTTCAAAAAAATATTAAAATTATTTGTTGATGTAACATGACCAAACGAATGATACAGAAGTTCTTATTTTTTAGGCTACTTTCACATAAAATTATCAAAATTGAGTCCCGAATCAATAAGCTTAAAAATGTTGTACTGTGTTATGAAAGGACTTCTTGTTGTTGTTATTTTCTTCTTCAATACAACGTTGATAACGGCTGTTATTTGGTGCGTTTGTGCAATTGGGCTAAAATTTATTGTTTTTAAAATTATTAGAAAAATTTGCAGTCAGCTTTGTGATAGCCTCAGTTGTTTTGTTTCGATTTTTTAAAGCGATTTTTATAAAAATTCATGCGAATCCGCCATTTCAATCTGACTTGTAATTTTTGAAAGCATTGTGGGATATTTGTTGATTGCAGTTATTTTTCTTTTCATTTATTTCAGTTCTTCTGCTTAACGTTTACATGTCATTAGAACTGTCAACGCAAAAGGTGAACTTTTTTTTTTTTTATAAAAATTAGGAGTTAAAAAAACTGTACTATTTTTATACCCTACTAGCTGTAACCTGATGCGCTTTGCTAAACCCATCGTAACGAAATAAATAACTGGGAATATATTTTGTAGAAAACTTTTTATTTACTTTTGGCGATTTTTGATTTTGTCGATTATTGGTTTTGCGATTATAGATTTTGCCGATTTTTGACTTTGGCGATTATTTGTTTTTTAAAATTTTTGTTTTTTGCGATGTGTAATTCCGGCGTTTTTTGATATTGTCGATTTTTGTTATACGCGATTTCCGTTTTTGTTGATTTTTGGTTTTGGCTATTGTTGTGATTTTTGTTATTCGCAATTTTAGGTTTTGCAAATTTTTGATTCAGGCTACTTTTGATTTTGGAGATTTTTTGTTATTCGCGATTTTTGGTTTTGGCGATTTTTGAGTTTGGCGATTCTTGTTTTTTTTTTGCTATTTGTTTTTGCGATTATAGATTTTGCAGATTTTTGACTTTGGCGATTATTTGTTTTTTTTTACAATATTTGCTTTTTGCATAGTTTGATTCTGGCGCTTTTTGATATTGTCGATTTTTGTTATTCGCGATTTCCGGTTTTGGCGATTTTAAGTTTCGACTATTTTTGTGATGTTTGTTATTCGCGATTTTAGGTTTTTGAAATTTTTGATTTAGGCTACATTTGATTTTGGAGACTTTTGATATTCCTGTTTCCGGTTTTGGCGATTTTTAGTTTTTGCTATTTTTGTGATTTTTGTTATTTGCGATTTTCGGTTTTGGTTATTTTTTATATAGGCTGCTTTTGATTTTTGGAGATTTTTGTTATTCGTGATTTTCGGTTTTGGCAATTTTTGAGTTTGGCGATTTTTGTTTTTTTTCTATTTTTGATATTGGCGATTTTTGCTTTTTGCGATTATAGATTTTGCCGATTTTTGACGGCGATTATTTGTTTTTTACAATTTTTGTTTTTTGCGAAGTATGATTCTGGCGTTTTTTGATATTGTCGATTTTTGTTATTCGCGATTTCCGGTTTTGGCGTTTTTAAATTTTGACTATTTTTGTGATGTTTGTTATTCGCGTTTCAGGTTTTGGAAATTTTTGATTAAGGCTACTTTTCATTTTGGAAATTTTTGTTATTCGCTATTTCCGGTTTTGGCGATTTTTAGTTTTGGCTATTTTTGTGATTTTTGTTATTCCCGATTTTCGGTTTGGTAAATTTTTGATTTTGGAGATTTTTGTTATTCGCGATTTTCGGTTTTGGCGATTTTTTAGTTGGTGAATATTGTTTTTTGCTATTTTGAATTTTGGCGATTTTAGTTTTTGCGATTTTTAATTTTTGGCGATTTTTGATTTTAGTGATTTTTTATTTAGGCGATTTCTGGCTTAGCGATTTTTGTTTTTTCGATTTTTGATTTAGGCGATTTTTGTTTTTGAGGGTTTTTTTTGGCAATTTCTGTTATTCGCGATTTTCGGTTTTAGCGATTGTTGATGTTGGCGATTCTGCCAATGAAAAAATAGAATTTCCTAGAAATTGCATTCGTATTTCGAGGGCTTGAATCTGCTAGTTAGTAATTAATGTATTTGTCAAAATTTTCAAGACTGTCATTTTCACATTACCTCATACTTTTGTGTATAGGCGGTGCCACACCCTCAGCGACTTACAGAAAGTGCCAAGATTGCAGCTTTTATACTGTTCCAGAAGTTTTACATTGTATGCAAGTACCAGTCACGCTGCTCTGATTCATCTCTTTTTTGGCACGACTACTCTAATTAGTAACAGATATATCGCAGAAAGTTTGAATACTCTTGCGGTTATACTTTTCCAGATATGGGAGATGTATGGGAGGTGCTATGCCCACAAGTCCGATCCCGCCTATATTATGCATCACTACTCAAACTAAGGGAATATGTACTTAGCTAAAGTTTCGGTACTAATTTGATAATAAAAGTTTATTTTGAATGGAAGGTGCCAGTCCTAATTCATACATGACAAAATAAGTTTTAGGTTGTACGTCTTTCGAATGCTTTAGAGATGGGGCTGTGAAACAAGTTGAACTAAAGAACGGACCATATTTTTGGTGGACAATTCTTGTATATTTGGTGATCTTGTTAATATAAAGAATTTTGAGAATAGTAATTCAAAAATTATTAAATTATATTCAACATCAATGAAAATATACTTTTATTTATTGCAAATATTTTACAAGTTCCTCGATATCGCCAAGAATATATTTCATATATCTGTGGTTTTCTAGAATAACCGCGTATGTGAAAAAATCAAAATGTTCAGGGGAGCCAAAAAACATTATGGGCTCGATATAAAGTTTTTAGAACTTTTTATTTAACAGTCTTGTAGATATGGGAAATAAATACTTTATATAAAATTTTGAGTCAAAAATCTTCAGAGGAATAGATCCTAGTGAAGGACGAAAAAAACAATATGTAAATAAGACTTAATGTGTGTGCAGTTAAAACAACTTGTGTCGACAAACGTAGTTTGCTTTCAAAAAGAAAACTACCTATGCAACCACCCATGTAGACATAAGTTGTTGTTGCTTGAAAAATGAATTTTTTTGTTCGTCACCAAAAAGTTAACGGGACTTAGGATGAGAATATAACAACGTATCAAGAATAATACTGACAAAAAATAACAGAAATAAACACAAAAGTTTTTATAAGTGGTTATAAACTGAAAAATAATCCAAAATTATTTTCAACTTTTTTTCATTAAAAGCAACGTATGTTGCTATGTGTCGTTTTCTGTGAAAATAATTTGTCAGAGATCAAACGTAGGTTGACATGCGTCGTTAGTGCTGCAAATTAATTTAATAAACATTTAAGTTACGTCGTTATTTAAAGAAAAATCTCAGAAATGCTCAATATTAAAAAAAAAAATTAACACATGTAAACAGCGTTCAAAATTAATATTGTATATGGCATCGTTAACTCAAAACTGACAAAAATGGACATACGCGGTTATTCCAGAAAACCACAGATATTTTAAAAGTCAGTTCATAACTAAATTCTGGTTCGATCGTTGGAATTTTTATCGATTAAGAAACTTTTGAAGATGAAACCTTTAAACTAAAAAATTTTTTAATGACGAAGCATTTGGCAGTACTATCAAATGTCAAGAATTTTACTTAGCTCAGTTCGTGGCTGCAGGTACTTAAATATACAAATCTAACATTCTCAATTAAAAGCCTCCCTATTATTACTTGGCATATTCTAAAGTAAATATATATTTTCCAAGAACATGTTCTTTATGTGAGTTGATTTTAATATTTATGGACTACAGATAGATTAATGTCACTTTAAGCCATAAATACTTATAATACAATTGTAAATGGTTAAAAATAAAGTCTACACAACACTCAAGTACAACCAAATAAAAAGATTATTTTATACACTTTTTTTTATTACCCTTCTTCTTCTACAAAGAATTTAGTTATAACTTCTAAAACCACATAAAGAGATATAAAAAGAAAAGAAAAAATATATATATATAAGTATTGTTATATATGGTGAATAACATACATAAAATTTGTATCTTAAACTTGTATTAATTATTATTTATCAAGGTCGTTTCGATAATGGAATTCTTAGACACTTTGGTTAAAAGAAAAAAAACCTATATGGCCAAAGGAAAAACTAGAACTACAAATGTCTATAGAATATGATGTGCCAAACTAAAAATAGACATTTTTTTAATGGCTTTTAATACAAGTTGAAGGAGAAGAAAAAGTAAAAGAAAAATAAGAACGTGCAGATTAACGAATTGTTGACAAGGATCTTAATGTCTGGCTAAGCACATCATCGTCGTATAAGCCAAACAAGACAGTATGGTTGATTTTATATTTAGAACCTATAGAAAATGAAAAAAAACCCTTTAATAGCAAATACCTTGGCTAATATAAAATTTATGTTATTGATTTTATTCATATGATATTGAAATGTGCAATAAAAAGGTTGTCCATCTAACACCTTGTCTGTCGGTTTTTCAGGTTTTATGCTTTCAAAGGGTAGAAATAACTATTCACAGCTAAACGCAAACAAGGGCCAGTAGCAAGTTGACACTTGACTTAGGTTAACACCTTAAGACAAATATATTTTTATGTAATTATGTTTTTTTTTTGCAAAAAATTAAAGAAAAATATAAATTTATGTCAGCTATAAATATTTATAATCAACGAATGGATTTCCCTCACCCCTTAAGATTACAAGATGAAACTTGGATAATAGTGGCCTGTTTTTTTAGCAACCAGATATCATATTTAGGTGGTAACAAAAAGGTACTAAAAACAGGCTGTTTTCTCGTTTTTCTCTTTGCTGCTTATTCAAATTCAATCCTAAGAATCTATATAAAAATTAGATAAAAATTGGAAAGATATTTGCAAGGCCTATCCAATGTCATGTAAGATATGGGTAATTCCATGTCAAATCAACCAATGGGTGTACACTACCTTCTCCAGATTGTATGATTTTTCGTAGGAAGACAGATTATTACAGAACTAAAATAAGTGCAAAGTTTGAGGGCACTGGCACTTCTGTATCCGGAAATATGTGATCTTGAAAATCGTAAAAAAAGGTCAAAATTTACAAAGTTGTTCTTACTTAATTATAATTTTCTTGAAAAGTATTATAGTTACGCAACTCATCAAGGTTGCATTTGAAAGGTTAATTAATTACCTTTAATTTGATATACAACATGATTTTTTTTTTTTGGAAAGGTCCAAGGTCACATCTCTTGACCTATAATTCGGGAGGCTATAGCTGTAAAAACGACAATTTTAAAAATCTGAAAAAATATATGTTTAAGATTGGTTCCTTCCCTAAAGTTCCAAAAAATTTCAGACTGGGGGTATGCTTGGATCCAGAAATATTTATCATAGAGTAAAGGTAGATATTTAAAAAGTCGGTGCTGTTACTGTTACTGTTTATGAATGTGGTTGGTTGTGCTCGTGAGCGTCGGCGGGCTATGCACGCACGCCGCTATTTGTTTCTGGTTCTTTAGCTCTGTACTGTACTCAGTACAGACCTGTGTTAGGGTTGGTTTGACAGGTAATTATGTTAGAGCGAGACAACAGTATAAATGTTGTCGGGTGTGGTTCGTAGTGTCAAATAACTTGGATATAGAGAAATTATTGAAAAACGAGAAGTCAAAGGAAGCACCACGAAAAAAAAACCATTCTAAGCACGTTGCTTTAAAAAACCACATGTGTTGCTATAAAATCAATATTTTTAAATAAAACCAAAAGTGTTCAAAGTGATTGTTTTTTGCCTCTGTAAACAATATGTCATTTAATACAATATATTGTTGTAATCCATTTAAAAAAGTTGCTCATGTCCGGAATGCAAGAGGACTTCGAAAAGTTCAGCAATGGATGACTGGAATTAGTAATAACATTTCAATATCAAATAAAATATGTGATATATGCAGAAGAGAACTTTATAAATTAAAAGGAAGTGTAAACAATAATATTCAATCTATGAACGAGCCAGAAAACGAGACTTCAGACTCGGAAAGTGAAGCATCAGTTTCGGGAGATGTTCGAATTTCTAAGTTAAACGAAAAATTCCATTAAAAGGGTATACAACTAGAAAGTTAGAAAAAATAACAACATCAATTAAAATCAACATTTTCCCAAATTCAACACCTTCAACCTCTCACGTATGCCCAGAATCGGAAATAATCGAACAACTAAAAGAAAAGTTTAAATCAATAACTAAAAACAGTGATAAAATTCAACTTTTAACTATTTTACCTAAAAGCTGGACATTGAAAAGAATGGAGGAGGAATTTCAAATAACAAATTTCATGGCACGAAAGGTAAAAAACTTGGTTGAGACAGAAGGCGTATTGAGTACACCGAATCCAAAACTTGGAAAACGATTGCCATTAGAAATTGTTGATGTGGTGAAAATCTTTTATGAAACTGATGATGTCAGCAGATGTCTACCAGGATGTAAAGACTACGTGTCAATAACAGAAAATGGTGTAAAAGTAAAAAAAAATAAAAGACTTTTACTCGGAAATCTTCGAGAAGTTTATGCTTTATTTAAAGAAAAACATGAAGGGATAACTATTGGAATTTCTAAATTTTGTGAACTTCGGCCAAAAAATGTGGTTCTAGCAGATGCGTCAGGAAGCCATAATGTATGTGTTTGTAAAATACATCAAAATACAAAACTAATGCTCCACGCAATAAACCTGAAAAAATTGACAGAAAATGTGCAGGATTTTGTGCTGGAATCTTATAAAGATTGTTTAAAAAGACTTATATGCAATCCCCCATCACCAAATTGCTACCTTGGCAGATGTAGCATGTGTCCAGATATACAAAATTTTAAAGAGAAACTTGGTGAATTATTATTAGAAAATGAAATTGATGAAATCATATATAAACAGTGGATAAGTGTAGATAGAGACTCTTTGGAAACTATTATTAAAGAAACTGATTCTTTTCTGGATTCTTTATGCGAAAAACTGCAAACTCTTCTACCCCATTCATTCGTATCTAAAGAGCAGGGTGCATTTATGGCTCACAAAAAGTCTGCGTCGGAAGAAAATGAGTATTTAGTAATTTGCGACTTCTCCGAAAATGCAACTTTTGTGGTTCAGGATTCTGTGCAAGGCTTTTTATGGAATAATAGCCAGGCCACACTATACCCAATAGCAATTTATTACAAATCAAATGGAAAATTAGAAACTACAATTTTTATAATAATATCAGACTGTCTAATACATAATACCACAGCAGTTCATTTATTTCATCGCCACCTAAATGAGTTTTTAAAAAACAAGTTTTTGAAAATACCAAAGAAAATTTTTTATTTTTCGGACGGTTCTTCCGCTCAATTTAAAAATGAAAAAAACTTTGCCAATTTATGCCAACATAGCGAAGATTTTAATTGTTCCGCTGAGTGGCATTTCTTTGCTACCAGTCACGGCAAAGGACCTAGTGATGGTCTTGGGGGAACGGCAAAGCGTGAAGCACGAAGAGCCAGCTTGCAACGTCCATTCGAAGATCAGATAACTACTCCTCTCCACTTGTATAATTGGTGTCAGCAAACTCTTCAGAACTGCAACTTTGCATATTTAACGGAAAAAGATTATGAAGAAGAAGAGAAATTGGTAACTGATAGATTTATAGGATTACGTACAATTCCGGGAACTCAAAAGCAGCACAGCTTCATACCAATTTTAAAAACACAATTACAAGCTAAAATTTATTCCGCTGATAGCAAATTTGTAATTGAAAACATTTATAATAAAACTAAACAACAACAACAGCATTCATCATAATAATGTCAACAACAACAACAACAACAACAACAACAACAACAGCATTCATCATAATAATGTCAACAACAACTACAACATTCATCATAATAATGTCAACAACGCCAACAACAGCAACAACAACAGCATTCATCATAATAATGTCAACAACGCCAACAACGCCAACAACAACAGCATTCATCATAATAATGTTAACAACAACAACAACAACAACAACAGCATTCATCATAATAATGTCAACAACGCCAACAACAACAACAACAGCATTCATAATAATAATAATTCACTTGTTAAATATCTACCTTTACTCTATGATAAATATTTCTGGATCCAAGCATACCCCCAGTCTGAAATTTTTTGAAACTTTAGGGAAGGAACCAATCTTAAACATATATTTTTTTCAGATTTTTAAAATTGTCGTTTTTACAGCTATAGCCTCCCGAATTATAGGTCAAGAGATGTGACCTTTGACCTTTCCAAAAAAAAATCATGTTGTATATCAAATTAAAGGTAATTAATTAGCCTTTCAAATGCGACCTTGATAACTTGCGTCACTATAATATTAACCATGAAAATGATAATTAAGTAAGTACAACTTTGTACATTTTGATAGTTTTTCCCTATATTCAAGACCTCATATTTCCGGATCCATGCGTCAGTGAACTTAAATTTAGGATTTTTCTTATTTCTCGGATACATTTTAATCCTGCCAAAATTCAGCCAATTTGGAAACAGTGATGTAAAAAACAGCCATATTTTAAGTTGAGTTCAGATGGTTTAACCCATATGCATGATTGTCATTAAATAGTGTTGTTATTCTAATAAAACCCTTTGTGAGTTTGATAATTGTAAATTATCATAAATTACTCCGTCCCACAATGGTTGAAAATTGTTTTTCAATGGCGAAAATTCTGTAACTTTTGAACCGATCAAAATATTTTAGTAATTCTTTTTCTAGTGGGTAGATATTTAGTCCAACTTGAGTCTGTTTTAATTTTATTAAAATTGATTTAGTACTTTTTAAGAAATTCTAGTACAAGTTGAACTTTTCATTTTTTTAACTTTTTGCGTGATATACATATGGGGTCCTTTTATTTATTAAAAAATGTCATATTTGGATTTTAATAATAATTAATTGTAATAATGGGATTTTTTTTAATGTGTACAATCAAATTAAAAAAAAAAGAAAATCAACTGGAAATTACTACTGAAAAATTAAAAATTTTTTGCTGTCAAATTTGCAAATTTGTTTACACTCAAAGAATATTTCCACTTAAAAAACGTTAGTAATATTATCTAATAGTCTTGCTATTACTACATAAAAATTTATTATTTTTTGCTGCCAAAATTGTTAATTTTTGAAAAATAAATCTGCTGCGCAATGTTTTTGATTTTGATATGAAAATAAGGTTTTTTATTTTTTGAATCTTTCTAATTTATTACAACATTTCATACATATGTGGGTAAAAAAAAACTTAAAAAAACTGCAATAGATTTTAATAGTATTTGTAACAATGGGAGTTTCTGTTTATTATTGTTTTTTACTAATACTATGTTGTTCGTACTTATGATTATTATTCATACATTAATTTTCATTAAATAAAGATTCTAAAAGTATGCTCATCAATTATAGCCAATTCACATATCAACACAAAAAACAAACTCATTTTTATATTTTTTGTTATTTTCTGACCAGAGTTTTTTAAATTTTTAGTTCGATTGTTTTTTGAGCTTTTTGGTCATTTTTTTAATGCGAATAAAATGCTTTTTTATTCCATTTTCCACCGACGTTTCGTCTGATTTTCAGACATCCTCAGGGTGTTTTATTTTATTTAACTAAAAACAATTTTGGGTGAACATTGTTTTCAACAAATTTTATAAAATATTTTTTTAATTTTTACTTACTAAAATTTTTTTTATATATATTAAAATGCTCTGAAACGTTTGTCAGATACTTAAAATTACGTTAAATTAAAACATTTATAATGAAACAAAACATAATAAAATCAAAAAATCAAAAAAACTACAACCTAATATCACAGACATCATCATTTTATTTGCATTAAAAAAATGACCAAAAAGTTCAAAAAAACAATCGAACCAAACTCATTTTTATTACAAACACATTAACAAATTTAATAAACACACACATATTATAGTATAACTTTATGTATGTGTTAGTAGCAATTTCAAATGCAATTTACTAAAAATAATGGAAAAAATTTAAAAATCTGTAAATCTGCAAATCGGCTAAAAAGTAATACCTTTCAAATAATATACGTTTGGTCGAAATCGGGTTAAAACGGTAGAACAAAACATCAGTCACAAGAAATCGCCTAGCCTATTAATATTACAGATTATTCATTTGATTCAAATATTGATTGCAAATATTTCATATTTGTTCCATATTATTTCTGTTCCTTAGTAGTTTTTTGACTTCTTCATCTATATCCCGATGTTCCACTTTCCATTTATTTCGAATACTGGAGATGAACGGATCTGACGTTGCCAATAATATATTAAATAGATTTTCATTTGTGGAATTTCGTGATTTCATTTTTTCCTGAGCCACCTCTGATACTTCTCTAAGTGGCACCAAATGATATTTTATGACATCTTTTGCATGATAAAGAATTTTGTGAACTGTTGCAGACACATTTCTCCTCATTTGTGAACTGTTGTGCATCCTTCGGAGTTGGTGTACTTTTAAGAATCCGTTTTGTTCTCACTGGACTAGCTTTAACAAGTTTGTCAATGATATCCACTTTTGTCGATTGTTTCTGTGATCGTAATTGATGTAGGAAAGATTCTTTTATATTTATACACCCAATTACATCGTTTACATCTTTGACTTTCCGCCTCTTAGATCTATCACTGCAGTTGTCCAATGATTTGCGTGGTCTTCCAGCCTTATCTTGCTTTGTTGTTTCTGAAGCGACAGTTAGTTGGCCTTCTAACCAGTTTGCGCTTTTTATATACGACAATATATCAAAGTCGTAAGTTCTTATTTTATTCATATTTTTCCTTTTTTTCTAAAAATTATTAAAATCTGGAAATATTAAATTTTATATTTAGTTTTATATTTTTGTAAAGCACTTATTTTGAAAAAATAAAGAACAATTAACTAACTAACTATAAAAGTTTTGTTTATTGTAGCTAACGTCTTTGTAGCGTTTTCTTAGTGCTTTGACGAAATTACATGTATGTAATTGCTCTTGTATTTCAATGCTACACGAATTTGAGTTTAATTTTATTTTAACGTAACTAAGAACATCTTCCTGGTTTTTGTTCCTAAAATACTCTTCGGCCAGTTCCTTATAGTTAACTGAAGCTCTCCATATTTTCCTGACTGAATATTTTTATTTGCGACTGTTATTGCTGAAATATATTATAGCAATTGAGTTTGTATTCAAATGTTACTTTCTTATAAACCTTCTCATAAGCCATCAAACTATGTTTCTAAGTAAAATAAAAAGTTAAAAAATGGCATTAGTGCATTACTACCAAAAATCTATATATATAAAATGGAATGTGTGTTTGTTTATTTGTTTCTTTGTTTGTTTGGGAGCAATTGCATAATTTTAAAAAAGTAGGCGTACAAGTGGTCTCCTTATAGGAGACCAAACCTCTGGACCGATATTCCTGAAATTTTCACAGCATTTAACTGGGACTCTGGCATGATTAATAGGGTACTTTTTTTTCGACCACGCCCACTTTTACGCCTACTTTTTTAAAATTATGCAATTGCTCCCATATAGTTTTTAACAGATTTACTTCAAATTGTATACACATTATACTCCAGGCAGGTAGAAATAAACATTTATTACGCCACGTCACCTTTCACGCCCCTTTTCACGCCCCTTTTCACGCCAAATTTTGTTTGAAAGTTTTAAACTTTTTGTTTTCTGTACAAATTTGTTCCTTCCAACGGATTTTTTTTATTTGGTAGTATATTGCTCTTAATACTGTTAACGTCGCCATATAACTATGAACCATGCTCACTTCACCGCCCCCTTATTATACCCTATACCACTATGTGGTTTGGGTATAATGACTTTGTGCTGCTGTTTGTAACAACCAAAAATATTTGACCTAGACCCATCTTTAATTATACCGATCGAATCAGAATCACTTTCTGAGTTGATTTAACAAAGTCCGGCCGTCCGTCCGTCCGTCCGTCCGTCCGTCCGTCTGTGTGTCCATGTAAAGCTTGTAATCAAACTGCAGGTCGCAAATATGAATATATTTTGATGAAATTTGGTATATAAGCTTTTATCGGCCATGGGATGAACGGTATTGAAATTGGTGAGAATCGGTCCATGTTCAGACCTAGCCCCCATACAAATTACCCATATGAAATCGACATAAATTGCCATAAGATCCAAATTATCATATAGATCTTACTCAAATTGGATTTGTATGCGTTCATTACATCCACTAATGAGTAGTCCAAAAATGATCCCTTTGACCCCATATAGAGCTTCTTCCCGATCTTCACTTAAATCTATTAAAAAACAAAAATATTGCACTGATTCTTCTCAAATTTTGTTTGTATCTATTTTTGCAAAATACAAGAGATTTTACCAAACATGTTCAGGATCGGTCCATTTTTGGACCTAGTCCCTTTATAGATATAGCATCCGATATGAACTTTCTCATATCTGCAGCCAAAAAAATTAATAAAAATCCCACTCAAATTTGGTTTTTGCTTATTTTCAATGTCCAGTTAGTTGGGCCTAAGAGATAGGGTTTCTAAACGCATGGTATAGGGTGTCGTATAGTCGGTCTAGACCGACTATAATTTTCTTACTTGTTTTTAATTCAGATACTTACTTATACCACTTACAATGTTTGCTATACAAAATACTTTTTTTGTAATAAGTATTTACCTAAAGTTTTATACACTTTTTGTCTACAGGTAAGGTAGCCATACATTTCTTTATTACCAAATCCCCCTTTTTCGCCCCATTTTATCTTAGATTATAATTAATCTGCTTTCAATCTATATATAAAAATGAATGTGTGTTTGTTTGTGCTTTATAGGAGGCCAAACCCCTGAACCGATCTTCCTGAAATTTTCACAGCGTGTTACTGTGACTCTGGAAGGAATAATAGGGCTATATAAATTTTTGATTGGGCAAAGGGGCGGTGCCACGCCCATATAACCCAAAATTTAAAATCGTCATATCTCGGGAATTTTTGATCTACAGCGGTCATATTTGGTACATATGGTATTGGCATGAATAGAAATATATACCAGAAGAAAAGTGGGCGGGACCAAGCCCCTTTTTAGAAAAATAAAAAATCGTAATATCTTCTATTAAGCTATTGAAGTTAAAGTTGTTAGTGCAATAATTAATTCTAAATTAAATAAATAATATTTTGTTAATGTATAAATATTTTTTTTTTATTATATTTTATTTTATAACGATGAGGGGTAGCGAAGCACACCGGGTTCAGCTAGTGATATATAAAAAAAAACCCACTGAATTACCTGTGTGTATTTTCTTTACTACTTGCATTAGTTCATTGTTAGGTCAAATAAAAAGGTATAAAAAAGTATGATAATAAAAAGGGCCAGGTTAAAAATGAATGACATCCTCTGTGTATTGACATTCTTACTTACACACAGAAAACAGATTCGCTGTGGCTACCAAATTCATTGCCAGCCGAATTGCGATGAAGCAAATAACCGATTTTTGAGTTTATGATAATTACAATTTTATAGTCTTAACAATAAATATTTTTATTTTTTTCTGTGTTTACAAATATATCAAGAGGGTGGTGTATTTTGTAAGCAGATATCATTACTGGTAATAGAACAAATAATGACTTCTATAAGTTATAAAATACCAAAAGCAAAAATTTAGCACACCATTTTATACTTATGGAGCTGTTTAAATTATCGTAATTTGAATTTTTTTTGAGTAATTTAATTAAAATTAAAAAGTGTTCTACCCACGGATCGTCACGGGTGCACCTTTCTCTGAGTGGTGTACGTTTCTTGTTCCCTTTTGCTCCCTAGAAGTTCTATTCCACTAAAGTTGAAATTTGACACAAATATAGTAGTTTAATAAATTTTTCTGTACGCCCCTAATATTAAAAGTTAGGGTGGTAACCACTTACAACAACTAAAGACTGCAATCCTACCAAACGTGTAGAGAAGGCCGCAGGTGATTATCGACGATAACTTGCGAATAGTAACCATTTATTTTTCATAAAAAAACAAAAAAAATCACCTTTTTCTGAAATTAAAAAAACAGTTGAGTTTGACAGCATGCCACGCCTACAATTAGCAATAGTTTAATCCAATTTTTTGGCTACCTCAATTTGCATATATTAGCTACAAAATGGCGTTAAAATTTCAAGAATCGGTGGCAAAAAAATTGGACTTTTGGCCAATGAAATCAAAATTTCAGCCACAGTACGTCTGTCCGTTTGTCTGTCGAAATAGAATTGTTCCAATCAGTCACGAGATAAGAATGCAACTGTGAACAAAACTCTTGAAAAACTAAAAATTTTCAATGTATTCGTTGTTTTTCTTAAGTTATATTTTGTAATGGTTTTTATTGTTCTAGTCGTTGTAACTGTAGCATTTGCTTCTCATTGTTTTATCGTTATGTCGATATAATAAAGAAAATCGCCAAGATGCAAAAAAATATAAAATTCTTTTCTTAAGAAAGTATCTTCTCCCAAAAAAGTACGTTTTTCTAATAAAGCACATTCTATTTATAAAAGTACAGTTTCTTAAAAAATTACCTTACCTTCAAAAGTATTGTTTTTAAAAAAAGTTTCTTTTTACAAAAAAGTAAATCTTTAAAAAGAGAACGAACCTTTTATTAAAAAGTACTGTTTGTTAAAAAATACCTTTTTTACAAAAAGTACCTTTTTTTTAAAAAAGTGCATTTTTAAAAAAGGTTTATTTTCTTTAAAACGTATTAAAAAGTACTTTTTATTAAAAAAGTAAATTTTTTGTAAAAAAAAGTGTATATTCTTAAAAAATTATCTTTTTTAAGCGGCTTTTCTTAAAAAAGTAAATGTTTTAAAAGTATATTTTCCTAAAACATTAACTATTCTTAAAAGTGTACATTTAAAAAAAATCCAATTGATTTTTCCCAAAGGTTAAGGCGAAAACTGGTTAGATAATATTTGACCTAGACCCATCTTTTGTTATACCGATCGACTCAGAATCACTTTATGATATAGCGATGTCGGTCTGTCTGTGTGTCCGTGTAAAACTTGTAATCAAACTACAGGTCGCAAATATTAATATATTCTAATGAAATTTAGCACATAAGCTTCTATCGGCCATAGGATGAAAACTGTTGGTGAAATTGATGAAAATCGGTTCATGTTCAGACCAATTCCCCATACAAATGACCCCTATGGTATTGACTTAAATTGCATAACTTATCCAACTTATCATAGAGATCTCGGTAAAATTGAGTTTGTGTATGTTTATTACATCCATTTATCAGTAGTTTAAAAATAAACCCCCCATATGATGTTGATTCCCGATCTTCACTTAAATCTATCAAAAAAACAACAAAAATATCCCACAGATGTTTCTCAAATTTGGTTTGTATATGTTTTTGCAAAAAGAAAAAAAAAAAAAAATAAGTGAACTTACCAAATGTGGTCAGGATCGGGTAATTTTTCGACCTAGTCCTCATATGAATATAGCATCCGATGTTAACTTTTTTATATCCGATGGCAAACAAATTAGTAACAAAACCACTCAAATTAAGTTCATGCTTATTTTCTATATCTAGTTAGTTGGACCTAAGTGATAGCGTCTCCAACACGCATGTTATAGGATATCGTGTAGTCAGTAGCTGATTCAGAAAGAAATATATTGAAATTATCTTTTTTCATACATTGATATCTGACCATTTTTAGTTAAGCATCACTTGAAATTTTTTTGAAATATCGTATCACTTCCAGAGTTTTTGCCTATTACAACGCACGGTTTTTTGAAAAAAATATAATAGTTTATTGACTGACGTAGTATCTATAATACTAACAGGTAAGGAAATTTCTTGTGGCCGATGATTTATTAAACGGTTTACTTCTGATTTTGACCAAACTTATCTTATTTGAAAGGATTTTCAGATTTTTAAATTTTTATATCTTTTTGGAGTAAAATACATCTAAAGTTGCTACTAACACATGCATAAAATTATACTTATGCTTTGTGTTTGTTTATTAAATTTGTTTATGTGTTCTTAAGTTTGTTTACTTCATTCACAATAACAATTGTATTGAATTGAAAAATAGTTTTGGACATAAACCAATAATTGGAGATAAACCAATAACGACAATAATCGATATTTAAAAAGTGTTGAATTTTGAATTGGATAAAATCGATTACTTAAGGTCTTTATTAAATGAAAAAATACAGTTTCCTAGAATTTGCACTCGAATTTTGAGGGCTGGGATCTGCTAGTTATATTTATAGTAGATCATAAAATAATTGAGGTAGAAAATATATTTATATATACAGTCTCTTCTAAAACTGAGTGCTCACCATCAACTTCAATTTTCAAATAAATTTTTTATTACAATTTATTATCTTTTTAAAACATAAAAAATGTCTCTTTTTAAACTCTTTCTTTTAACTCAATCTCTCTGTCTGTCTGTCTATCTGTCATGGGTGAAACCCATTCCTCCTTATCCAACTGATCTGAAACTTGGCCAATAATCTTGTTGTGACTACAGATTAATTTTAGGGTAGTCAAGCACAGTCACACATAGTCACGCCCAGTCACGGAGTGATCTAAATGTCATTTCCCCTCGAAATCGATCTGAAGCTTGGTCCATTCCCTTGCTGTGAAAAAAGATTAGCTTTGACTTAGTCACGCACAGTCACGCTTAGTCACGCACAGTCACGGAGAGATTTAAAACCAATTTCCCCTTATCCGATCGATCTGGAACTTGGTCGATAGACTTGCTGTGAAAAAAGATTAACTTTGACATAGTCACGCACAGTCACGCTTAGTCACGCACAGTCACGGAGTGATTTAAACCCCATTTCCCCTCATCCGGTCGATCTGAAGCTTTTTCCATAGACTTGTTGTGTCCAAAGATTAATTTTAAAATAGTCACGCAAACGCAGGCACAGTCACGGAGAGATTCAAAACTCATATGCATAAGGAAATATAGAGTTTTAATAAAAACTTTGTTTTTATGGGTTAGATTATTATTCTTTTAAATATACAGTTTCGTTTTATATATTAAAAAACTAAATGATTTTCGTAATCTTATAAACAAGAGCAAAAACAAAAACAGTTCTTAACAACAAAAAACTGAGTGCTCACTTATGACTGTGATTAAAAAATCGCTTAGATCACAAATATTTTTATAATTTAATACTTAGTTTGAGGTCCTTTATTTTAAGATATGGCTTCTAATTTTCTTCGAATAGAACTTACCAAATTTTGGGTCACCTCCGTTGGAATTTTCGCCTATTCTTCCTGTAGAGCTTTGAGTAGATCATTTTTTTTTTTTTTAATTTCTCTTTCTCTTACCTTTCATTCATTGTAGAGTATTATAGGGAAGCCATAACTTAGTATTGGCTGCCGTATATTTTGGGTCGTTGTCCTGGTGAAGATATATTTTGGCGGCAGACCAGTTTTTTACTCACTTTGGCTGAAAAGGGTCTTGAAAATGTCGATAGATTTTTTGTGATCTAATATTCCATCGATTATATGCAAATCTCCGCCACCACCAGCACTCATACATATCCACACCAATACTGAGCCACCCACATGCTTAGAAGTGGAACATAGGTTTTTATCTCTTAATTTTTCATTGGGCTTTCTCCACACTTTACAGCTTCCGTCAGTACCATCAATGTTAAATTTGCTTTCGTCTGTGAAGATAACACGATTACCAGACTCCATCGTCTCATTTTTAGCATTCTAAGCGAATTATATTTTTTAAATTCTAAGTAAAGGTTTCATCGAGTTTAATAGAAAAACTCGTTTTCGGTAATCTTTTTTGATGTGTAAACATCTATACGCGCAGGGGGGTAAATTTCTATTTCACAATACAATCACAAAAACAGCGTAACTTATATCGGTGTGAGGTGAAGGAGATAACGCTGTGTGACTTATGATTGTATTGGTGAAAAAATATTTTCAAGAGAAACTGTTCATGGGCAATTACCCAATGCATTCGAAATTGGAATTGTGGTAGGAGAGACAAACCTAAGTAACTCGTGTTTTTAACACTTTTTTTAATTTTCAAATTAGCTCCATAGACCAAATATTTGATACCATTTTTTCTTTTTAAACATTTTCTTGAACACTACCTGACCAACTATTTGTCAAATAGTGTACACATTATTTATTTTACTAGCCGACTGCATTTTGTGGAATTTTTGATGTGTATTTTTATAAATACTTTATTCCTCAATAAACTATAATTAAGTTTTTATTCACAAACCACAACGATTTGTAGAATTCCACCAAAATTTTTCTGTATTTTCTTAAGTTTTATTTGAGTTCTAAAGAAATCTTTTTTTCTGTTTTTATTACGTACGAATGACGATGTAATAATAGAATGCAAGTAAAGATAATGCAAAAGCAGTATTAACTGACATGGTTGTCTTTGTTCGTACTTTTTTCAATATAGTTAGTTGGCAACGCCTCAGACCATATAAACAATTATATGTTAACAACTTTCATTAATAAACATTTTTAGTAATTATTACTATTAAGCATTAAATTGATTCATACTAAGCATTAAATTGATATAAATTTGGACTATTTTCCAATAACTAGGATATAATATAAATAAATTTTGTTAGTTGAAATTTTAATTAAATTTAATTAGTTAATAATAGCTTTAAGTTCCATTGTACATCATAAATCAATTTAACATATATTAGAACCCACTCTGTTTGAAGCTCACACGACGACATCTTAATATAAAATGCAAATTATAATACCGTTTTCCAAGTAAGGAAAAGCGTAGGAAAATCGTATCATAAAAAAATAAACTCAAACCTGTTTTTGTGCGAGGGTTATGAAAAATAGTTTTCGCGACGCAACTAAAAATTATTTGTTTAATGCGGTGAATTGGGACCGCATAAAAAAGTCTCATTAAGAAAATAACTCAAAACCTTACAAAACAACTAAACATTTTTCAATTGTCTTTCAGAAAACATCAATTGTATTTCAGAAAACATCAATTCTATTCCAGTAATCATCTATATAATTTCAGAAAACATCTTTTGAATTTCAGAAAACATCAATAGAATTTCAGAAAACATCATTCAAGTTTCAGAAAACATCAATATAATTTCAGAAAACATCATTTGAATTTCAGAAAGCATCCATAGAATTTCAGAAAACATCAATTGTATTTCAGAAACCATCAATATAATTTCAGATAACATCATTTGAATTTCAGAAAACATAAATAGAATTTCAGAAAACATCAATATAATTTCAGAAAACATCATTCGAGTTTAAGAAAACATCAATTGAATTTCAGAAAACATCAATAGAATTTCAGAAAACATCATTCAAGTTTCAGAAAACATAATTTGAATTTCAGAAAACGTAAATAGAATTTCAGAAAACATCAATATAATTTCAGAAAACATCATTCGAGTTTCAGAAAACATCAATTCAATTTCAGAAAACATCAATAGAATTTCAGAAAACATCAATTGTATTTCAGAAAACATCAATTGTATTTCAAAAAACATCATTTGAATTTCAGAAAACATAAATAGAATTTCAGAAAACATCAATTGAATTTCAAAAAGCATTTTTTGGATTGCTGAGAACATTAATTGTATTTCAGAAAACATCAATTGAATTTCAGAAAACATCAATTGCATTTCAGAAAACATCAATTGAATTTCAGAAAACAGCATAATCGACTTATTTTTTATGCACTGGAAAATATGATGTTGATGTTTTCTTTAATTATTAGATGTTTACACATCTCCCTTGTGATCGGACTCACATGATTTTTTTTTTTAAATATCTTAAAAACCAAAGCTTGCCTTGGCAAATAATGGGTTAACATGTTCGGATTAACCCAATTTTTGGAACGGAAGATATACATAGGTTATATTATTTTAAATATAAATAAATACAAAATATTTGAATTTTTTTAATTTTTGATATAAAGAGTTTTGAAAGATGGCATATACACAAAAAACATATTTTTCTCGAAATCCGCTAAAACTAAATCCTTGTCAAAAAAATTCTGGATTAAGGATTTACTTAAAAATTCACACAATTAATTCTTAAGATGTATTAAACAAAACTTTAAAGTTGTAGATCCATTTTTTTTAAATTCTGTTTAAGAAAATTTTTTAAAACTTGAAAAAGGAATTTTCAAAATTTTATCAAAAATTTTGCACAATAGGTTAACAACGTGGTAATAAAACAATACTTCATATCTGGCTTTCAATTTTTCATTGTTGAAAAAAATGCCATAAAATTTCATGACCTAGTTTTTCTTTTTGGCACAAAAGTGTTTTGGGGCATTTGCTATTTCTTGGCGAGTTTTTATTCGATTTTGAAGTTATATAACTTTTTGAAAATAAAATTTAATATTGATTCCGATTTGTATAACAAATTGTTAGAAAAATTAAACTATAGAACGAAATTTTCGTAAAATCTGAAAAAAGTGATATTTTTCCCATATAAACACACTTGAAATTTTCAATCGATTTCCGACGCGACTTTTCTTTATCCAATTGTCCCCAAACTTCACATATATAAGTTTTACAAAGAAAGAAAACAAACTGGACGCCACCTCTCCCCAAAACCGCATTTTCATTTTTAAGGACCACTCTAATGTACCTACTTATTAAACTAATTTGAAGAGTCGCGCAAAAAAATACAAAAAAAAAAAAATAGAATACCAGTTGTGCAATGCCCAATTATATTTGTTGACTTAAAATGTTTCTTATAGAAAAATTGCAAAACAACCATTACAATTCAAGTTAATTGTAAATAATTTCCAACAAAAGAAATTAGCAAGATTTCTTCTTGTCAAATAAAATAGCAATAGCATTCTGTAAAAACAGAAATCTTAAGTATTAAAACGATCGAACAAGAAACACCATATAATTGATATAACATATGGATTGAGGGTTCCACATCAACCATTTAAAAACAGTTAAGAATTTTACAAGTGAATATTTTCCTAATTTAAAAATTTTTAAATGACTGCCTGTCCGACGATTAACTTTGGCAAGAAGATGGAATAGATCTTAAGCGTAGTATTTACTACCCACGTAAGAACAATGATTGTTTCTAAGTTTAATAAGTCATTAATATTTTGTAACTTTATTCTTCTAGGCTTGAAATTTGTACATACAAGCATATATTTTTTAGATCGTTAACAAAATCAATATTTGTTTAGAAATAGACAATTAGTTTTCATTCTAAACTAAAAATAGTAATAACCGTAAGACCTACACAAAAACTTAACTTAAGGCAATCTTTAAAGGCAGTGATGTAACATCAACTTTTTAAAGCCACTTGAAAATTCCATAAAATTTCTTATAATGAGTAAGCATAACAATAATTAATATGTTATAAGTTATTTGAAATTTGTGAAGAAATATGGATTTTCCACAGGAGTTATTTTAAAAGTAACATAAATACCTTACAAATTTATTGATACTAGCAGATTCCAGCGCTCGAAATTCGAGTGCAATTTCTATGCAACTTTATTTCTCAACTTACCCAATTCACACACCAACACTTTTTTGTTTATTATTATTATTGTGAATGAAGATACGTAACAAACAAACACATTAAGTGGAAGTGGAATGCTTGTATGGCATCCTGAAGAACATATTTATAGTTTTCTGCGAAATCATATGAAATAATGAATTCACCAGACTTCAAATGTATCTTCAAATCCTTGAAGAATGACCATTGCTCTTTGACTAAAAAGTCATGGTTTCTCAAGTTTAGCAATCCTGTACACATTTCTTCCACAAAGTCATCCACATTTAAAATGATTGTTTTCAATGTGCATCTGTCAGTCTGAATCCAAGAATCAAATTTGACCTCCTCTATATATTCTCGATCTAAAGAGTTGATTAAATTTTCTTTGATGAATGTGGTTTTCGTGCAATTGGTACATTCACCTAAGTAGGAAGTTGTTGCATTAGGACACATAGTCAATTTAAGGCAATCGCGGTAATCGTGTAAATCTTCTGCCGAATCATTTGTTAAATACTTTAAGTTGATTTCCTTCAACATAAGTTTAACATTTTCATGGTAAATGCAAACGCATACTGTGTGAGTTCCGCTGCTTTCTCATTTGTGTTAATTTCGTGAAGCCAATTCTAACATCCTCGTGTTCAGATTGAAATGTTGCAAATAACTCTTTCAGGTTACAGATAACCATTCTCTTCTGTTATGTTATGAAGGTATGTTACATACCCTCGGAAAGGTTAATATGTCTAGTTTCTCAGTATAAGTTTTATTTGTAAGGTTTTAGACACAAATAGGAAAAAATTGAAAATAGTGCATTTGCGAAAAATTGAAAAACCGTTGTCTTGAGTTACAAAACATTTATTTTGATAGATATCCCACTCCCATCCCACTAAGCGACCAAAGCTCTTAAAGGAAAAATCCTAAGCTTTCTTATGAAAAAAAATGCCCTTTTTGAAAAAAGGCAAAAAATGCTTTAATTTAGCAAAAAAAAGTCTACAATTTTTTTTTTTTTTAAGTATTTTTTTCCGAAATATTGAAGAAATAGCTATCTAAACTCTTTGGGAGAAAATTTTCTAAGAACAATAGGTAATAAGTTACATGGATGAGAAGAAACACCTGTTTGGCCAAAATGTCAAATTTTGATCCTCTCTAACTCAGAGAGATCTGGACCGATCTTATTGAAAAATTGTGTCTAAACTACTATCCAATGGGGCTAACCTTGGTGCAAATTTCATCCCGATCGGATGACATCGGTTTCAAAAGTTGGTGCACTTGACATGAAATCCCCCATGTGTTAGTAACAACTCTAAATGCAATATACTCAAAATAAAGAAAAAAAATTAAAAATCTGTAATCTGCAAAACGGCTAAAAAGAAATACCTTTCAAATAATATAAGTTTCGTCAAAATCGGGATAAAACAGTAGAACAAAACATCGGTGACAAGAAATCCAAGAAGCCTATTAATATTATAGATATGAATAATTTATTTGAAATTTGTGAAGAAATATGGATTTTCCACAGGAGATATTTCAAAAGTAAGATAAATACCTTAGAATTATATTGATATGTGCACACAGCTTGGACTTGATATGGTCACACATCCTGGACTTAGATTGGCATGCTTTTAATTAAGCGAATTTTCAAAGTTGTATCAGAATTGTATTTGTTAAACATCAATTTAGTGAGCGCTCTTTCAGTTCAGCACAGTGCAAGAAACTAGTTTTTATACCCTATACCACTATGTGGTTTGGGTATAATGCCTTTGTGCTGCTGTTTGTAACTACCAAAAATATTTGACCTAGACCCATATTTTATTATACCGGTCGAATCGGAATCACTATCTGATTCGATTTAACGATGTCCGTCCGTGTGTCCGTCCGTCCGTCCGTCTGTGTGTCCATGTAAACCTTGTAATCAAACTGCAGGTAGCAAATATGAGTATATTTTGATGAAATTTGGTATATAAGCTTTTATCGGCCATAGGATAAACGCTATTGATACATACAAATGATCCCTATGAAATTTACATAAATTGCCATAAGATCCAAATTATCATATAGATCTTACTCAAATTATGTTTGTATGCGTTTATTACATCCATTAATTAATAGTCCAAAAATTATGCCTATGGGACAACCCTTACTCATAGGCCCCATGTAGAGCTGCTTCCCGATCTGCACTTAAATCTATCAAAAAACAAAAATATTGCACTGATTCTTTTCAAATTTTGTTTGTATATATTTTTGGAAAGTACAAGAGACCTTACCAAACATGATCAGGATCGGTCCAATTTTTTCCAATATGAACTTTTTCATATCTGCAGCCAAAAAAATTAATAAAAATCCCACTCAAATTTGGTTTATCTTATTTTCTATGTCCAGTTAGTTTGGCCTAAGAGATAGGGTCTCTAAACGCATGGTATAGGGTATCGTATAGTCGGTCTAGACCGACTAAAATTTTCTTACTTGTTTCTTCTAGTTCTTTCTTTCAAATTGATCGCTGTGAAACACTTTTGGTGGATATGGTATTACTAATTTAAAAAGATCTGAGAAAAAGAGAGATTTCCAAAAAAAATTGCATGTTATTTAACGATAACAAAAAAAAAAAAATGCGTACGTGGGATGTAAGAAAAGGAGCCATCAACATTGTCTCTTTTAAAATACGAATTTATTTCTGGAATCATTTCATTAAATCTTTTTGAGACAAGCCATTTTATTACAGGAAAATGTTGTTGGGGAGACAGATCATAGAAGAGAATATGGACGATGAGGCAGTAATCTATATACTAATTGTGCGATTTTAGACATGAATTATGAATAATCTCGGCAACCATCTTGCGAAAGTTTTTCATATTCAAATGATTTTGTAAAATATTAATAACCCTTTCATCGGATTAACTTCAAATTTTTGGAGACTATTTTCGAAACACCACAGTTTAAGAAAAATTAAAAATCTAAATGCATCTGACCCCTTCAAAGTTATAAAAATCACTTTTAATAGTACCCAGAATGCAATTGATTTGAGTTTTTAAAATATAACTGAACTCGAACCTGTTTATTGTACATGTTCTGTTTTTTCTTAGTACACGAGCCACAACACGACTTAAAATATAACTGAACTCGAACCTGTTTATTGTACATGTTCTATTTTTTTTTTCAGTACACGTACCAGAACATGAACTTCAAATAAAGCAACACTCAAAAATGTGTGGTTTATGTGTGATTGAATCAAAAAGTACGTGATACATAAATGTTCGTGTAAATAACAAAATATTAAAACGAACACAGTCATGGTTGTGTTGGGCACCGTAGAAAATTTAGAAACGCACATAATTGATATGAAAATAAAGATATGTGTTGGCTGCTTTTGAACAGAACATTGTGTGTTTCATGTGTGTATTTTCTGAACCTTCAAATATATGCTTTCTTCTTCTTTACCACCCATCATTGCATTAAAAATCAAATTTCTATTTAGAATTAATTTTCGGCTATAAAATGAAAAATAAATTTATAACATGTTTGGTCATTTATAAAAATTACAGAGTGTATAGGGCAACACTGTCAGGGAAAGAAAGAAGACTATAACAATTAACACAATTTAAGATGAATTTTTTTCTACATGCATTAAATGTTACTAGCAGATTCCAGCGCTCGAAATTCGAGTGCAATTTCTAGGCAGCTTTATTTTTCAACTTAGACAATTTACAAACCAACACTTTTTTGTTTTATTATTATTGTGAATGAAGATAACAAACTCATTAACAACCACATTAACATATATAATAAAACACAAATAGCATATGTGAATTTTATGTATGTGTTAGTAGAAACTTTAAATGCAGTTTACTCAAAATAAAGGAAAAAATTTAAAAATCTGTAAATCTGTCAAAGGGCTAAAAATAAATACCATTCAAATAATATACGTTTGGTCAAAACTGGGATAAAAGGGTAGAACAACACATCGGTCACAAGAAATCACCTATCCTATTAATATTATAGATTATATATAAAAATTGTATGCCCTGTCGTGCTTCTCTATGCCTTACCGAAGACTACTTTTATTCATTTAATACATTCTTGTTTCCAATGCTTGCTGATAAATATTTTTTTTTTCATTCGGTGCAAAAATTATAAAATTTTTCGACGATCGTATTCTGGAGCAAGCTATACATATATGAACGCAACATGAATTTTACCAATTAAATTCGGCAGCGCTTTACGATTGGCCTTGAATTTAGAATATCATTTTTATTTTAGCGATTTTTGATTTTGACGATATTTGATTTTCGCAATTTTTAATTATTGATTTTTCCGATTATTGAAGATTTGAAGATTTTTGTTTTAGACGATTTTAGTTTCTCACGATTTTCGTGTTTGGGTATTTTTGATATTGGCGATTTTTGAATTTGGCCATCCCGCCGACATTTTTCACGATGTACCAAATCGGTAATTAATGTACTTGTTAAATGTTTCAAGACTGTCACTTTCGTAGTACTTCATATTTGCTTATATGGGAGGTGCCACGCGTATTAATCCCATCCCGCCGCTCTTTTTTATCGGACTATTCACATTAATATATGAGGGATTCGCACAAAGTGTCAAGGCTTTCGCTCTAGTAATATGATATATATTTACTTTTTATGGGCGATGCCGTGCCCACTTCTCCGATCTCACTCATTTTCTGTTTGACTAATCACATGAATAACTTATTGGCTCACACAAATTTACTTTGTATGGGGTTGCCATGTTCATTGATTTGATCACGCCCTTTTTTGTCGGACCACACGCATTAATAATAGATGATCTCAGATTCAAGATATATTATATTAAAAATTCACTTTGTATGGAAGGTGCCACGCCCACTAAAAATAAAAAAAATTCTAGCCTATAATTTCTTCCAAGTACACAGCAAGCCTCTGAAAAAATTGCAGGAAGATATATAGATTTAATCAATATCAACAATATGTATGTAACATAGGATTATTATGGGATTTTAATTTTTATCATGTATGCGTTTCTTTATTTTATTCGAATTTAATTTCTTATTTTAAATCTAATAAAAAAAACATTTTTAGTTCTTTTATTGTAGTTAATGCATTTTTAAATTTACACCAAGAAATGGTTATGGCAATCAGTAAATAATTTATAAATTACATATCAGCAACTAAACTAGATAATGCATACAGTCGAATATATGGTTTTTTGAAAAGATTAACTGAATAATCAGAACAGAATCATGTAATAGTACATACTGTGAGCGTCCAAAAAAGTAAACTCCTTAGTAACTCATATTAAAAGTTTTAATAAAATAAAGTAATTAACACAAAATCAAAAATAAACGTAAGGAATTCAAGAATTATTATATAACTAGTGGATTGTGTGGCGCCTAGGCGCGCGTTTATTTTGACTTTAACAAACAAATTTTTTTCCCATTTAAAAATTTTCCTATATTTTATATATTTAAAAAAAAATTAATTTTAATGATTTTAAAATTTAAAAAAAAAAAAAAAAAATCGGAAAACAGTTGTAAAAAATACAAACCAAAAACTTCGGTTTTCAAATGAAGTTTTGTAAAAGGTCCTTTTATGTATATTTACGTATAAGTTTGCCAGTAGCCAACTTTTGCTTTATATTTTCTGCTTCTATACATAAGAAGTTTTTAATATTATATGATTTAAAAAAAATATTTTATTTTGATAGAAACTCGGTAATTTTAGTCTTAATAATTTAATAATTTAATGTTTTATAACTTTTTAAAATGCATCAAAATAAGTAAACTTATTCAACTAAAAAAAGTTTTTAAACCTTTCGGATAAAACAAACAAAATATACTACGGTTATAACGAACTTAGTCTATAACGAACTAATTTGGCCGGTTCGTTATAACCGAACTCCATTTTATTGTAGAAAAAATAGAATAGCACAGAAAAAAAAACGTTTTAGAGCAAGGTTCCTAAAAGTTTCTTAAGGGGGGGGGGGTTTAAAGGTTTTAAAAGTTAATAATAATAATTAATTGCGTAGTTCTTTTTTTGAAGACATGAATACACGTTATAGCATAACATTTAAAGAACCTTTGAAAAAATTTTCAACTAAAAATTTTAATAAATAAGTCCGTGACAGCCAATATCCGGAGGCGTTGTTGTTTTGCGGTGAACATCATAACTCGTTACCGGACCATGTGAAAAAAAAAAATCGTAATGCGTTTAAAAGGTGACATGTTTCCTGAAGTAGTGACGAAGAGTTTTTCATTTTTTTTTTGCAGCATTTTGAAGTGAAAAACGATTTTTGCTATACAATTTCGGGAATTTGTTGTTAAAAAATGAGGGGAAAATGGAATTAAAAAAAAAAAACTGCGCGGTTACCTGATGATTTTTGTGTAGATATAGTGTCTAAAATTTCAAAAGAATCGGTCAAGAAGATGTTCACGGACTTCGAACATTTATTTGCGAGAAAATCGGATTAAAGTTTTTTAAAAACTGATTTGTATACTATATACCGTATGAGGCCGGTCGCTAGAAACGCTGTATCTTTTTAAGTTTTGCTCTGATTTACTTTTGACACAACACTCTTGACATGTTGTGCATTCAGGAAGAGAAATGCAAAGAAAGGTTTTAAAACCTACCACCCCTTAAGGAAATGCAAACACCAATACACCAATGTACACAAAATAGGAACAAATATTTCATATTTCATCATACATGTAAACTGAAAAAAAAGAGAATTACATTTTTTGCAAAGTTATCTATAAATCTAAACAAGTAAGAAAATTATAGTCGGTCTAGACCGACTATACGATACCCTATACCATGCGTTTAGAAACACTATCTCTTAGGCCCAACTAACTGGACATTGAAAATAAGCAAAAACCAAATTTGAGTGGGATTTTTATTAATTTTTTTTGGCTGCAGATAAGAAAAAGTTCATATCGGATGCTATATCTATAAAGGGACTAGGTCCAAAAATGGACCGATACTGATCATGTTTGGTAAAATCTCTTGTATTTTGCAAAAATATGTACAAACAAAATTTGAGAAGAATCAGTGCAATATTTTTGTTTTTTAATCGATTTAAGTAAAGATCGGGAAGCAGCTCTATATGGGGTCAAAGGGATCATTTTTGGACTACTCATTAGTGGATGTAATGAACGCATACAAACCCAATTTGAGTAAGATCTATATGACAATTTGGATCTTATGGCAATTTATGTCGATTTCATATGGGTAATTTGTATGGGGGCTAGGTCTGAACATGGACCGATTCTCACCAATTTCAATAGCGTTCATCCCATGGCTAATAAAAGCTTATATACCAAATTTCATCAAAATATATTCATATTTGCGACCTGCAGTTTGATTACAAGCTTTACATGGACACACAGACGGACGGACGGACGGACGGACGGACGGACGGACGGACGGACGGACGGACGGACGGACATTGTTAAATCAACTCAGAAAGTGATTCTGATTCGATCGGTATAATTAAAGATGGGTCTAGGTCAAATATTTTTGGTTGTTACAAACAGCAGCACAAAGTCATTATACCCAAACCACATAGTGGTATAGGGTATAAAAAGAAAAAATAAAAATGCGCGCGTATTAGTTTTACTTCAAAAAAAAATCGCTTTTAATTCTTCCATGATAATTTCAATAAATTATTCAAATTAAAATCTCAAATATACCTTTTTACGTAATTTATGTTTGTCTAAATTTTTTTAAAAGCAAATTATGGAAAAATTAATATTATGAGTGAAAAAAGAATTATTTTTCCACCTCTCTTCTAAAATTACAATGTAATTTAATTATGCAAAGTTACAATAATTTAAATTTTAAACTTAATATTGCGCTATTTTTTCAAATGCTTTTCAATACAGAGCTATAAACGAAATCATACGTTGGACAACAACAAAATCTACATTGAAGATCTCTTTTTCTCAAATATTTATCAAAAAAAGCATGCTCTTTGTTAATTGCTGGCCACCAATGAACTGAGCGAAAGTACTCTTAACAATACAAAACAATTTTGAGATGAAAAACAAAACAGACAAACGAATAAGTTTAGTAAGTGTTGCCAATTTTGACAACTTATTGTAATTTCGACGATTTTGCAATTTTGCCAATTTTGAGAACTTATTGTAATTTTGACGATTTTGCAATTTGTTAAAATGATTTGTTAAATTTGTAAAAATGATGATTGAAGATTTAAAATTATCAGTAGTATAAAAATTACGATTTCAAGGGTTACCAATTAATGGGTTGTTTATCGTAACTTGATAGTTTTTGTTCAGTGTAAATGGAAATTACAAAGTATGTATAGATTTAATTCTGGGTCAAGTCGTTTCAAAACGGAAATACCTTGAATAGCATTTCCATTTAAGATTTAAGTTTCAATTACGGCGATACTTTAAATCTATATTATATGTTTCAGCTATAGATACATGTCAATAAAATTATTTAGTTGATTGGTGTGTTAAATTTTTTTCGTTGAAATTTCACCACTAATACATTAGAAATAACCAATGCTGTAATAATATTCGTAATATGAATGATATAAATAAATTCGATTGCTTCCTTTTGTAATATTTTGTAGAGTTTTATTTTTATTTTCTTGACAATTTCTTGTTTTAAAAATGACGATTTTGGCGATTTAGTTTCCAAAATTGTCGATTTTCAGAAGATTTTATTAGCAGCACTGGTTGGTAACATAGATGAGAGAAAATTGTGTGTGGGTTTGTATAAAATGAGAAAGATTAAATTTTGTTTGTGTATTTCGCATAGCTTTGTAGGGAGTGCTATGTGTATTATTTCAGCGTTACAGAATCAGTCAGTCAGTCAGTGAGTCAGGGATCAGCGTAAATATATATAAGATAACTGAACTCAATAAAATCATTAAATAAAACAGAAATAAATGTACTTTATTTAGAAAATTACCAAATTTTACGCGTAAAAAAAAAAAAACAAGTAAGAAAATTATAGTCGGTCTAGACCGACCATACGATATCCTATACATGGTTTAGAGACCCTAACTCTTCAGTCCAACTAATTGGATATAGAAAATAAGCATAAACCAATTTTGAGTGGCATTGTTATTAATTTTTTGGCTGCAGATATCAAAAAGTTCATATCGGGGGCTATATTTATATGTGGACTAGGTCCAAAAATGGACCGATCCTGACCATATTTGGTAAAGCCACTCATATTTAGAAAGAATTTATACAAACCAATTTTGAGAAAAATCTATGAAATATTTTTGTTTTTGATAGATTTAAGTGAAAATCGGGAAGCAGCTTTATACGGGGGCTATGACAAAGAATTGCCATATGGAGTTTATTTTTGGACGAATGATAAATAGATGTAATAAACACACACAAACCTAATTTGACACACACCTAATAATTTCGATCTTATGGCAATTTAAGTGATTTCATAGGGGTCATTTGTATGGGGACTAGGTCTGAACATGGACCGAATTTCAATAGCGTTCATCCTATGACTGATAAAAGCTTGTATACCAAATTTCATTAAAATATATTCATATTTGCGACCTGTAGTTTGATTACAAGGTTTACATGGACATACAGACGGACGGATGGGCAGACGGACGGACGGACGGACATTGCTAAATCGACTCAGAAAGTGATTCTGAGTCGATCGATATAATAAAAGATGGGTCTAGATCAAATATTTTTGGTAGTTATAAACAGCAGCACAAAGTCGTTATAGGGTATAAAAAGTAAACTCTTAAAATTTTTATTATTTGGTTTATTTTCATTTGGCCTTAAGCACCTTATATCTGTGGTTTTCTGGAATAACCGCGTATGTCAATTTTTGTCAGTTTTGAGTTTACGATGCCAAATATATTAATGTTTAACGCTCTTTACATGTGTTAAATTTTGTAAAAAAAAATATTGACCATTTCCGAGTTTTGTCTTTAAATAACGACGTAACTTAAATGTTTATTAAATTAATTTGCAGCACTATCGACGCATGTCAACCTACGTTTGATCGCTGACAAATTATTTTCTCAGAAAACGACACATAGCGACATACGTTGTTATTAATGAAAAAAATGCAAAATAATTTTGGATTAGTTTTCAGTTTATAGCCACTTATAAAAACTTGTGTGTTTATTTCTGTTATTTGTTGTCACTACTATTCTTGATACGTTGTTATATTCTCAGCCTAAGTCCCGTTATATTTTTGTTCACGAACAAAAAAATCCATTTTTTAAGCAACAACAACTTATGTCCTCTGAAGATTTCTGACTCAAAATTTTATTTAAAGTAGTTATTGCCCATATCTACAGGACTGTTAAAAAAAAACTCTCAAAACTTTATATCGAGCCCATAGTTTCAAATATAACGTTTTTTTGGCTCCCCTGAACATTTTGATTTTATGACATACGCGGTTATTCTAGAAAACCACAGATACAGGCTTCTAGGCATCGACTCGACAAATTTTTTTATTATATCAGGGAATATTATGCTCCATTCTTCCTTTTGAGGTTTCTTTAAGTTTGCCTTCCTTGAAAAAGCCTTTCGACCAATTTTTCTGTCAAGATTTTCCCACAGATGCTCGATTGGGTTAAGGGCCGGTGGCTGCGACGGTTTATCAAGTGTCTTAGGAGTCCGTTACACTCTTTCACAATTTTAGATGTATGCTTTAGATCGTTGTCCTGTTGGAAGATCTAGTTTCCAGCCATGTCTTATTTATCGATGCTGGGGCCAACATTGTCCTTCAAAATGGCTAAGTAATCCTTTTGGTTCATAGTGGAGTAAATAAAAACATAATTACCAACACCTGTTCCCGTCATATAGCCCCAAACCATAACTAAACCCCCACCGTATATAAAAGTGTTGGTAACAAACTTTTCTTTGAGTGTTTAATTCTTAGCACGTCATATTTTCAAACTCTTTCTTTTAACTCATACTCTCTGTCTGTCTGTCTGTCTGTCTGCCATGGGTGGACCCAATTCCCCCCTTATCCAATTGATCTGAAACTTGGCCCATAGTCTTGTCGTGACTACAGATTAATTTTGGGGTAGTCTCACATAGTCACGCGTGTCACGCACAGTCACGGAGTGATCTAAATTTCATTTCCCCTCATCCGATCGATCTAAAACTTGGTACAAACACTTGCTGTGAAAAAAGATTAACTTTGACTTAGTCACGCGCAGTGAGGCATGGTCACGCACGGTCATGGAGTGATCTAAATGTGGAAAAAGAATTAACTTTGACTTAGTCACGCACAGTCACGCGTGGTCACGCATAGCCACGGAGTGATCTAAGTGTCATTTCCCCTCATCCGATCGATTTCAAACTTGCTGTGAAAAAAAAAATTAACTTTGACTTGGTCACGCACAGTCACGCGTGGTCACGCACAGTCACGGAGTGATCTAAATGTGATTTACACTCATCCGACCGATGGATCTGAAACTTTGTCCATAGACTTGTTGTGGCCAAAGATTAATTTTAAGATAGTTACGCACAGTCACTGAGATATTCAAAACTCATATGCATAAGGAAAGAAAGAGTTTTAATAAAAACTTTTATTAGATTATTGGTGGCCTTTTCGCGCCGAAAATTTCTCGGATTTCTTTTTTTCTGTATATAATATGCTTTCCCAAAAAGATAAAACCTCATTTTTGTACTTATTATCGATATTCGTTAGCTTGCACTAATCGGCTTGGATATATATGATTTCTTGCTTGGTATCGTACCATATAAGCTATTTTTGTGAAGAGATCTCCTGGATATATTTTTACTTCTCTTACTACAGCTCCAACTTCAGTACCACTAAGCCGCTTTGGGCATCCAGATCTCATTAAATCTTCAACCTGATGGTGTTTGGCGCATTAATCAACTAATTTTTATACCCTATACCACTATGTGGTTTGGGTATAATGACTTTGTGCTGCTGTTTGTAACAACCAAAAATATTTGACCTAGACCCATCTTTAATTATACCGATCGAATCAGAATCACTTTCTGAGTTGATTTAACAATGTCCGTCCGTCCGTCCGTCCGTCTGTGTGTCCATGTAAAGCTTGTAATCAAACTGCAGGTCGCAAATATGAATATATTTTGATGAAATTTGGTATGTAAGCTTTCATCGGCCATGGGATGAACGCTATTGAAATTGGTGAGAATCGGTCCATGTTCAGACCTAGCCCCCATGCAAATTTCCCATATGAAATCGACATAAATTGCCATAAGATCAAAATTGTAATATAGATCTCACTCAAATTGGGTTTGTATGCGTTCATTACATCCACTAATGAGTAGTCCAAAAATGATCCCTTTGACCCCATATAGAGCTGCTTCCCGATCTTCACTTAAATCTATTAAAAAACAAAAATATTGCACTGATTCTTCTCAAATTTTGTTTGTACATATTTTTGCAAAATACAAGAGACTTTACCAAACACGATGAGGATCGGTCCATTTTTGGACCTAGTCCCTTTATAGATATAGCATCCGATATGAACTTTTTCATATCTGCAGCCAAAAAAATTAATAAAAATCCCACTCAAATTTGGTTTATGCTTATTTTCTATATCGAAGTAGTTGGACCGAAAGATAGGGTCTCTAAACCATGGTATAGGGTATCATATAGTCGGTCTAGACCGACTATAATTTTCTTACTTGTTTTTATTGTGCAGTGGTTCCTACCTACAATTTCGCCAATTTCACGCAAGGATTTACCTTTTTCTTTTAAATCTAAAATATTTATTAATAATTACAAATTAGTACAAATCAACTTAAAATGATTTTTAGTAAAGTAAAACACGTGATCAGTGCAAATTTGTCACAAAAAGTTTAGGTTCTTCTCGGAATTATGAAAAAACGCAAGTAAGTGTTAACACTGTTTACTTTTTTTGATGAGTAAAATCTGAAGCATTTTCACTTTCGAGAGATTTATGAAATATTCCCACTTGATTTGATTTCATGTTTTATTGTAGTCAAATTCTAAATTGTATAGTAGTAAACTCTGTAATATTACTTTTTATCGTAAGTCAATAATAACTTTGTTATAAGACAATTTAAAGATTAACAAGTAAGAGTGTTAAATTCGGCTGTGCCGAATCTTTGATACCCTCCACCTCGGGTTGAGTATTGATAATAAATGTAAACAAAATATTTGAAAAAGTAAACAATTTGTTAATCTTTATACCAAATTATTTCAGCAAATTCTTTGGTTTGATCGGGATTTTTGTTTATTCCATCCAAGAGTTGGTATATAGAGCACACTCACATTAGTAATTCGCGCTCCAGCGAGGAAATATAGTTTTCGTCTTTTCTATTATTTCGGATAAAAGAAAACACATTTCGGTGTTTGGTTTTTGGTCATCGTGTTTGCTGATCGGCATGCATGCGTTTCCGGTTATATGACGTAATTAGTTAATTAATTTAGTTTTAAGTTTTTGCAAATTAAATAGCTCGCCCTTACCTCCATTGCGAAGGTAATGGTTGTGTAGGGTGGCTATACGCATTAAATCGTGCTAATTGGAGATGGCTTCATAGTTTCGTTTAACTGGCCAAATAATTCTTCGTTGCGGCCATATAGGTCGGATCGAGTAACAAAATAATAACCAAAAAAAAAGCTCTCTCATTTTTTTTTTTGTTAAAATATTGTCATATTTGGAAAACATAGAGAATATTTTTTTTACATATTAAAAGGGACTTTTCACTATTAGATTTTGTGGTAATACAAAATAACACAATACAATACAACCCTAACCCATTGATGCCAACTTTTGATTTTGAATTAAATTATGTTAATAAAATATATTTTCATTTATTCACTCCAAAAACTACTACCTGGGAATTATTATCGAACTTCAATGTTTTGGGTTTTACCTTGCCTTCCATGAAGTCGAATTTTGAAGTCACCATGAACACTGGTTCAAATTAGGGATGCCAAACGCAAAAAACCAGATGTCCAAAAAATTTAAAATAATATAATTTGTTATCTTTATTTTCTGAAAACCTTAAAGTGTTCATCCAAAAAATTTGTCAAAAATAATTTATAAAATAACATTCTCATCAAATTGCACTTTACTCAGTGGTGATATTCGAATTTTTTAACAACCGGTACGCATGGAAAAAAATCTATTGTAGGTTATATTTACTTCATAATAGTTATTTATTTACATAAGAAATACATATATTATATATAATAGTATAAAAAATAGTATATAAAATTAATTAAATAATTTCCAAATTAAATTTTGGTTTTGGGACGGCAAATTAGGTGCGGCTGCTTTGACACGTTTGTCACTTGCCATATGATGCCCTTCTCGCAACCATAATTTAACATATGGTGTTGCATCAAAATCCTCAATCGATTTTCCCATTAAATTTATTGTCATTAAATGACTTGTTGTTTCAATTAACAACGAATTTCTCTTATCATAAATGATATTGTTCATTGTGCTGAATCCTCTTTCAGCTTCTGCGGAATTAACAGCAATTACATTTAAAATTCTTTTTGCTCTCAAAATAGTATTAATATTTTTAGATTCTCTATCTCGCACATCAACAAAATCTCGAAAATCATTTACTGGAATGATGTATTTGATTATTTTATTTAACTGCTCTAACCTATTTTCACCTTCAATCCATGGTGCTTCAAAAATATCACCCGGCCATGTTTCTGGATTTAATAAATTAAAGCAATTTAAGAGATTATTATAGTTTTCATTTTTATCGTCTAATAGCAAACGCGTTTTCATATGTTTTTCTAAACAATCAAAAAATTTATCTCTCGAAACAACAATTGATGTTTTTTTTTCTATTAATTTCAAATGGAATATTGTATTTTTTCGTCTTAATAATATCATCTGCTTCTTTTTCATATGTTCCTTTATTTAATTTTAAATGTTGGAATAGATTTATCGTTCGCCTTATCAATCTATCAGCTCTAATTAATGGAATATCTCTTTCTTGTAAAGCTGTAGACAGTACAGAAATTTCTTCTAATATGTCGTTTATTAAACCTAAATCTTTTAAAAAGTTTTCATTTTTGAAATATGACATTATTCCAATTTCTTTATTTTGACTAAAGTGAATATATAAGGCCTGATATGATATCCAAACTGCTTTGGCGGTCCTAGCGCTACAGGCTGGCCATCGAGGACCAAATATTCTACCTATTTTGTGTACTTCAGTGCCAAGTTCTTTAGAAACATTATTTAATTCTCGTTGATGTTTATTTGAAGTATGATAATACGAATAAAGTTTATCGAGAAAATATCTAAAGTTATTTACTTCATTTACTTCTTTGATAACATCATCTAGAGTTAACTGAATACGATGAGCTAAACAGTGACAGATGCTAATACCTGGAAAATGTTCTAAAATTCTTGCAGAAACTCCAGCCTTTTTTCCTAACATTACACTAGCACCGTCTGAGCAAAATCCAATAAGATTTTCATGTAAATATTTTTCATTAAAACCATGTTTTTCAAGAACTGATATTAAGGTTTTAAAAATTATTTCTGATGTTGTTCCTTCTAATTCGACAAGATCAATAAAAACTGTTACACTATCATCGGAATCTTGAATTTCAGATTTCAAATAAACTACTAAAACGCTTTTGTGTGAAACAGTTGAGGCTTCATCAATAATAATTGAAATTTTACAACCTGTATTTATCAGTTTTCCAAAAATAATTCTTCTTATTTCTGTAGATATAAGCTTTGCGACAAGTGGAACTATAAATCTGGAATTTAATGAAAATCCAAAATCTACATTTTTTTTTTCTGTAAATCAATTAATTTTTTAAAATCACTGAATGGGTAATTGTTTTTAATTATGAAATAGATAGTATTAAAAATGTTTACTGTGCTGTTTAAATACTTTTCATTAGCCACATTGAAAGATTTGCAAATTATATTTGTTTCACCGATTTTTATTATTTCCCTAGCTTTTTTATGTGAAGCTGATTCATTGTGTTCCTTCAATTTTTTTCTCATTGATGATTGTAAATTTTCTTTGTTCGAGCCATGAGCTTTGACAGAACATGATTTCCACTCCACAGAAATGTGTAAATGTTTAGCAGTTTCTAAATTTAACGATTCTACTTTCGAACACCACTGACATCCCACATTTTCATCGCTAACAACAATAAGCCACTCGTATTTAGTTTTAAAATAATTTAGTTGTTTATCATTCCAAAAATGTAATAACGCAGCATCACGAGACGTTGCAACTTTTTCCGATTGGTGTTGAACTTCAGAAGTATCATTTTTTTCTTTTATCTGTTTTGTTTGATTAGAATTAGTAATATTCTCAGCTTGCTGTTCAGGGTTTTTGGTTATTTTTATAGATTTGCTAAAAAAGTCATCCAAATTACCTTGCCTTTTCATTCTTAGGTTGAAACAAAGAAAATATTTAATAATTAATTAATAATTAATTAGAAATTTAAATTAATTTAAAAACTTCATACTTGCACGTTAAAACTGAATTTAATAGAGATTAAAAGTAAGGGATAACCATTCACCATAAAAATATTTATACTACTAAACTTTTTATTTAGAGTAAATATATCAAAATAAAAATGTATTCAAAAAGGGAAATTCCCTTTTTATTAAAAGAAAAATATTTTTTTTTACAGAATTTTCCGTTAACCCTTTCAAGCTTAGTGGTTACATACTTTTACTTAAAAACATACTTTTTTTTTAATATACAACAACCGGTACGGAAAATTTTAAAAATGTTAACAACCGGTACGAGCGTACCGCCCCTTACCGGCTGAATATCACCACTGACTTTACTTATGTAACAATTTTTATGTTCGCAATTCTTAAATATTATTTGAGGTTTTCTAAACTTAATTGAATTTAAATTAAAGTTTTCTTATCCTGAAATGCTATTAATGTCTCCTGAATCGCAATATTTTATTTTAATTTTAGTTAATTTTTTAAATGTAAACATATTAGATGTTTTCTGAACTCAAATTTGTGTTTAAAGAATAAAATTTATATTTTAAGAATTCAATTGATGCCTTCTAAATTTCAATTTATTAACGACTTTTTAATATAATTCTCGGAAATTCAATTGATATTTTCTAATTTACAATTGGAAATCTGAATTCCAATTTTTTGAATTGATATTTTCTTAAATTTGAATGGAAAATCTAAATGCTGCAATTTTGTATTTATGTCAATAGTAATGATTTAGTAATTATAAACAATTTTTAAAAATTATGTGTAATCGCTATCAGATATTTTGTAGGTAAAGTAAAATAATTATTTTATATATCTATGTAAAACTGTTTTGAAAGCAAAAAAACACATTGATGAACTCGGTAACTCTATTTTTTAAACACAACAAAAAGTTAATATGCCAAACTTAATGGACATATTTGTAAAAGAATAACGGAAAAACGTATGAAATAAAAGACCAGCCCTGTGTATACTGTTAACATTGTTGTGTTTGATATCTAATTGAAATTGTTGACATTCATGTTAAAATAGAAATATCGTTTGCAAAGCTAATTAGAACAAAAATTGCGGCGCCATCTACTGTGTCATAGCAACACGAATTGAAGTTTGATATCTAATTGAAAATGTTGACATTCATGTTAAAAAGAAATAACGATTGCAAAACTAATTAGAACAAAAATTGCAGCGCCATCTACTGTGGCATATCAACACTGAGCAAACTGAAGTGACACTTTATTAATACAAAAGAAATGTATTTTACCTAAAACAAAATACATGTTGGAGAATTTTATATAAATAAAATAATTTACCGATTTATTTCTAACATCCGGTTATTATGAATATACATGTATAGAATATATGTATATTATTTTGTTATTTAATACATGAATGTACATATGTATGTACATATATGTAAATATTACACAGAAAAAATACAGCATCAAAAATTATTTTCGTGTTTTTCTTTAAATAAATTAATACATAAAATTTTGTTTGGTAAATTTGCATTTTTTTTTTTTAAATTAACAACTAGGTAGTTTAACGTTATTTACTTTAGATGTTGGTGAATTTTTACTACCTTTATATTAACTTGTAGTGTCTGCTTTTCGAAAAAATTTTGGATTGATTTTAACCCCTTTCCCGTGACCAAATCGATCTGAATCTTTGCGGGCAGGCTCGTGGCGATAACAAAAATGAGCTGAAAAATTTTTTAGTGATGCCAAAACAATGGGAACTTTAAAAATTTTCTACCAGTGTTGATAAAAAACAATTTACAAAGGGTCAGTGTTTATAATATTATTACTACAACGACCAAGTCCAGCTATGACAACAATACAACATTTAGAATAACAACAAGAACAATATAGAAACATCATACTTTTCATTTTTTTTTTTTACTTTTTCAGAGATTTCCCTGGACCTGTTCCACCGATTTTAATGATTTTTGAAAAAGAAAACTTTCCATCATCTTGGTGAATCATTCTCACTAAAAGTGATCGCGACAAGAACAATATAGAAAATCATATTTTTTCAAGACTTTTTTTAGTTCTTCATTCAGATCTCGGGCCCTATTCAACCGATTTGGACGAATTTAAACAGCCAGATTCTCAGATAATCAGTGAATCATTTTTTATGCAAACGAGCACCATAGCTACCCGATTGAAGTTGTCTTCGTGATTTCCACAGACGGACAGACGGACAGACGGATATCGCTATATCAACTCCGCTTGTTATAAGAATCACAAATATATATATTGTATGGAGTCCAGAATTTTTTCTCTAATTATTACCAACGGAATGACAAACATATATATATACCCTCTGCACACTGGGGTGGAAGGTGTAAAAATTGCTGTTTATTTTTTTTTTGACGATCACAGTAGGTATACCAAAATTCAGTTGGCTACAAATTAGGTGTATGTGTATAAAATCCTGAGTATGTTATTTTTTTGAAATGTTTTTACACATTAACCCTTATTTGATGAGATTTGTAGAGCTAAAAAAATTATTTATTTTTTCAATATTTGGACTTAGAACTCTTTCTCGAATCTGCAATTAATACTAAGTGCAATTATATATATTAAATAGTTTATTGATAAATATAAAAAAAAATACGATAATCTATAGCATTCGATCGATACCTAATCGGAAATAGAAAATTAGCATAACATAAATTTGAGTGGCATAGTTATTAGTGTTTTGCCTGCAGATATGAATGTGTTCTATGAGGACTAGGTAAAAAATGGACTGATACTTACAATATTTGGTAGTCACTTGTTTTTTGCAAAAAACATATACAAACCAAATTTGAGAAAAATCTGTGCAATATTTTTGTTTTTTTAATAGATTTAACTGAAGTTCGGGAATCAGTTTCATATGGGGGCTATGACCAAGAATTGTCATATATGTTTTGTTTTGGACTACTGATAAATGGATGTAATAAACATACACAAACCTAATATATTCATATTTGCGACCTGCAGTTTGCCTACAAGGTTTGCATGGACACACAGACGGACGGACGGACGGACGGACGGACGGACATCGCTAAAGCGATTCAGAAAGTACTTCTGAGTCGATCGGTATAATATTTTTGGTAGTTAAAAACATCAGCACATATTCTAGGGTATAAAATATAAAATTCTGAAAAAATCTGAAACATTTTGGTTCCATTTGATAAAAAAAAGTCGTTGTGGTTTAAAAATTAGTGCAAAAAAAAAAAAAAAAAAATAAGTGTGTTCATATTTATTTTATTTATAAAGCTAGCTATTTAAAATTTCGCCAGCTCCACTCTAGTGTGGAGAATATAACACCAGACAACAATTTTTTGCCTTTGAGATCTGGAACCACTTTTCCCATGGATTTTGACCTCCATAATGAACCAGTTTTTGAGATAAAAATTTTTGAAATTTTATTTTTATTCAGTAGGTGCACCTCCAAAATTGGGTATATCTTGGGTGTCCCTAGACCGATCTTCATAAGTATTCACACAAATTAAAGATAATTAAACCGTCTACAAACCTTTCCTTGAAAGTTTTCAAAGTGGCGTGAAAAATTTATATATTGTCGTAGGAAAAATAGAAAAAAAATTTGATATTTGATATTTTTTACAAATAGTTGACCCTTTTCCAAAGAAAAATCCATGGACATTTTAAGACGTTATGATTGTTTTTAGTAAAAGTCTAAAATTTCGCTTTTTAACGATTTTCAGTTTTTTTAGACTTTTGTTGCTCAAGGCGAAATAGGGAAGCATTTTTTGGTTAGTTTTCAAATCTAAACAAATTCTTACCATAAATATGAATACAAGGAGAAAATTTTCAGAATTTTCAAATTCGCAATTTAAAAGCGAAAATTTTGTTTTATTTTTAGTGTGTCTACTTAATGACTTTTCAAATACAAAGCTGATTTAATGACTTAAAAGGAGTTTTGCATTTTACGGCAACCGAAATAATTGCTGGCTTTTCCTTTTTTTTTTTTTATTCATCACTTTCAGTCTGCCGTATAAGGGACCACACGTATTCACCCATCATTGTCGTGTCATAAAAGCCGTGATACCGTCGTTCCATTTCCTTTAGTTGCTGATGGAAACGCTCGCCGTACTCATCGCTAACGTCTCCTAAGTTTTCAGGAAAAAAATCGAAATGCGATTGGAGAAAATGGATTTTCAATGACATATGTATTCCTATCCAAAATATAAAAAAAAAAATTCAAGAAATCTAATATATAGCACCCTGTATAAGAAATAAAACATACCCATAGCCTCATAATTCTTAATTAGATCCTCAACTACTTGCTTGAAATTCGAGCTTTTTCGGTTACCCAAACATTTTCTACGACAAGCTTGAATGAGTTCCAAGTTGCTGCTTCGATGGACGATAAAAATGTTGGAAATATTTCGTCCTTTAAAAGCGTCTTTATCTCGGGACCAGCAAAGACTCCCTCTTTGATTTTAGCCAACGAATGTTGAGGGAAAATCAGCCGTAAGTGCACAAAAGCCTCTCCATCTTTATCCAATTTTTTGCAAAGTTTTTGATTAAGCCCAATTTGATATGCAACGGTGGAAGTATAATATTTTCTTTTCTTACAAGAGCATTGCGTAGAATATTGTCTTCGCCAACTACTAAATTTGTAAGCAGCGGCCATTCTTTTTGAAGATAGTGCAGCTTGTCGGCGCGGATATTCCAAAGGCAAACAAAACAACATCTTTATCTTGCTCCAGCAGCCCATTTCGTCAAATTTGCACAGCACAGAGCACATAGCGTCTTTGGTGTCCATGGCTCAGTAAAGTTAGGTAGAACACCGAAGTAGTTATAATAGTGTTGTTGTAGCGTTTTCACAAATGTGCGCGTTTCAGTTTTCTTCATTACCTCCCCGCAAACATTGCAGATATCGTTTGGATTATTTGAGTACTTGACCACATGACTTCTTTTACTCATTCTCCCAACTTTCGCCAGTAATTAAAATTAAGAAACAAACTTATTAAAAGAATGCTGCTTTTATTTTAATAACAATCACAAAATGCACTGCAATATATTGCACGCGGTATTTGTCAAAGTTTGCAGGATGAGTCGATAAATATATTTATATATCGAGTGATAGTTATTTGTTATCAATAAAGGCACAACTATCGAGTGGAAGTGATTTTTTTTTATCGAAAAAGGACAATTTTCTGTTATGTTAATGCTTCTTATTTGATGGTTTCGCTCTTCAATTGCGAATTTGAAGACTCTGAAAATTTTCTCCATGTGTTCATATTTAAGGTAAGAATTTGTTTAGATTTGAAAACTAACCAAAAAATGCTTCCCTATTTCGCCTTGAGCAACAAAAGTCTAAAAAAACTGAAAATCGTTAAAAAGCGAAATTTTAGACTTTTACTAAAAAAATCATAACGTTTTAAAATGTCCATGGATTTTTATGATTGGGGGCTTGTTTTCTTAGGAAAAGGGTCAACTATTTGCAAAAAATATCAAATTGGGGTGAACATTTTTTTTTCTATTTTTCCCACGACAATATATAAATTTTTCACGCCAATTTTTACAGAAAAAACCACGTTTTTTAAAATATATATATAGCTGGCATCAAAACTGTTTAGCCAATTTGAAAACTTTCAAGAAAAGGTTTGTAGACGGTTTAATTATCTTCAATTTGTGTGAATACTTATGAAGATCGGTCAAGGAACACCCAAGATATATCCAATTTTGTAGGTGCACCTCCAAAATTGTAAAAATAAAATTTCAAAAATTTTTGTCTCAAAAACTGGTTCATAAGGAGGTCAAAATCCATGGGAAAAGTGGTTCCAGATCTCAAAGGCAAAAAATTATTGAAAATTTGTTGGCTGGTGTAAACAATAAATCAATTCAAAATGACAAAAAAAAAAAAGATTTTTAATTTTTTTTTGTAATTTCGAATATTTGATAATTTTCTCTTTTTTGTTTATTTATATATAAATAGATAAATATCTTTAGCGATAATAATTTGTTCATTGTAATTAGGTGCTACAGAAATGTTTGTCTTATTTCCGGTTAATAAGAATAATCATATAACATATGGACGTAGAACGTAATGCCATCTTAAACATCTAATGTTTGTGTTTTTTTTTTATAAAAAAAAAAAAATGCAAAAACAAGACCAAAAAATTCAATATAAGAGATTTCTTCGCCCCTTGATCCGCTATGTGATTTGGTAGAAATTTAGTAATCAAATTAGGAAATTCGGATTAATCCGTTTTTTAGGTTCATAAAAACTTTCCACAGAAAATAAACAATTCTTAATGTTTTTTTCTTCAACATAATATGACAGTGCCACACATACGTACAAAAAATTTTCCAATATATACTTCTCTTAAGCTTAGCTATAATATTTTAAGAGGAACTGTTTAACAATCATTAAAGTCTCTCTTTAAAATAGTACGTTCTCTTGGCAATACCACAGACTTAAACAACAATTGTGATCTCGTAGTTTGAGTGTATTTTTTATTATTTAAGCCTTAATGTATGCAATGTATTCGTTGCTTTGAAATAAAATATAAAAAAACAAAAACAAATAGCACTAACGAAACTGAAAAGAAACACTTATTTCCATTATAATAAAAACAAAAACCTAAGTTTTTTGTTTATGTGTAACAAAAGAAAGAAAAAACGGTCATAAAAATATACTTTAAATTTAAAAACAGATCGTTAATAGGATTTTTTATTCACGTTTCTTAGGTTTATCACTTTTAAATTAGCCCTGTACTGGCTGGAAATAATCACTGATCCTACTTTGATGTTTTTTCGAAAAAACAAAGAAAAAAAAATTAAAATGAATTATGTTGAACACACATTTTTCTCATCCAGTAGCAATTTGTAGCAGGTCATTTATAATAGATAAACCGACCATTTAAAAATACTTAAAAGGATTTCACTTAAACTACTTAAATAGTACCTGGAAAAATATAAATAAACATTAAATTTTTATGCGTAAATATTAACAAGCAATGTTTTAGTCATGATAAGTTAATTATCATAGATCAATGATATGTACATTAGGGTGGCCCTTAAAAAAAAAAAATTTTCAAACTGTCGGTCTCACCCCTAGAAATATGCGAATAGCAAAAAAACTGAGAAATATAAAGTTTTGGGCCAATCAAAAAACGTTTAGTCGTGGCGCAAAGCGATTGAAAATTTCAAGTGTGTTTATATGGGGAAAATATGACTTTTTTTTTCAGATTTTACGAAAATTTCGTTTTATAGTTTAATTTTTCCGACAAACTGTTATATAATTCGGGATCAGTATTAAATTATCCTTTCAACAGATTATAAAACTTCAAAATCGAATGAAATTTCGCCAAGAAATAGCAAATGCCCCAAACCACTTTTGTGCCAAAAAAAAAACTAGTTCATGAAATTTGATGACATTTTTTTCAACTTTGAAAAATTGATTAAAGCCATCATTCTTTTTTGGTCTCTATACCTATAAGTACTCAGATATGAAGTATTGTTTTATTACCACGTTGTTAACCTATTGCGCATTGAGACCGGCAATTGGAAATGTTTTTGATAAAATTTTTAAGACTCCTTTTTCGAATTTGAAAAAAATTTCTTAAACAAAATTTTAAAAAATTAATATATTACTTTAAGGTTTTATTAAGTACATGCTGAAGATTAACTGTGTTAATTTTTAAGTAAATCCCTCTACCAGAATTTTTTTGACAAGGATTTTATTTTTGCGGATTTCGAGAAAACTTGGATTTTTGTGAAATATTCTGTAAATGTACTCTTTCTAAATACTTTGTATCAAAAATTCATCACTTTTCTACTTTTAAATGTTATATTTTATTCCAATAGCCTAGGGTTTCGGAATAAAATAATATGACTCCATTAACCCTTTTGGAATTGGGGTCACATATGACCCCAAGCTAATAAAAGACAATTTATTCAAAAAATTCAAATATTTTGTAAGTTCTGTGCAATTTTTAAATGCGACACTTAAAATATAATAACCAAATGTGTAGAAGTTTCGTTCCAAAAATTTAGGATAAATCCGAGAACGTTAACCCATTATTTGCCAAGGACAGATTTGGATTTTTAGATATTTTTACATAAAAATTACCGAAAACGAGTTTTTCTATTACACTCTATGAAACCACTATGTAAAATTTAAGAAAAATAATTCGGTAAATTTTTTTTTATTTAACCCTTCAGTGCTCCTGAGATTAAAATTATCCATTGTGATATATCTCTAGTGCAATTGTCTGGTTATTGCTCATGAATATAAATTAAAACAACTTTTAACCAATTTTGTTACTTTATATAATAAAGTAATATAATAAAGTAATAGTTGAATTTCTTGCGGTCTCACTCACCAATTTGGTGGATATTGATAAAAAACGCCAAAAAAAATTTTTTTTTCAGTTCAATCGGTGAAGATGCCATTACTTATAATGGTTGACATTTTTGATTTTTAATAATCGGTCGCTTTATATTATTTTCAATGTCACCTACATCTTTTCAAACTTCTAATATTTTATTTCCCAGTTTTAAATAGTTTATTAAATAAAAGTAAATTTCAAATATAATAATATATAAAAGGTAATATTAAACAAGTAAGAAAATTATAGTCGGTCTAGACCGACTATACGATACCCTATACCATGCGTTTAGAAACCCTATTTCTTAGGCCCAACTAACTGGACATAGAAAATAAGCAAAAACCAAATTTGAGTGGGATTTTTATTAATTTTTTTGGCTGCAGATATAAAAAAGTTCATATCGGATGCTATATCTATATGGGGACTAGGCCCAAAAATGTACCGATCCTGACCATGTTTGGTAAAGTCTCTTGTAATTTGGAAAAATATATACAGACAAAATTTGAGAAGATTCAGTGCAATATTTTTGTTTTTTAATAGATTTAACTGAAGATCGGGAAGCAGCTCTATATGGGGTCAAAGGGATCATTTTTGGACTACTCATTAGTGGATGTAATGAACGCATACAAACCCAATTTGAGTAAGATCTATATGACAATTTGGATCTTATGGCAATTTATGTCGATTTCATATGGGTAATTTGTATGGGGGCTAGGTCTGAACATGGACCGATTCTCACCAATTTCAATAGAGTTCATCCCATGGCCGATAAAAGCTTATATACCAAATTTCATCAAAATATATTCATATTTGCGACCTGCAGTTTGATTACAAGCTTTACATGGACACACAGACGGACGGACGGACGGACGGACGGACGGACGGACGGACGGACGGACGGACGGACGGACGGACATTGTTAAATCAACTCAGAAAGTGATTCTGATTCGATCGGTATAATTAAAGATGGGTCTAGGTCAAATATTTTTGGTTGTTACAAACAGCAGCACAAAGTCATTATACCCAAACCACATAGTGGTATAGGGTATAATTAATACTACTCTTAGACCCAGTTTTTGAGATATCAGTTAAACCTAGTTTTGTTAAACCCAGAATTTATTCAACAATTCCTTTATGAATTTGGACATGTCTGAAAAAATTAATTCTCGGTTTAACTAAACCAGGTTTAACTGACATCTCAAAAACTGGGCCTTAATGGAATAAATTACAAAACTAAATCAAAGTGAATTTCAAAAAACGTCCTATTTTTTAGACATATGACTTAAGTTGTTTTAATTTATATTCGCCAACAATAAGCAGACAATTGCACCAGAGATATATCACAATGGATAATTTTGATCTCAGGAGCACTGAAGGGTTAAATAAAAAAAAATTAACCGAATTATTTTTCTTAAATTCTACATAGCGGTTTCATCGAATGTAATAGAAAACTCGTTTTCGGTAATTTTTATGTAAAAATATCTAAAAATCCAAATCTGGCCTTGGCAAATAATGGGTTAGCGTTCTCGGATTTATCCAAAATTTTTGGAACGAAACTTCTAAACATTTGGTTATTATATTTTAAGCGTCGCATCTAAAAATTGGACAGCACTTACAAAATATTTGAGTTTTTTGAATAAATTGTCTTTTATTAACTTGGGGTCATATGTGACCCCAATTCCAAAAGGGTTAATGGAGTCATATTATTTTTTCCGAAACCCTAGGTTATTGAGATAAAATATAACATTTAAAAGTAGAAAAGTGATGAATTTTTGATACAAAGTATTTATAAAGAGTACATTTACAGAATATTTCTCAAAAATCCAATTTTTCTCGAAATCCGCAAAAATAAAATCCTTGTCAAAAAAATTCTGGTATTTACTTAAAAATTCACACAGTTAATCTGCAACATGTATTTAATAAAACCTTAAAGTAATATATTAATTTTTTTAAATTTTGTTTAAGAAAGTTTTCTCAAACTTGAAAAAGGAGTTTTAAAAATTTTATCAAAAAAATTTCCAATTTTCGGTCTCATTGCGCAATAGGTTAACAACGTGGTAATAAAACAATACTTCATATCTGAATACTTATAAGTATAAAGACCAAAAAAGAATGATGGCTTTAATCAATTTTTCAAAGTTGAAAAAAATGTCATCAAATTTCATGAACTAGTTTTTTTTTTGGCACAAAAGTGGTTTGGGGCATTTGCTATTTCTTGGCGAGGTTTTATTCGATTTTGAAGTTTTGTAGCCTTTTGAAAGGATAATTTAATACTGATCCCGAATTATATAACAGCTTGTCGGAAAAATTAAACTATAAAACGAAATTTTCGTAAAATCTGAAAAAAAATCATATTTTCCCCATATAAACACACTTGAAATTTTCAATCGCTTTGCGCCACGACTAAACGTTTTTTGATTGGCTCAAAACTTTGTATTTCTCAGTTTTTTTGCTATTCGCATATTTCTAGGGGGTGAGACCGACAGTTTGAACACTTTTTTTTTCCCTCCATATAACGAAGGGCCACCCTAATGTACATACAGTGTTTTAACACTAGTGTTACCGAAAAGGTAAACGTTTTTGATAGAACTATATTACCTAGCTATCAGCCATTCGATTTGGAAAGCATTCAGAGTATGATGAGATACATATATTACTGAGTACTGAAGAAGAATTCAAGACACTTGGATATCTTGGATAATAAATATTACAATGCGGTAATCTTTACTAATAATGTATAGACCAATTATCTGAAAAATATTGTCTGTTTTTGTAAATTCTGCATAAATTTCCAAACCCATATCTTGACACCTTATAATAAAATTTCTAATTAATCCCCTAAACTTTATAAACACTTTTTGTAATTAAACAGCATGAAATATAAATTTAAAATAGATAAAGAAATATTTCGAAACAAAATGCTATTTAAAATTAGTTATCTTAATCTCCTTGACAATCAAGAGAAACACCTCAATTGTGCATATAAATTAAATGAAATGGAATGAAAAGATGATCATAAAAGTAAACTTCCAACTATGGAAGTCAACTCAATTAATGTTAATCAGATAAGCGCCATTTGAGGCGGTCTTAACATAATATTTATACATAAAGCTCGAGCCAGCCAAAATTGGTCAGAGTTTACTACAAACACACTTACAAATCAGTTATAAAAACAAGAAGACAATTTAAAACCTGTCAAAAAGATCAACGTTTATAATAAGAAAAAAAAAAAAAAGAGAAGCATGCAGCCACCTACTAGAGAAGACTTTGACTACCGAAAAAAGATAAAAGGAAGAACAACCAAACAAACGACAAGAAAAAAAAAAACGCAATAGTAAAGGAAGACACATACTAAACCAATGTATGTTTTGTTAAATTTGGCGCATGCGCAGTTATTCTTAAATGGCATATGATCACTGGTAGAAGATATGAACAAGAGACAACACGATCACGCATTACGACCAAAAGATATACCTATATACAATGTAATGTTGGTAATTTCAAATATTTCCGCCGGTTGTTTATGTTCGTAAAAAGCTTTCAGTTTTTGATCAGTTGTAAATATTAGTTCTTACATAATTTACCAACGACACCACAATTTCAAATAAATGTCATTGACATTCTAACTTTTGGTAAGCATATTTCTTTGGAGAGAGAGAGTGTTAAAATGTAGAGTATTCTTAAATGTAATCTTCTTATAAAGGGTCCGCCAAATAACTTTTTTTGTTTTGAAAATTCCTTTTTTTATTTGAAAGTACAATCCTTCCGGTTAATAATGGAAAATAATTTCATTCAAATGGCTGCCTCGGCTGGCCATGCAGTAGCCTACACGATCGGTTCAATTTTTAAGCACATTATCGATTGTGTGCAGCTGTATTTCACCAATGGCTTCACGAATATTGTCCTTTAAAGCGTCAATTGTCTCTGGCTTGTTGGCGTAATACTTATCTTTGAGGGCACCCCACAAATAATAGTCCAACGGTGTCAAATCGCAGCTTCGAGGTGGCCAAACGACATCAGCTCTGCGGCTGATAATGCGATCATCAAAAACAGGGCGCAAAACATCGAGCGTAGCTTCGGCTGTGTGGCACGTAGCGCCGTCCTGTTGAAACCAAATGTTGCCAATATCCTCCTCTTCAATTTTTGTGAACAAAAATTCGTTCAACATGGCCCGATAACGATCGCCATTGACTGTAACGGCCGCTCCTTGCTCATTTTCGAAGAAAAATGGCTCAATTATGCCTCTGGACCAAAATCCGCACCAAAGGGTGACTCGTTTTGGGTGTATCGGCTTTTCAATGTATACGTGCGGGTTTTCTGTGCCCCAAATGCGACAATGTTGCTTGTTTACATACCCGCCAAGAACAAAATGAACTTCATCTGAAAAGATGTTTTTTTTTTTTTTGGCAAAATCGGCATCTTCAGTAAGTCGATCGCAGGCCTACTTAGCGAAGCGAAAACGCATTGGATAGTCAGTTGGCTTCAACTCCTGAACCAATTGGACTTTGTATGGCGTCATAGCAAGGTCTTTATGCAAAATTCGTCTCAATGATGCCTCCGAAATGTTCAATTCTTGAGAACGACGGTGAATTGATGTTGATGGCGCTTCACGCACACTTTCTGCCACAGCAGCAATATTCTAGGGTGTACGCACTGTTTTTGGCTTTTCACGCTTTGGTTTATCGATGAGGATGCCAGTTTCTTTCACTTTTTTTTCACAAGATAACGAACATACGGAGCTGACGGTGCTTCTCTTCTTCCAAAATCCGTACGCAATTTTCGCACACATTCTGCAACATTACCATGATTTTCAAAGTAATGTCGCAATATTTCCCAGCATTGTTCAAGCGTATACACAACCATATTCGTTCAGCGGAAGGATAAAGCTAATTATCTGTCAAATCAGACATGAGCTAAGTGTTACCATACACGAAATAAGCACTAGTTGAAAAAAAAAAAGTTAGATGGCGGACCCTTTATATGACAAATAAGAAAATTATAGTCGGTCTGGACCGAATATGCGATACCCTATTCCATGGTTTAGAGACCCTGTCTTTCGGTCCAACTAATTCTATATAGAAAATAAGCATAAACCAAAATTGAGTGGCATTGTTGTTAATTTTTTTGGCTGCAGATATGAAAACGTTCTTATCGGATGTATATTTATATGGGGAGTATAGCATCCGATAATGGACCGATCCTGCCATATTTGGTAAGGCCACTTATTTGGTAAAGCCACTTCTAAAAAATATATATACACCACATTTGAGAAAAATCTGTGCAATATTTTTGTTTTTTTAATAGATTTAAGTGAAGATCGGTAACCATCTCTATATGGGGCCTATGGCCAAGAATTGTCCTATAGGGATTATACTACTGATTAATGGATATAATAAACACATACAAAGCCAATTTGACTGAGATCTATATGATAATTTGGATCTTATGGCAATTTATGTCGATTTCATAGCGGTCATTTGTATGGGGACTAGGTCTGAACATGGACCGAATTTCACAAATTTCAACAGCGTTCATCCTATGGGCGATTAAAGCTTATATACCACATTTCATCAAAATAGTTTCATTAGGGGGGCCCTTAATTAAAAACCTGTTCAACCTCTCGATCTCACCCCCTAGAAATATGCGAATAGCAAAAAACTGAGAAATACCAAGTTTTGGGCCAATCAAAAAACATTAAGGCGTGCCTCAACGCGATTGAAAATTTCAAATGTGTTTATATGGGGAAAATACGACTTTTTTTCAGATATTACGAAAATTTCGTTCTATAGTTTAATTCTTCCGACAAGTTGTTATATAATTCGGGATCAGTATTAAATTATCCTTTCAAAAAGCTATAAAACTTCAAAATCGAATAAAACCTAGCCAAGAAATAGCAAATGCCCCAGACCACTTTTGTGCCAAAAAAAAAACTAGGTCATGAAATTTGATGGCATTTTTTTCAACTTTGAGAACTTGATTGAAGCCATAACTTTTTTTGGTATCTATACTTGTAAGGACTCAGTTTTATTAACACGTTGTTAACCTATTGCGCATTGAGACCGAAAATGGGAAATTTTTTTCATAATTGTGAAAACTGCTTTTTCAAGTTTTAAAAAATTTTCTTTAACAAAATTAAAAAAAAAATGGATCTGGCACTTAAAGGTTTTGTTAAGTACATGTTACAGATTAACGGTGTGAATTTTTAAGTAAATCCCTTGGCCAGAATTTTTTTGACATGGAGTTTATTTTTGCGGATTTCGAGAAAAATGGGATTTTTGTAAAATATTCTGTAAACGTACGCTTTCTAAATACTTTGTATCAAAAATTCATCACTTGTCTATTTTTAGATGTTATATTTTATCTTAATAGCCTAGGTTTTCGGAAAAAAATAATATGACCCCATTAACCCTTTTTAAATTGGGGTCACATATGATCCCAAGCTAATAATTCATTCAATTTATTCAAAAAATTCAAATATTTTGTAAGTGCTGTTGAATTTTTGGAAACGACGCTTAAAATGTAACAACGAAATGTGTAGAACTTCTATTCCTAAAATTTGGGATAAATCCGAGAACGTTAACCCATTATTTGCCAAGGCCAGCTTTGGATTTTAAGATATTTTTAAATAAAAATGACCGAAAACGAGTTTTTCTATTAAACCCGATGAAACCACGATTTGAAATTTAAGAAAAATAATTCGCTTCATTTTTATTTATTTAGCCCTTCAAAATAATCCATTGTGCTATATCTTTGGAGCAATTATCTGCTTATTGCTCGCGAATATAAATTAAAACAACTTTAAACCAGTTTTGTTATAAAATTACTTTATGTATAAAAACTATCTATATTTTTCTAAAATGGAAGTGATATTGTTGCAAAAATAAAAGTGGTAAATAATACAGCAGAAAGCGATGTTAAATTGATTGAAGAGTATAATAACATATTAACAAAGAACGAACAAGAAAAGCAATACTTATTGCAAGTCGTAAGTGATTACAGAAAACAATTTGAATCGCACACTAAATCATCCTTAAATACACCAAAATAAATAGAATTAATTTTATATTTCATACTCTTTTGAATAAATTGTCTTTTATTAGCTTTGGGTTATTTGTGGATCTTCTTATTTTAATTAGAAAAATATAGATAGTTTTTATACCTTAAATAATTTTATAACAAAATCTTGAAATCCGCAAAAATTAACTCCTTGTCAAAAAAATTCTGGCGTAGGGATTTACTTAAAAATTCACACCGTTAATCTGTGATATGTACTTAAGAAAACCTTAAAGTGTCAGATCAATTTTTTTAAATTTTGTTTAAGACAATTTTTTAAAACTTGAAAAAAGAGTTTTAAAAATTTTATCAAAAAAATTTCCCATTTTCGGTCTCATGCGCAATAGGTTTACAACGTGGTAAAAAAACAATACTTCATATCTGAGTCCCTACAGGTATAGAGACCAAAAAAATTATGGCTTTAATCAATTTCTCAAAGTTGAAAAAAATGCCATCAAATTTCATGACCCAGTTTTTTTTTTTTTTGCCCAAAAGTGGTCTGGGGCATTTGCTATTTCTTGGCGAGGTTTTATTCAATTTTGAAGTTTTATACCTTTTTGAAAGTATAATTTAATACTGATCCCGAATTATAAAACAACTTGTCGGAAAAGTTAAACTATAGAACGAAATTTTCGTAAAATCTGAAAAAAGTCATATTTTCACCATATAAACACACTTGAAATTTTCACGACTAAATGTTTTTTGTTTGGCCCAAACCTTTCTATTTTTTAGTTTTTTTGCTATTCGCATATTTATAGGGGGTGAGACCGAGAGTTAGAACACTTTTTTCCCTCCATATTATGAAGGGCCACCCTAGTATTCATATTTGCGACCTGTAGTTTGATTACAAGGTTTACTTGGCCACACAGACGGACATACGGATGGATGGACATCACTAAATCGACTCAGAAAGTGATTCTGAGACGATCGGTATTATAAAAGATGGTTAAATATTTTAGGTAGTTACAAACAGCAGCACAAAGTCATTATACCCAAACCACATAGTGGTATAGGGGATAAACATGAATGTATGTATATATGTTACGTATGGACTCCAAAATGGCTGGATCGATCTTAATGAAATTTCAGGGAATTTTCGGATTAGTCCGGCGGGTGAAACAGTGAAGTCTAGTTTTTGATTTTTGGTCTGCGGGCGGATGGGCGTTGCGAAATCTATATATATCTTCAGAATAGCCTGGCGGGTGACACTGCGTGGAAAAATCAAATTTTAATATTGTACCTAGATATCTGCTTAAACTTTCGAGGAAGTTTGTACTTTAATTTTGTCCGACACTGTGTATTAAAATTTAGATGCAACATAAAACCGGATGTGTTCTTGGTGCCAGAAACGCGGAACTGGATCGGCTAGTGAACTATAAATTTTTAATATAGACACATGGCTTTTCTTGTCTTGGGGATGATTAAAATTTGCCGACCTCTGCATGCCCAGAGCCACATCCCCTACAACATACCCTCGACCTTTTTCTAACTCCCACCCTGATAATTCGGATCACTGCACCATTTCCGCATCCTTTTCGTACTCTTTACTTCAAAATGTTTCAGTACCAGCTTAGTTTTTATTTACGAAAAGGCTCGTTGGGCTGAGCTCAACGATTTTTTCGAGCATTTCAACTGGACACTTTGTTTTCTGGATAAAAATGTTGATGCTGCTGCGAAAATGGTGGAAAAAATAATAGTGCTTGGTATGCGATTATTCATTCCATCGAAGCACGTTTCGGCTAAACCTAATCAAAAAACTTGGTTTAACCAGAATTGAAGAGATGCAGTCAGATCCAGAAAGGAAGCACTCAGATATTGGCGTGAAAATAAAAATACCATCACTGAACCGCAACGCAAACAGGCGAGAACTGAATATGCCACAACACTTAGGCGCCAAAAGTTTCTTTACGGTCAGCGTCCTCGTGCTAAAGTTCTCTCTGCTCCTCGGGCAGTATGAGTTTTAAGTCATTTGGTAAAAGAGTAAAGAATAATGCTAGTTCTGATATCCCAACTCTTTTAATGAAAGACCGAATATTCGCTGAACCGGCTAACATTTTAGCTAAACTTTTTGCAAAAAACTCGTTTTTGCCAGATATTGTGCCCGAAATATTCTTTCTAAAATATTCTTTCGAGCACGTGCAGTTAAAAAGGTTCTTTCGGATCTCAATATTAATAATTCTTCGGGACCGGATGGTATACCAGCACTGGTGCTGAAACAGCGCTCTTCGACGCTAGCCAGTCCATTGGCCAACCTTTTCTGCCTTTCGTATCGTGCGGAAGTTTTTCCCTCTTGCTGGAAGATTGCTAATGTCCAGCCAATCCAAGGTTCAGAAAAACACACATTAAACACACAATATTCTGTTCTAAAGCAGCCAACACATATTTTTATTTTGATATCAATTATGTGTGTTTCTACATTTTGTACGGTGCCGAACACAATCATGACTGTGTTTCATTTTAATATTTCGTTATATACACGAACATGTTTCTGTCACGTATTTTTTGTTTCGAACGCACATAAACTACACAGAGTCGAGTGTAGCTTTATTTTAAGTTCGTGTCCTTGCACGTGTACTGCTAAAAAAAACAGAACATGTTCTTGAACGCGTACATACAAAAATTAAAACATTATCCACTCGCGATCGGAAAGGGATCGCAGATCATTATCGATTATAACTTGCGAGTAGTAGCCATTTATTTTTAAGAAAAACCAAAAAAATCATCTCTTCTGAAATTAAAGAACAATTAAGTTTAACAGCATGCCACGCCCACAATTATCAATAGTTCAACCTATTGGATATAGTAGCTACAAAATGGCGTTAAAATTTTAAGAAGCGGTGACAAAAAAAATGGACGTTTGATCAATGAAATGAAAATTTCAGCCACAGTGCGCTGGTATGGATCTTATCAATCTGAATTCTTCCGATCCTCTGTTTGACACGCGGGTACCGATGAGAGGTCCAATCTTAATATCTTTACATTGATATATTAAGATTGTGTTACCTTGACGTGCATATTGTCAAAAATATCGTGGACAAAAAGCACTGTCTGCCAACACAATCCGTCTTTTAGTGTCGAATTTAGCAACATGCCTTTTCTCAAAGCCGAAGAAGTTCCAAAGAACTGGTTGAAGCGGTAATAGAGTATTGCCCAGAACCAAAAAGAGTCGTATGGCCACCGCTATTGGCATTTTAAATTCAACTGACTCAAAGAGTTATGCTGGCAGACCGGCCGCATCGTTTGCAATTCGGCCAAACAGTCTCTCGAATGCTTGACAATGAACTTGTTTTTTGGATGCAAATTTTGATGACCGACGAGGCCCATTTCACAGTCTGTTGCGGTATTAAAAACGAAACGAAAATCCACAAAAGATCCAGAAAATGCCACTGCAAGTAACTGTTTGAGTCGGCATTTCTTCAGCAGAGAAGACGCAATTGTCGTTAGGATACGATATCGATGCATAATCGCTTATTATATCTATCCGAAATTTCGTGAAAAGCTCTATAGTTTGTGCTATCAAAACTCTATAAATCTAGGATGTCAAAAAATATGATAATGACTGGCCACCCAGATCTCCCCATCTTAACCCTCCGGACTTCTGTATGTGGAATTATTTGACGAGCTCAAAGCAAACATTCATGTCGAAACCAATGCTGTACCGCACGAGATGCTCAAAAAAGTTATGGGAAATGCCGCAAAAAGGGTAGATTTTGCCTTGACATAGGCGACCATTTGATTGATGTCATATTCAGAAAGTAGCCCAGATCAATTAAGAATCACCAAGTTAAAAAATAATATCACACATATGGAAGACGGTTGTTTTTTAGGTTGTTCAACATTCACATACCGACAAAAAAGATGGTGCACCCTGTACATGACATATTAAGTTTAACATAACTTCAGGGTGATTGGGATCTAACCTTATTTTTAGTTGATCAGTGTTTTTCGTACTTTTCCCCCTTCCTGTTATGATATGTTTAGTGAACCAATAAGGATCATTATCAATTTATATATATAAAATTCATTTTCTGTTTGTTTGTTTGTTTGACCGCTGTACCACGTCTTGCAATGAAGGAACCAACTTACAAAAATTTTCTGGTAGGGCTATTGGAGTCGTTTCATGAGTTTCACATTCTCTAGAGTCATCTGTCTTATCCGTTGGGCCTGATGACGCTGTTGAGTCGTTTCAGGAGTTTCACATTCACCCGATTCAGCTTTTCTTAGCCGCAGGATTTCTAGACGCATTTGAGTAGATTCAAGCATTTCCGCTTCTCTTAACAAAGCTTGTCTTGATCTTTGGCTTATTGGGTGTGCTCAGGTATTTCAGCATTTCTCGACTCAGATTGTTTAACTCGATACGAAATTGGGTCTGATCGGGTTCTCTAGAATTGTGTTTAGTTTAAGCCTTTGTGCATATGAGGTAGTACGGCCTACATGTTATGCTTTCAAGTGCAAGTCGCAAATGGAAATTTTGTAATAGGTTGCTTTCCGAGATGGAAATAAATGTAATATTTTTTTCCAATGTACTTTAGAGGACAATCTCTTACGGTAGCGGGTATCAACTTAGATTCTCCCTGTCTTCCTCATAGACACTAACATATATTTCGCCGGCTCCAGCTCTAGAAAAACTCTAGAAAAATTAAAATTCGTAACCTTTAGACATCATACACTCAAAATAATCCATGCATAAACATAGTTAGTTAGTTGTAATGGTAAGCAGGCACTGAGTCTTTAGTCCCCAAAGAACAAATTCCCCAAAAAAAAATTCACATATTCCCCCAAAAATTGGGGAATAACTTCATGATAAACAAATTCCCCAAATTTTTTAAAAAAGGTCCCCAAAAGGAATGAGCAAATTCCTCATACTACTATCGATATCTGTCCTGCAATAAACGTATTTAAAATCTGTATTCTTTTCAATACCATCATTTCGGTGCGCAGAAGCGGTTCGCGGACGCTGACGCGACGCGCTCTCGGAACACAGCTCAGCTAAAATATCGGAATAATCTGAAAAATATATTTTGACGATTAAAATAAGTTGACAAAAACTGCGCGGCAGCACGGGTGTAGCTGCCAAACGCGCGGACGCGGACACGACTCGATCGCGGAACACAGCTCAGTAAAAAGTCTTATGACAAATTTTATCTACGTATGTACAATAATTACCTCTTGATCCAAATATACTATAAGCAGTTGCTTAAAGCAACCTTTTAAACGTCGCATTCATTTTCCATTTTTGAAACTTCTATAAATTTGAAGTCTCTGCTCAATGATGATCACTTAGTGGATAGAGTAGTTCAATTTTTAAAAGTTCCGATTCTTTTAATTTGCAAACGATTCCTCTATATTTGATGTTTACAAAATAAATAAACTTCAAAAAAAAAAACTTTAAGCGGTTTCGCAGCTTATTTTTGAAGCATTTTTGCTATAGCGTCTTATAAAAAAACTTCTAAACTAAAAAATCAAAAAAATTTAAATTGAAATAAGAAATAAATTTACTCCCCAAGAAATGTAAACATTGGGGAATTTTTTCACCATGAACAAATTCCCCAATCCCATACACATTTTTGGGGAGAAAGTTCACTTTTTTGGGGAATTTGTTCATTGGGGACTAAGTTCTCAGCGCCTGGTAATCATTGTGAACCATTTTTCAAGTCAAAGGCCTTTGAATCCCGGGCAGGACCGGGTAAAAACAGCTAGTCTAAAATAAAGCTGTTTGTACCAAATATGGCAGCAGCAGTATTAGTATTTTTAACGATCAAGATACCGGTTTAGAATTCAAGTATCTCTAAATCGTCCAGCATCAGCTAACTCTGATCTGCTGGGAATCCAAGAATTCCATTTTAAAGCAATACTCAGTGTTAATGCGAATAAAGGCATTTCCAAATTATCTATATATCCTCATGATTGAAGTATGCTCGATTGGCACTCAAGTCTTGAGGACCTGATTATTTAAACTCAGATCTGAATGCAATTAATGATGCATAGGTTTCAATGAATATATCGACTTCTTCAGGCCTGAGTGGCCTGAATGTACTGACATAATAACTCAGAATCAGAAAATATAATGGATACAACTTCCTGGCATGAAGTCCTCGTTATATGGAGGAGTGGCTTCTTGGACCAACTTGGGTTCAATTATTGCTTTGGTTCTTTCTTGGACTTATTATATTTCTGTTCACGCTTAATTTCTATATCCCTTAAGGACTTTAACCAGATATTTATAAAATTGTTGAGTCATTACTCCAATAACTATCCATCATTTTTGGTAAACCGTTTGACGCTTGTGAGAAACTTCAAATCATAACTAGTTCGGCTTAAAATTTTCCTTCTTTGAATGAGAATGAGTGATTCCAATACTTTGATAACAGTTAATACAAAATCTTCCTTAAGAAATTCTTAAGAGTTTTCTTTGTGAACTTTGCGTTACTGAATGAAATTAAAATATGCCAAAAGCTAAAGAAACGAAGAAATAAGAAACATTTCCTAGGGACAAAAAAAAAAAAAAAACAATACTAAAAGACACGAAAGCGAAAGGTGCTTGCATTAAGTAAACTTGAGTGTTTTTTTTTCTATTTTTTTCTTTTTTAGTATAAAGTCTGACCAAAATGTTACGTAATCGTTCAAAGATGCTGTTTAGGCAATGTCGTGCGTCCTTCATTTCTGGAATCAAGAAATAGTACAGCTGGCTGGCGGTGGTGCTAGAACTTTACGTGTCGTTATTATATTTTCTGTTTCTATTCTTTTTTTTTTTTTTTGTTTAAAGAGATGCCGTGTATAATTTTCACGCACGCCCTTTTCTTGCAAATGCTAAATTGAAAATAAATGCAAACATGCTTAGATACGGTTTGTTGTTTAATTTTTTATTTGTATTTATTTTTTTTTTCTTTTTCAAGCTAAAGATCTTCCAGCATTAGGTTAGAAATTTAAAATACCTACAAATAAACAATGGTCAGGATGCACTGGGACAACGACAATGACTTAAGCACACGCATAGTTAAGGCACAGAGCTCTGCTCAAGACATGATGTTGGGAGCAAAACGAAAACAAGCGTGATTCTAACTAATTCTCAGGCTTAAACACAGATCACAACTAGCTAGAATAGGAAGATGAAAGATAACTCAAGTTAACAAACGTGCCAACATTATAGAGTAAAAGAAAATCCAACAACCAAAAAAATACAAAATAAAAAAGCAAAAGTTTTTGTGGCCATATATAAAAAAAAAGCGGAAGTAAAGAGGTCTACTGTAGGACAAACACCCTTTACTTATTTATTTAATATATAAAAAACTGAATAGAGAGAGAAGTACTTTTTGTATAAATATACAGAGATATTATCACCACATCGAAAAGTGCAGTGAATGCCGTGAATAGCTTTTGGTTTTACCTCCACCAAAGTTAAATAGCGGCATTGACCCTTGGCTCCTCTTTGTATTAATTCTATTTCAATGTAAAAATCTTTAAGTTTCACCGAAAAGTAAAACAAATGTTCCAATTTGTAGTTGGCTTTATTGTTAGTGCATAAAAATTATTGTAAAATGCACACGTTTTACAAAGCAGATGATTTGATATCACCGTTTTTCTTGTACTTATTGAAAACTTAAGAAAGTATATTTGGTTTGTTGTCAGTTTCGTTATAAATTTGTGAAGATTTTCGAAAAATCTTATGCATATTTTTAGATGCTGTTACTGAGAAAAGAGAAGTAAGATGCTGGTACAGAAAACGATTCCTTTTATTTATTTTATTTTTATTATTAAACATTGTTTTGAAGACAACAGCAAGGTTTTCAAGTTCCCAGAAGCGGCATGTCAAATGGACCCACCATTAAAACATATTTCAATATTTGAAGTTAAATCGGAAATGAAAAAAAATTTATAATATTAATAGGCTAGGCGGTTCATTGCGACTGATGTTTTGTTCTACCGTTTTATCCCGATTTTGACCAACCGTATATTATTTGAAAGGTATTTCTTTTTAGCCGATTTGCAGATTTACAGATTTTTAAAATTTTTCAACCATTTTGAGCAAATTGCATTTAAAATTGCTACTAACACATACATAAAATTATACAATGCTACGTGTGTGTTTATTAAATTTGGTAATGTGTTTGTAATAAAGATGAGTTTGTTTTTTGTGTTGATTTGTGAATTGGCTATAATTAATAAGCATACTTTTAGGGTTTTCATTTAATGAAAAAATAAAATTTCCTACAATTTGCGCTCGAATTTCGAGGGTTGGAATCTGCTAGTATATATAATCTAGGTATGAACTTGTCAATGAACAAATTGACTCGAAAAAGATAAAAATGTCTAACGCTGATTTTTAATGCAGTAAAAGACTGGATCACTTTTCTTCGCACTGAAAATGTGCCAAATTAATAGTAATTTTGAAATGAAAGAGGCCAGAAAATTTACTGTTGTGGAATAGAACTATAGGTCTGTTTTTGATACTATCTACAATTTTGTAAAGAATATTCTTCATCATTTCATTTTATTAAGTCAATGGAATACAAAAGTTCCTTACAGACTAGGATTTTATATAAAAATTAATACATAAATTATATAAGTACTAGTATAGCCCAGCACTCGAAATTCGACAGCAAATTCTAGGAAATATTATTTTTTTCCATTCAATTCTTGTCTTCCAATGTTTTTTTAATCTAGATATACTTATGTAAAAAATTTATTAATATTTAAATTAGCCTAAAGGTATGTTGATCAATTTTAGCAATTCACTATTCAACCCAGAGCATCTGATAAAAAATTTTAAATCATTTGGATTAACAGGGTGTAACGGATTATTATAAATATTTTATTTTATTTAATTTAATATATTTTTCAGACAGATTAAACATAAATTTTATCATTCTCAGTTTCTCCTCCATATGAAATAGAACTATACCAATTTTCACACTTCTCAGTGCCCGCATATTGCTTAAAAAGGGAACTAAATATTTACCTTCACATATTAATATATACTAGCAGATTCCAGCCCTCGAAATTCGAGCGCAAATTCTAGGAAATTTTATTTTTTCATTAACTAACAACCCTAAGAGTATGCTAATCAATTATAGCCAATTCACAAATCAACACGAAAAACAAACTCTTTTTAATTACAAACACATTAACAAATTTAATAAACACACACATAGCATTGTATAATTTTATGTATGTGTTAGTAGCAACTTTAAATGCAACTGACTCAAAATAAAAGAAAAAATTTAAAAATCTGCAAAACGGCTAAAGAAATACCTTTCAAATAATATACGTTTGGTCAAAATCGGGATAGAACGGTAGAACAAAACATCGGCCACAAGAAATCGCCTAGCCTATTAATATTATAGATATATCTTAAATCATAAATTTAATTAAATTTAAAATTTGAAGTGCAAAATTATGCAGTGCGTTTCAAATTTCTTTTTAACGGCTATTTAAAATTTATGTTATTGAGATCGTTACAAGCACGGTTTAACGTACTGTTTATTGCATAATTGTATAATTATTGCACAATTATGACGTAATATTCTAGGAGGGACATAAAAAAATATCTGCGAAAGGAAGTCATGACAATCAAAACCACAAGTAATTAAATCAAATATAAACAATGAACATTGAAATCTACGTCGATGTTCTAAAGTCTCAAGACCAAGAAGCAAGCCTTTAGCTTAATTTGAGGGTTAGAAATCAATAAAGTTAATTGATGAGAGAGAGAGAGAGACAAGAGATGTGTTTCCCACAATGTGGACTCTACACAACAGCAGACTACTCTAATTTAGACTTAAAATAAGATGTGTAAATCAATTTTAATGTATTAGGATCAGAAAAATCACAACAATTTCTTCTTATAAATGCAAGGACTTTATATGCTTTTTGTACTATATAATTCACTAACTGTTTTTAGCCGGTCTTGAGTTATATGCATAAACCCATTCATATACAAACGTATACAATACTATTGGAATACCCTTATTATTATTATTACTTAGTGTTTATTAAGATCATTGTTTTGTTTTTGTTTAGTTTACATACATATATTTTTGTAGCAATACAAATATTATTTTGTTTTGTATTGTAACTAACCGTAAAGCAATAATCATGTTTAACCATGCACAATCATGTTCACTTTCTTGCATACACAATATGTATATAAGAGAAGTGAAATCATTCTGCATGCCCAGTTTTGTTATATGAAAAACCTGTTTTTGAAATAATATTTTGTTACTAAGTGAGAACATTAAATGTGATCAACCATGCACAATCATGTCTACTTTCTTACACACACAATGTATATGTAAGAGAAGTGGAATGATTCTACATGCCCAAATTTGTTCTACAGAAACCTGTTTTGATATAAAGTTTGGTTACTGGGTAAAAGCATTGATCTTTTATTTTCTACTTGTTGCCAAGGGTAAATCATGATTCTGCATGCCCAGTTTTATATTGCTGTTTTCTTGTAAGAGTAAATAGAAAGACATGCACAATCATGATCAGTAGCTTAACTCTTTTACATTACATTTTCATTATTTGACTAGTATAAGAAGACTTGTAAATTAAATGACGCCAGAGTCTGATTTCGGAAGCGAAGGCGAACGTTTTAAAAGTTTGTGACTTATTCTTATATCAAGGACATGATATCATAATAAAATATTAAATTTATAAAACGTGTATAAAAAATATTAAATAAATAAAATAAGTTTTAAAATAAATAATCATTAAATAAAAGTTTAAAAACATATTGTCGTGTAATTTATTTGAAAATAAAAACCTACGACAAAATTCTTGCCCGGAATCCAAAGGCCTTTCACTTGAAAAAATGGTTTAGTACGCTTAACAAACGCTGAGTATTTATTCCCCAATGAACAAATTCCCCTTAAAAAATTAACTTTCTCCCCAAAAATTTTTATGGGATTGGGGAATTTGTTCATGGTGAAAAAATTCCACATTTTTTACTTTTTTTGGGGAGTAAATTAATTTTTTATTTCAATTTAAAATTTTTTCATTTTTTAATTTAGAAGTTCGGAGATTAAATTATTTTTTTCTAAAATGCTACAGCAAAAATGCTTTAAAAATAAGCTGCCAAACTTCAAATATAACGGAATCGTCGGAATTACTTCATTCAATAAGTGATCATCATTGAGCAGAGACGTCATATTTATAGAAGTTACAAAAATGGAAAATGGATGTGATGCTTAAAATAGTGCCGAAACGTTGCTTTGAGCAACTGCTTATAGTATATGTGCCACCTATTTGAATCAACAGGTAATTATTGCACATACGTAGATAAAATTTGACATTGAGCTGAGTGCCGCGAGCGTGTCGCGTCCACCTCCGCGTCCTAGTCCGAGTCCGCGTGCCGTTCCGCGAGTTTGGCAAACACTCCCGTGCTGCCGCACAGTTGTCGTCAATTTATTCTAATCGCCAAAAAACAAGTTTTTCAGATCATTCTGATATTTTAACACTTTCATGGATAAGAAAACGCAAAATGCTAATAATGCAATCGTGCGTTCTCTTTTTCACCGTGCAAACATTGCAAGATATGTTATGGTTGTGAGATAAATCACTGAAATGTGTTTCACATTCCTTGGAGTCAGCTTGTCTTATCCGTTGGGCCTCAAGACGTTGTTGAGTTGTTTCAGGACTTTTACGTTCCCTCGACTCAGCTTGTCTTAGCCGCTGGATTTCTAGATGCACTTGAGTACACTCAGGCATTTCCGCTCTTCTTAAAAAAGCTTGTCTTGATCTTTGGGCTTCAAGACATTGTTTAGTTTGCTCAGGTGTTTCAGCATTTTTCTACTCAGATTTTCTAACTCGTTGAGACTCGATACGAATTTGGGTCTGATCGGGGGTCTCTAGAGTTCTGTTTAGCCTAAGACTTTTTGCATTTGAAGTAGTACGGCCTATATAACTACGCTTTCTAGGAGGCATGGTTCAATTAAAATAACTAAAGTTATCAAAAATGTTTCGTGGATGTATGCGCCGCACAGTGGCTGAAAATCATTTTTCATTGGCCAAAATTCTGTAACTTTTGAACCGATCAAAATATTTTAGTACTGTTTTTTTTAATAGATAGATAGATAGTTGATCTTGACTCAGTGTGAATTTCATTTAAATTGATTGAGTACTTTTTAAGGAATTCTAGGTCAAAGTTTAACTTTTGATTTTTTTTAACTTTTAGCGTGATATATGTTTTTTTTTTATTTATTTTTATTTATTAGAAAGTGTCATATTTGGAGTTAAATAATTATTATAAACATTTTTTGTAATAATGAAATTTTTTTTAACACTCAAAAAAATTTTTACACTCAAAAAAATTTTTACACGCAACAAAATAGTAAAATTCACTAGAAATTTAACTAGTATTACTAAAAAATTAAAAATGTTTGCTATCAAATTTGCAATTTGCTGACACTCAAGGAATATTATTATTACTACAGAAAAATTTATTAGTGTTTGCTGCCTAATTTGTTACACTAGCTAAATAAATCTGCTAAACATTAGCGCAATGATTCTAATTTTTTTTTTAATTTTGATATGAAAATATGGGTTCTTATTTTTTGAATCTTTCTTATCTATTAAAACATTGCATTCATATGTGGGAAACCTTTTAAGAATAAAAACTGCAATAGATTTAAATAGCATTTGTAACAATGGTAGGTTCTGTTTATTATTATTTTTTACTAATACTATGTTTTTCGTACTTAAATAACAATGAAAGGCAATTATAATTATTATTCATTAGACTCAAATATTGATTGCAAATATTCCATATTTTGTTCTGTGCTATTTCTGTTCTTTAGTAGTTTTTTGGCTTCTTCATCTAAATCCCGATGTTCCACTTTCCATTGATTTCGAATACTGGAGATGAACGGATCTGACGTTGCCAATAATATATTAAATAGATCTTCATTTGTGGAATTTCGTGACATTTTTCTAGTATTGTGCTGTCTATAAAATCTGTAATCCTTGTTCCTTTTTTCCTGAGCCTCCTCTGATAGATCTCCAAGTGGCACCAAATGATATTTAATGACATCTTCTCCATGATAAAGGATTTTGTGGACTGTTGCAGACATATTTCTCCATGGGTAGTTGGTTGTATATATTTTTGCAGTTTCCTTAGCATAATCTCCAAATTTTCTAGAGTCAATTTCTTCATTGCACGCAAGTACTTCTAGGATTATTTTAAATCTGAAAATAAGGTTTAAATCCACTCCTGTTATTTCAGATGCTGTTTCTGGATCTGAAAAGAATCTTCTTGCGGTATTGCCATCATTTGTATTGCCTGACCCTTGTTTTGGCTGATCTATAATCAATCCAAATTTGCGATATTCATCTTGAACATGTTTCTTTTTTGAACTTCTTAACTCTTTGTTGGTTTCGTTGTTTCTTATTGATCCTGAAGGCCCGAAATCCAAATCATAACTGATTTTTAGTATGTGTTCCATAAGTCGTATTCTTGCATGTAGTGGTGATAATCCAAATTCGAAGGCATCGGTATTATCGAATGATTTTGTCGGGACTTGGTTTAATTGGCTTGATGTTGCTTGGCATATAATGCAGCTGGATGCAGCCTTCGTGTTAGTCAAAGCCTGACCTACTTTTCCATCTATCATTGTCAGCACTAATTGGTAGCTTACTTCAATTTGCTGCCCATCTAACTGTAATTGTAATGGCTGTAGTGTTGCTATTTGGGCCTTGATATCACTAACTTCTTTGTTAATGGCATCATGACTTTCTTTTTTGAATTCAAATTTGATTGGCCTGCAGTATTTCGTAGAAGATGGTGTCTCATTTTTCCAAATATCCATTGTTTGCGTTGTACTACTCGAAGGCTCCGAATCTTCCAAAATCTTTTTCAATCGCAATGGTACAAATGATACCATGAACATATCTGAGTCCGAAATATTTTCACATACAACTTGTTTGTATTGTTTTTGTCCCGAAGAACCATCACATCCCCATTTACAAAATAGAATTAACTTTGTGTTTCCATATTTCTTTAACTCAGTTCCTGTTATTGATTGTAGCAAGCGTTTGGCTGTGTGATCAAGTAAAGATTGTAGTTGTACTTCTGCCGAAATTGGTGTGATTGTAATAGTGTCCTTTGATGGCAAACAGTCTATTTTAGCAGCTGTTATGTGATGATATGCTGGATACATATTTGAGCCTTTTTCAATCGCACGCAATCTGAGCTGAATATATTGGTGTTTTGTTAATTTCAAATCCAGAAATAATGCTAATGCCTCCTCATTTGTGAACTGTTTTGCATCGCTCGGAGTTGGTATACTTTTAAGAATTCGCTTTGTTCTCACTGGACTAGCATTACAAGTTTTTTCAATGATATCCACTTTTGTTAATTGGTTTTGTGCTCGTAATTGATGTAGAAAAGATTCTTTTATATTTGTAGAACCAATTTCCTCGTTAAAATTTTTAAGTTTCCGCCTCTTAGATCTATCGCTGCAGTTGTCCAATGATTTGCGTGGTCTTCCAGCCTTATCTAGCTTTGCTGTTTCTCCACCAACATTAAGTTGGCCTTCTTACCAGTTTGCACTTTTATTATAAAACTTTTGTTTACAGTAGTTAACTTCTTTCAATCGTTTTTTTAGTACTTTGACGAAATTAGATAATTGCTCTTGTATTTCGGTACTAGACGAATTTAAGTTTAATTTTAACGTAACTAAGAACATCTTCCTGGTTTTTGTTTCGAAAATACTCTTCGGCCAGTTCTTTATAACTAAAGTTCTCCATATTTTTCTCAATATTTTTATTTGCGTCTGTTATCACTTTTTTATCACTTTTTATCACTTGCGAATATACGTCCGTACACTTGAAGTATTAACTTATTATTGAGTAATCCCTTATAGAATCCGTCATTTTATAAATTTTTAGGTACATGTTATTCACACATTGATCTTTAATTTCATAGCAGGTAGTACTTAAATTGAACAAAACTGCACTTGTTATCCAGACTTCAATATCAGGTAAAACTAATTAGTTTCTCGCCAATATGGGGTGGTTTTTTATCTTTAGTGGTTTAGTGCCGCGATTATTGACAAACTTATAAAATTGTTTATGACTTTGGTTGACCCTTAAATTTGACAACAGGTAAATTAAGAAAGAGATCATTTGTTTACTGTAGAACCTATTGTGATCATTTTATGACTTATTTTTTTGCTGATCAAAACAAAGCCAATAAACCCTTTCGCAGGTATTTTATTTAATTATTTTACTTTTACGTAGTCTAAAGTAAAAAAACAAAATTTTTTTTAGAGTAATTTTTTTAGAGTAATTTCATTAAAATGAAAAAAGTGTTCTACCGGGGGCTCGTGGGGGGTGCAAAAGTATATATAGGGTTAAACAGGATACATTCGCCTTTCTCCGGGTGGTATACGTTTCTTGTTCCCTTACTTCCTTTAGAAGTTCTATTCCACTAAAGTTTAAATTTGAGAAAAATATAGTGGTTTCATAAATATTTCATAACGCCCCTAATATCAAACGTTAGAACTGTGACTACTTACAAAAACTAAAGACTATAATCCTGCTAACATTATAAAAAAGACCGCAGGCCAATATCGATGATAGCTTGCGAGTAGTAACCATTTATTTTTGATAAAAAACAAAAAAAAAAACACCTTTTGCTGAATTAAAAAAAACAGTTGAGTTTGACAGCATGCCACGCCCACAATTATCAATAGTTTAACCTAATTTTTTGGCTACCTTAATCTGGATATATAAGCTACAAAAAGGAGTAAAAATTTTAAAAATCGATGACAAAAAAAAATTTGACTTTTGGCCAATGAAATCAAAATTTGAGCCACAGTGCGCCGTATGTTTTTATGTGCAAATCACGATTGCAAATAGTTCTTTTTCCACCTTCACAACTCATTTATGTAATGAAAAAAATGAAATGGAAATATTTGTAATAGATTGTTTTCCAATGTAGTCAAAAGGCGAGATGGAAATAAATGAAATATTTTGTTTTCCAATGTAGTTAAAAAGGCGGGATGGAAATTCTTGTATGACGTAACCTCATCGGAGTAATCATACCCATGAAATAAATCTGCACTAATTTTGGGGTGTTACAACTCATATAGTAAAAAAATGTATGACTAAAGGTATGAATATATGTAATATGTTGATTTACAATATTATTTTCATAATGGTGTAAACTCAAGAGTTGTAAGTAGAGAGATTTATGCACAAAGTTTTAGGGAAGTCCATTGAAAAAACACCAAAAGCGTATATAGAAAATTAAAAAAAGTGGGCGTGGTCGATAAAAATATATGACGACCTTGCGTGGGATATGAGAATAATGTGCAGTAAAATCGAGCGATACCCGTTAAAAAATTTAAAAAAGTAGGCGTAAAAGTAGGCGTGGCCGGTAAGAAGCATATGGTGACCTCCCCTGGAGTACAGACACCGTGTGTATCTAATTTCAGAGAAATCCGTTGAAAAATATAAAAAAACTGAAAATGAATTGTTTGTAAAAAGTGGGCGTAAAAGTAGACGTGGCCGATAGGAAGCATACGGTGACCTTACCTGGAGCACAGAGATCGTGTGTACCAAATGTCAGAGAAATCCGTTAACAAATAAAAAATTGTAAAGCGACAAAATATACCAAAAAGCTTAAAATGAATTGTATATAAAAAGTGGGCTTAATAGTAGGCGTGGCTGTTAAGAAGCATATGGCGACCTTCCCTGGGGTACAGAAATTGTGTGTGCAAAATTTCAGAGAAATCCGTTGAAAAATAAAAATTTGTATAGCGGCCAAACAAACAAACACACAGAAAATGAATTTTATATATATAGAAGTGGGCGCAAAAGTAGGCGTGGCTGGTAAGAGTCATATGGTGACCTCTCCTGGAGTACAGAGTGTACCTAATTTCAGAGAAATCCGTTGAAAAATAAAAATTTGTATAGCGAACAAATATACCAAAAAACATAAAATGAATTATATATAAAAAGTGGGCTTAAAAGTAGGCGTGGTCGATAAGAAGCATATAGTGACCTTAACTGGAGTACAGAAAAATAAAAATTTGTATAGCGGTCAAACAAACAATCAAACAGAAAATGAATTTTATATATATAGATATCAGTAATGGAGCAGATCTGACAGTGTATTTTTAAATCATCAGCATAAAGCAAAAAGCCGGCCTTTGAAGAAACATAGAACACATAGAAATACCATTTATAAAAAAATAAACAAACGCTGCCCTGAGGAACGCCTGAGGTTTGAACATATGGGAGCGGTTCAAAATCCTCAACTAACACTCTGCAAATTCTATTAGATAGGTATGATCTTATCCACATTATAAAGTTAGAATGCAATTCAATTGCTTGCAACTTATAATAGGAAGAATGTGAGATACCCTGTCAAAGGCTTTAGAAAAGTCAGTATAAACAACATCAACCTGAGTACCGTGTTCCAATGAAGATATGCAATATTCACTATACTGATATGGAGATTTCGAAAGCAGAAATGTCAAACTTATACATATATATACGATGCACAATGGTGTGGAGAGTGTTATGAGTGGCCTATGTCGATTACAGACAATGTAAAAACTAATATATACATATTGTTTTAATTTTTGAAAAATTTCTAATATTTTTCGAACAAGTGTTCGAATATTTTTATCTGATTGCTTTGAAATTTTGAAAACAAAATCTTTACATATGTATGTTAAAATTGACATATTAATAGTTTTACCAAATGTTCTTGAGAAATTTTTTGAAAATAATCATTAAAAATCAAGGTTCAGAAAATACACATATGAAACTCACAATATTCTGTTCTAAGGCAGACAACATATATTTTTATTTTCTTATCAATTATGCGTGTTTCTAAATTTTGTACGGTGCCGAACACATCATGACTGTGTCTCGTTTTAATATTTCGTTAACTAATAGAACATTTTTCTATCACGTATTTTTTGTTTCGAACACACATAAACCACACAGATTCGAGTATAGCTTTATTTTAAGTTCGTGTTCTGGTACGTGTACTGCCAAAGGACAGAACATGAAAAATATACAGCTTCGAGTTCATTTATATTTTAAGTTCGGGTTTGTGCGTTGACACTAATTGGTTCGCAAATTAAGGGTGGGTGATTGTGTTAGTGGACGCAAAACATCCTAACAACCAGCAAGTGTTTTTGATGATGCAAAATTGTGTTAGTGTCTACATTTATTTGTTAAGAAGGAAATGTTTGCAAAAGATCCTAACAACCAACAGACAATGAGATACAATACAGATGTAGACTTTATGCCTCAAGTTCTCCTTCATACCCTCGTACTGGTTCTTATTTAGATATTTGTATAGCGGACTGCAGACTGAACTTTGCTACCGAAAATAAAACCTTAAATTGTCTCAAACTTTTAGATTACGATAGCGACCATAACGCTATACAAATAATAGCTTCTATGAGCATTTTTAAAAAATGATTCTATTCCTAAATACAATTATAAGAGCACTAACTGGAACAAATTTAAAAACAAAATTACACATAAATTAAATCAAGATATACAAATTCCAAACAATCGAAACCTCACAAACGATGAAATAGATTTCCATTTAGACAGATTGAGCAACATCACTGCCAAAATAATAGACGAAACAGTCCCAAAATTTAAAAGTTTTGAAACTTTTTCCAAAATAACGAACTCTACCATAAAAATGTTGTATTTGGAAAAAAGTAAAATTGTTACTATTATAAAAAGACACCACAGGTTGGAACATACACTATCTGCTACATCTTTAAACATATTTAAGGTTAAATTAAAAATGATCAAAAAACTTCTTAACGAAAACTTTACAAAAGTAATCAATAATCGCATACAGGAAAAGCTAACAAATATAGACCCAAAAGATTCAAAAATTATGTTTGGTCAAATTAAAAAAAATTTTAAAAAATTTAAAACTTTAGATCTTCATCAAATAAATATCCCAAAACATTCTAAATATTTGTTAAACAATGCGGGAATAAATCCGATGAATTTAAGAAAAGATGTTCAAAATAATTATATTGTAGAAGAACAAGATCAAATGATGGATACCATCGGATGTTTTTTAGAGTCAGTTCATGCTCAAAAGGAAATAAGTCAAGAAAATATTATACACTCTCAAGTTACTGACATATTCAATAGGTTTCTACAAACAAGGTCATTATTTGTGAGTAACCAAACCACTTTCATTAATTTTAGCGATTCCTTTTTATCAGATAATATAGATGAATCACACACCCATGGTTACTTCTTAACGAATAACAATATAGAATATATCTTCCGCAAACTAAGAAATAAATTATCTTCTGGGATCGACAATATACCAAACATAGTACTAAAGAATATTCCTCAAAATATGATAATAATAATATGATTAATAAATCACATTTTCCAAATAAATGGAAAACAGCAAAGGTTATTCTCCTGCCAAAAAAGGATAAACTACCGAATAATCCCAAAAATCTTCGTCCAATAAACTTATTGCCAAATATCAGCAAAGTGTTTGAAATTTGTGTTAATAGTATTATAATGAAGTTTTGTAACGATAAAAATATTAAAAGCGAAAAACAATTTGGTTTTAAATATAGACATTCGTCTATTAATGCTATACATAAACTTACTTCTGATATTAATTGGAATTGGATTAAAAAGCTTTGTACAGGCGCTTGCCTTATTGACATGGAAAAAGCATTTGATAGTGTATGGATTCCTGGACTAATATACAAGTTATATTAATATATAATATGATAAGTAATAAAAATTTTATAGTTTGTCACCAAAACATAAAAAGCAATAAAATGTTCCGGATTTTTAACGATTTACAACAAGGAACCGTAAACTCTCCCATTCTCTTTAACTTATACATACTTGATCTACTAAACGAGACCGAAAACATAATTTCATATGCTGATGATATTATTATATATCATGCAGATAACAAAATCCAAAATATTAATTTAAATCTTTAAAAACTCTATAATTTAGTTCAACAATACACTATAAACTGGAATATGAAGATAAATGCACAAAAATGTGAAACAATCCTTTTTAGACCACCCGTTGAAAAATGTAATTATAACATAAGGAAAAATTGGAAACAGTTTGGATTTAAATCTAATGCGTCTAACTGTAAAATTCCAAATAAGAATATTGTAAAATATTTAGGTATTTACTTAGACAAATTTTTATACTTTAATCAACATATTAACGAAATACTTGCAAAAGCAAGAAAAGCCTTCTTCTTATACAGACCATTATTTTATTCTAAATACTTAAAATCTAGAGTTAAAACAATAATGTACCAGACCCTAATTAGACCTGTAATAACATATGGTTGTCCAATCTGGTTCAATGTATCGCCTTCATACAGGGAAAAGATTAGAATCTTTGAGAGAAAATGTTTAAGAGCATGTACATCTTTGTATAGGTCTCCAGAAAGTAACTATTTAAAATATGTGTCCAATAAGAAACTGTACAATAATGCTAATGTAATAAGAATCGACAACTTTATCATAAATCTGATTAGAAATAATGTTCTAAGGTGCACACAATGTATAGAAAATAGTTTTATAATGGCTCCTTATTATACAAATGATGAATATATAATTGTTTCCCTACAAAAGGCTTTTGTGCCACCAGAACGAACTCGGCATCCCTACTTTTTTATCATAATTATAGACGAACCAATATAAAAGCAGTGAACTGCGATTTGGAAAATTTAAATATTAAATTTGATACAAGTATATCTGCAAAAGATTTAATTTCAGTACAAAAATCAAGAACCAAAAAATGTTGGTGGCTATGGGAATAAATATTATAATCTTCCTCCTTTTTACCTCTTGATTTTAACTTTTTAACCTTGCTTAAATATAAAAGTAATGTTTTTTTAAACTTTCCGTTGCATTAAAAATTAATTATATATGTATTTATCATTTGAAACAAGAATATCCTTATTTGTTAAAAGCAATTATTATCATATTAATAATACTAGAGTTCTCGATCATGAGACATTGTATTCTTTCTTATATTATTATTGTTATTGTTAACTAGTGTTTATTATAGTTTAATTATACATATTTTGGAAATAATAAACGTTGAAAAAAAAAAAAAATCCTAACAACCAACAAGTGTGTCTTTTATGCCGCAAAATTGGGTTTTTTCGTCTACGAAATGAAATGAATATTACGAAAAGCAATTGTAAACAATTGCAATGAAAATCAAAAAAAAAAAAAAAGGATCAATGAAATTTGGAAAAAAACCATGAAGCCTTAACTTAAAAAAAGCATTGTATATATATATTTACGCTGATCCCTGACTCACTGACTGACTGACTGATTCTGTAACGCTGAAATAATACATGTAGCACTCTCTACAAAGCTATGCGAAATACACAAACAAAATTTAATCTTTCTCATTTTATACAAACCCACACACAATTTTCTCTCTTCTTTGTTACCGACCAGTGCTGCTAATAAAATCTTCTGAAAATCGACAATTTTGGAAACTAAATCGCCAAAATCGTCATTTTTAAAACAAGAAATTGTCAAGAAAATAAAAATAAAACTCGAAAAAATATTACAAAAGGAAACAATAAAATTTATTTATATCATTCATATTACGAATATTATTACAGCATTGGTTATTTCTATATATAAAAATGTATTAGTGATGAAATTTCAACGAAAAAAATTTAACACAGCAATCAACTAAATAATTTTATTGATATGTATCTATAGCTGAAACATATAATATAGGTTTAAAGTATCGCCGTAATTAAAACTTAAATCTTAAACGGAGATGCTATTCAAGGTATTTCCGTTTTGAAACGACTTGACCCAGAATTAAATCTATACATATTATGTAATTTATATTTACACTGAACAAAAACTATCAATTTTCGATAAACAACCCATTAATTGTTAACCCTTGACGACGTAAATTTTAAATCTTCAATCTTCAATCTTAACAAATAATTTTTAACAAATTGAAATATCGTCGAAATTACAATAAGTTATCATAATTGGCAGCACTGCTAACGACTAAAACGCAAAAAAGCATCAAAAAACTAACGTCTATTCAAAATCTTCTTTAAATTCCCTTTGTTGGTCAATGAAAAACTGTGCAAAAAAGTAATGAATGAAATTTTAAACATTTTTACTTCTTTTATCAAACTAAACTTTTCCGTTTGTCCGTTTTGTTTTTTATCTCAAAATTGTTTTGTATTGTTAGCAGTGCTTTCGCTCAGCTTCTCTGATGGCCACCACTTACCAAAGAGTATGCTTTTTTGATAAATATTTGAGAAAAAAAAGATCTTCAATGTGATTTTGTTGTTGTCCAACGTATGCTTTCGTTTAAAGCTCTGTATGGAAAAGCACTTGAAAAAATAGTGCAATAGGTACTAAGTTTAAAATTTAAATTATTCTAACTTTGCATAATTAAATTAAATTGTAATTTTGGAAGAGAGGTGGGGAAAGAATATTTTTTCACTCATAATATTAATTTTTGCATTGTTTGCTTTCAAAAAATTTTGACAAACATAAATTACGTACATATGTAAATATATTTATTTTTATTTTATTTTATTTATTTATTTATTGGAACTGCTCCATACACAAGACTAAAAGTCTTATTTTGCAGTATGGAACTGATTGTATTTAAAATTATAAAATCGTTAATAAATTAATAACTAATTACAAATTTTCTTTATATAAAATGCAAAGAACAATAAGATTAAAATTAAAGAATAAAGTTGAAATATTTGGAATTTAATTTAATCAAATGTATTATAATATCAAATAATATTTAATGTTTTAAATTGTTATGCTGAAAACAGTTTAAAAATATTTTCTTTAAATTTTCGTGCGTTACTTAAAAGTTGAGAGCTATGGGGTGGGTATAGAATTCCAGAGAGATACTGCGAATATGTAGAAATGCCACTCCGATATTAAACTTTTATATCTAATTGATCTAATTCTTTTTCCCCTGCTTATATCTGAAATATAAAGTTTGTCGTACAGATGTTCCGGTTTGTGGGTATACACTATTTTATGTAAAAAAAACTAAAACTCTTATATTTAAAAGATTATCTAAAGAAACGCCATATAGCTGCGATGAAAACAAAGATACACTAGAACGTCTATTAAGTCCATACACATATCTGATTATGTTGTTAAATGCAACGTTCAATTTCCTTTTACTAATTGTATCACATTTCGCAAATAGCTCACAACCATACAGTAAAACAGGCATCAGATAAGTTTTGGCAAGTAGGATTATTATTTTCATAGGTGTACAATGCTGGGTTTGTCACAGAGTTCTAGTCATAGAGAAAGTACGACCACAGGCATAGTTAATATGGTTCGACCACGTAAGAGTGTTATTAAAAAAAATACCTAGATTCTTAGCAGATTTAACGATTTCAATTTTCTGATTATTTATAATTATATTAGGTGTAATATTTAGTTTGGAAAGTCGCTTTTGAATTACAATGCATTTTGATTTTTTCGGATTTATCTCTAATCCATTTGCCGTTGCCCATGTATAAATACGATGGAGTTGCTGATTAATAGAGACAATACACTGGTCGATTAGGGCATTACTACAGCTGGTATAAAGCTGAACGTCATCCGCATACATTCTTACATTACAATTTGTTAAAATGCCTGGGAGGTCATTTGAGTACAATGAGAATAATAGTGGCCCAACAATGGACCCCTGAGGTACGCCCCTTGCTACAGGCAGTGTCATTGAATTTTGGATTCTAGTTTCAACATACTGATACCTGCCACGTAAGTATGTTGACAATAACTGAGTAGCGGTCGAAGAAAAATTAAAAAAGTTTTTAAGTTTGTAACAAAGAATGTTATGATCCACGGTATCAAACGCTTTTGAATGATTTAAAAGTATTAAAAATGTAGTCTTGCCATCATCAAGTTTCTCCCTAATCTCCTCTGTAACATCAACTAAGGCTGTTAGGCAGCTGTGTTTCCTCCTGAACCCAGATTGACGATCTGTTAGCAAGTTATTGTCATCCAAGAAACTAGTCATTTGTTTGTGCATAATACGCTCGAATACTTTAGAGAGAAATGGAAGAATAGCTATTGGTCTATAATCGGAACCAGCTTTGGGTATAGGAATGAGTTTAGCTATTTTCCAATTCGATGGGAAGTGGCTTGTAGTTAATATTTTGTTAAAGAAAAAAGTTATAATTGGAAGTAGCTGAGGTAAAAGAATCTTGAGAAACTTAGGATTAATCCCGTCCACTCCTATAGAGTTCGATTTTATAGACAATAAACTAGATAAAACGTCGCATTGGTCTACTGCAGCAAAAGAAAAAAAAGATTCAGCATCGTTATTCGAGTGACTATTGATATAGTAATCTTTATCTGCTTGAACCATAGGAACACTTAAAAACTTTGTATTAATTGTATCTGCATCAACCGAACATGGTTCTCGATGCGTAGATTTACCGATACCAACTTCGCGTATCGTTTGCCATGTTCTTTTGGAGCCAATGGCAGAAGAAAATTTTTCAGCATAAAAATTGGATTTGGCCTTTTTAATCATTTTATTTGTGTTTCTCTTAGCAGTCAGATAATCATCATGTAATGTTGTTGTTTTAAATCTTTTCCAACGTGCATAGACAAAATCTCTTTGATTGATACAATCTTTAATTTCAGAAGAAAACCAGGGTTTTTGTTTATTACTAATAATCTTCGATTTTATTGGTACAGTTAGATCGAACAGATAATTTATGTTTTGCTCCAGAAAAGAGAGTTGGTCATCCACAGATTTTAATTTGAATAATTTATTGAAATTATCATGTAAGAATTAAAGGCGATTTGGAATAATTAGTTTTTTTTTAAAGTAAAACTAATACGCTCTTATTTTTTATTTTTTGGATTTATATATAACTTTTCAAAAAATGTAGTTAGTTTTCTTTCCTCAGTTTACATGTATGATGAAATATGAAATATTTTTTCTCTTCTGTCTAGGTGTATTGGTGTTTGCACTTCCTTAAGGGGTGATAGGTTTTAAAACCTTTTTTGCATTTCTCTTTCTGAATGCACAACAAGTCGAGAATGTTGTGTCAAAATTTTAAGTAAATCAGAGCAAAACTTAAGAAAATACAGCGTTTCCAGCGACCGGCCTCCTACGGTATATAGTAGGGGAAGAGATTGGGTTGTGGCCATGGTTCGGTTGTGGCCACCCCAGCGTATCTTTTGACCTAAAGCATATGTGTTTTTCTTGCAAAAGTCATTTGTGTGTCATGGCAGCACGTTCTTTTTGTACCGAGTACCGAAATGGACAGACGCGTCTGCCTTGTGCTAGGAACAAATTTATTTTTCTGTGCTTGAAAAAGACCAATAATACAAATTTACCCCTTTTCAATAGAGTTAGAAATCGAAGTGAATGAATCAAAAATGTGAGTGCAATGCATTTTTATTCAGTAAATTTATTATACTTTGTGAGTAAATATCGATTGCAACCAAAAAAATTTTCACCACATCTCAGATGGCTGCAAAATTGGGTTGTGGCCACTAAAATTGGTTGGGTTGTGGCCACCTTTTTTTTAATGGTGAAATATCGTCGTAGATGTCAAAATAACTACCCAGTAAGCAATATAACACATATAAGCAATAATAACTCCATCAATTGTTTCGGATGCGATCGGCCCATTCATTTGAAGTGTTCTGGCACACGAGCCAGCTGCTTCAAACGCGAAAATTGTGATTCGGAGGACGAATAATGCCATTTATTTATCATTATTATTTTTTATTTAGTTTTAAGTTTTTCTCAATAATAATGCCAATGAGGGCTTTGAAAATAAATAAACTTTAAGTTTTTCTATATTCGTAGTGGTTTTTCTTTATATTTTCCAAGGTTTCCAAGGGTGGCCACAACCCAACCAAAAAAAATTTTGCCCCAAAAATGGCCACTTCGCAAAATTTAGAAAAAAACATTTCCGTTATAAGCCGAAAACTTAACTATGGCCACAACCCAACCTCTTCCCCTATATAAATCAGTTTTTAAAAAACTTTAAACCGATTTTGTTGCAGATAAATGTTCGAAGTCCGTGAACATCATAACTCAAAATCTACTTGACCGATTCTTTTGACCGATTCTTTTGAAATTAGAAACTACACACATAAATCATCAAGCAACCACGAAGGGTTTTTTTAATTCCATTTTCTTCCCCATTTTTTAACAACAAATTCTCGAAATTGTATAGCACCTTTTAAACGCATTTCGACTTTTTTATTTCGCATTATCCGGTAGCGAGTTATGATGTTCACCTCAAAACAACAACGCCTCCTGAGATTCGCTGTCACGGGCTTATTTATTAAAATTTTTTGTTGAAAATTTTTTCAAAGATTCTTCAAATATTATGCTATAACATGTATATGAAATAAATAATCCAGCATTATTCGTATTTTCAAAAAAGAATTATGAAAATACGACTTTTTTAACTTTTAAAATCCCCCCCCTTAAGAAACTTTTAGGAACCTTGGTCTAAAACGTGTTTTTTTTTTCTATGCTATTCTACTTTTCTACAATAAAATGGAGTTAGGTTATAACGAACTCGGCGGGACCGACCAAATTAGTTCCTTATAGACTTAGTTCGTTGTAACCGTAGTTTTTTTTTTTTGTTTTGACCGAAAGATTTAAAAACTTTTTTTAGTTGAATAAGTTTATTTATTTTGATGCATTTTAAAAAGTTATAAAACATAAATTAAATTATTGAAAAGATCCATATTTATAGTTTGTCTTAATAATACTAAAATTACCGAGTTTCTATCAATATAAAATATTTATTTTAAATCATATAATATTGAAGACTCCTTATGTATTGAAGCAGAAATATAAAGCAAAGGTTGGCTACTGGCAAACTTTTGCAAAAATATACATAAAAGGACCTTTTATAAAACTTCATTTGAAAATCGAAGTATTTGTTTTGTATTTTTTACAACTGTTTTTCGATTTTTTTTTTTTAGAAATTTTAAAAACATTAAAATTAATTTTTTAAAAATATATAAAATATAGGAAAATTCTGAAATAAAAAAAAATTTTGTTTGTTAAAGTCAAAATAAACGGGCGCCTAGGCGCCACACAATCAACTAGTTGTATATATTATTACTATTGACACTCATTGGTTGGCAAAATAATGTATGCAAAACATCGCAAAAAACCGAAACAATAAAAACAGTATGTAATTTTAGAAAAAAGTTGTATATTTTTTTGTAATAGGCTTCATAAATTTCTTTTCTGAAGAAAGTTACATAAGTATGTATAATTTGTATGATGCTAAATTGTGTTTTTGTTTTAAGTCATTTGTTACGAATTTAAATCACAAACAGGCAAGAAAAACAATTGTTTAGTAAATCATAAAAAATGGTCAATATAATTTCACAATTAATTCTATTGACACTAATTGGTTGCGAAAATAGGGGTGGGTAATGTAAAAAACATAATCTAACCTAACCAACAAGTGTAACTTTTATGATACTAAATAGTGTTTGTGTCTTAAGTATTTTATTACCATCTTTTATTAAAATGAAAACCAGTCAATAAACAACAATTTCAACGTAAGTCATAAAAAAGGGTTTTTAAAATGTGAATAAATTTGACTGAAACAATTGTCGTCGTTTTTATCGGGGTGTAGCAGATCGCGAATTGATATTTTAATTTTTCGCAGTACACAAGCCATAACACGAACTTAAAATATAACTGCACTCGAACCTGTTTTTTTGTTCATATTCTGTTTTTTCGCAGAACTTAAAATTAAGCTACACTCGAATCTGTGTGGTTTATGTGTGTTCGAAACAAAAAATACGTGATAGAAAAATGTTTGTGTAGATAACAAAATATTAAAACGAAACACAGTCATGATTGTGTTCGGCACCGTACAAAATTTAGAAACGCACATAATTGATATGAAAATAAAAATAAGTGTTTGTTGGTCTGAGCTATGTTTGTTTACGAGTTTTTTTATTCAGTGTATGTTTTTTCCAGAACTCTGTTCAAAATACAATATATTTTCATAAATTTAAAATTTATTTTTGATAGTTAATCATTTTGTCATAAAAATTTTCAGAGTATTTATGTATCTATATATCTTAGGTATCTTAATGGAGGGTAAATACGATTCCAAATAGCCGCAAAAATTTCTTCAACTGTTTGTATTGCATTAAATCTCGTTTTATAATCCCTTCTTATAGAATTAAATGCGTTGTTTGTATGATGTTGATAAAACTAACTTTTCTTTTTATTGTTGTTGTTCTTCCTACTTACCATGGTTTGGTTTGCATTTTTCAACGCAATTAGTAGCACTTGGTTTTGTCTTATAAAAGAAAAATACGATTTATATGAGATTAGCCAAAAAGAAAATCTTCTTTTTATTTAACAACAGCAACAATTGCTGTTTGTTGTTTAGTTGTTGTTGCTGTATGTTTGGAGCCATGTAATTGCTATTGTTGTCTTTTGACTTCTTGTGGTTAAGTGACATATGGTCGTGTTTTTTTCTTCTTTTTTTTTTTTTTTTTTTGGTTAATGCAGAAAAGATTTGGTCAGTTAGTAATGGATTTTATCTGTTAGAAAAATTTTAATTTCAAAGCTTATAATTTTGAAAAATGTTTAATGAAATCAAAGACATTTCCCGTATTGTTGGGAAATTTAACAAATGAGCAGAGAAAATTAATTCGATGTAAACGAATATTTGGTCGTCTAATTTTATGGTCTCAAGGCATAACATCACAACTCGCGATAAGCTCAATAACAGTTTACGATTTCATATTGTCTACAATTTCGGTCATAATTAATTTCTTGGGGACATTAATAAGGCTTAAGACAATGATCAATGTCTGCCACTACATTACAATTGAAATAATAGACATATCGTCGTTCGTAAATTATTGTGTTCTATATGCTTTATGTTAAAGTTTAGTTGCTAAAGTTTAGTTCCTAATTAAAAAAAACTGAACCGATAAAATTATTGCGACCTTCCTACCAAGGAAAGTACTATAATTTGTGGTTTTTTCTGTTAAAAAAAAAAATCCTCTTTGAAAACGCCTTTAAGCGTAAGAACTATTAGAACTTAAACATGAATTAATCAAAAAAAAAAATCATATGGAACACAATAACTTACGAACGACGATATGCTGTTGTGTCTTGTGATCAGAGAATTATCTAGTATATTTACATTGTTACGCATTCGGTGATACTATGTTTGATATTGATGCGAAGCTTGGATATAGGAGGCATGCTAGTTTTGTCTTCCGACTATCTACAGTCTGGCGGGGTTCTTTCATCCAGCAACACTGTTCGCGTAACAAATAAAAAAAAATCTTCATGCCTCTTTTTTTTTAACCAGCCATACTAAAATAAAAAATTTAAAATGTCCGCAAGTTGTACATAAATGAGGTCTGGTGATTTTGACCCCAGAGCATAATTTTTCCCACCCATAGAACATCTATGGCAACTCTAATGCTCGTTGTTAATGAATTGCCCCTATAACCGATCTTTTCAATTAAATTAATCACATCATCTTTCTTTTAACATTCCTCTTTAATGTAAGTTTAGAAATTCATGTTATTAATATTTACAAGATTTTAAATGACAAATAGAAAAATATAAAATATAATTATTTTTTTAAATATAAGAAAATTATTAAATATAAGTTATGTTTATAATTTTCGTTTTTTTTTTTTTAATTTTTTTTTACATGGATTCATTTCTCTCATGAGATTATATTTAATAATTCATTTTAATGATTTTATGTATTAGTAGTAATTATCAACAATGCAATATTTAGTTAAAAATAAGCTTAAAGCTAATTATGGTATTCTTTAATATTCGCAATTCAATATCAGTATCAGTTTTGCTCCCCACTGTAGTTAAATTTAAGGGCATATACAAAGAACTAACTAGAAAGTGGAAATTTGTGTTATATAGCCATTGAACTTTAATAAAACGAACAAAAACAAAAGAAACTAACAAAACATATTGAATTGCGAATTAGTTCTTGTCTATTGAGTGACCATAATAATGAAAAATTTTTTGTAATATTAAATACGGTAAGTAAAGAGTAAGCAAGCAATATGAATATAAGTTGAATTATTAATTTTTTTAAAACTTACAATTTATCCATCGATGTGGTCAAACAGGGGCCCTTTTCGACTGCAACGACTGGAGCTTTTGGAGTACTAGTTTGCTGCTATTTATATAAAACTTTTCACACTGATCACTTTACATATTCATACAAAACGTTAATATAAATAAATCAAAAATGCCTCTAAATAGGATTAATTAGGATATAAAGAATATTTCACAATTTCAATTTTTGTTTACACTTATGTATACTAATAATTATAGTTTCTTTAATATTTTTTTTTACAACAAATTCAATTTTTATACCCTATACCACTATGTGGTTTGGGTATAATGACTTTGTGCTGCTGTTTGTAACAACCAAAAATATTTGTCCTAGACCCATCTTTAATTATACCGATCGAATCAGAATCACTTTCTGAGTTGATTTAACAATGTCCGTCCGTCCGTCCGTCCGTCCGTCTGTGTGTCCATGTAAAGCTTGTAATCAAACTGCAGGTCGCAAATATGAATATATTTTGATGAAATTTGGTATATAAGGGCCATGGGATGAACGTTATTGAAATTGGTGAGAATCGGTCCATGTTCAGACCTAGCCCCCATACAAATTATCCATATGAAATCGACATAAATTGCCATAAGATCCAAATTGTCATATAGATCTTACTCAAATTGGGTTTGTATGCGTTCATTACATCCACTAATGAGTAGTCCAAAAATGATCCCTTTGACCCCATATAGAGCTGCTTCCCGATCTTCACTTAAATCTATTAAAAAACAAAAATATTGCACTGATTCTTCTCAAATTTTGTTTGTACATATTTTTGCAAAATACAAGAGACTTTACCAAACATGATCAGGATCGGTCCATTTTTGGACCTAGTCCCTTTATAAATATAGCATCCGATATGAACTTTTTCATATCTGCAGCCAAAAAAATTAATAAAAATCCCACTCAAATTTGGTTTATGCTTATTTTCTATATCGAAGTAGTTGGACCGAAAGATAGGGTCTCTAAACCATGGTATAGGGTATCATATAGTCGGTCTAGACCGACTATAATTTTCTTACTTGTTTTTCTTAAAATAAAATGTTAACGACGGACGGACCGATAAAGCGACAGACAAAGTTTGACTGAGTGCTAAACAGAATGTAGTTTTCCTTTAAGCTATTTGATATAGGAAGTTAGAGTGAGATGGCAAGTTTGAATATAATGCTGAGTAAGAAGTTGGGGATTGCCAAAATTTAATAATTATTGTAATACAATAAAATGAGAAATAAATGTTAACAGATGACAAGATGAAATTTATGAATGAAATAATTAATTTGAGGTATGAGCCAATTATATAGTAAAATAATTGTTATATTTCTTGTACATATCAACAGGGTGAGGAATAGATTTGTTAAAGTCTTAAGGGAAAAGTTTTGCAATTAAATTAAATTAAACTGTGTGACAATTTATACAAGTTTGAAGTTTTGTATAGTAAAACGATTTTAAATAGTTTTATATTTATAGGTCTTCTTGATGGTTTTGACACTTCTATCATACTTTACTGAAGGTTTTAGCTAGAGTTGAATAAATTTTTGAACTTTGTACCCTTTAATTTGATGCACTTGAGAACTAGAGGGTTGAAGATTTTGGTTTATATATTTTCTTCATCAATTGATTTCACAAATCTTACCCTTCTATAATACGAAACAAATGTTCGATTGATAGGTCACTGTTAATTGTCATTTACTATATGACTTTTTAATTTTACTAGTTAATGCCTTTTCCTTTCAGGTAGCAATGCTAAGTCACTTTGTTAAATTTTATTAATTTGCTTGCGAACACGTTGAAGTTATAAGTAAAAAGGAAGTAAAGCAGTCAAGTCAATGAGGTTGTAATTTAGGTTTCTGAATAGATTATATAAGTAACCGAGTACTCATACGTGTTATGGATGACATTTATAGCAACTGTCAGTGTTGGCAGCAAAAGAAATTTCGTGCGTACAAATTCAATAAATGTATTTTTTTCCATTTTGTTTTTTTACAAAAAAAATCGTTACAACATGTTTATATTTGTTTTGGAAAAAAATTATGAAATACTTGATATACAAATTTCAGTATTCTGCAAATCGTGTAAGCTTAATTTTTTTCCATTTTTCTTCTTCACTGCTCCAATTCATAAATCTTCTTTCCTTGAAGAATAAAAATTCTTGAAAAATTAAATATGTACATTTAAAGAAAATATAAAAACGGCCATGAATTCACTTTATTGGATTTGGAACGTAAGTCACAGATGATATTTTGAATTTCACCATAAAGTGATTGAAATTCTTTAATATTTCTGCTACTGAATCGGGGTTCGAGGTTTTATTTTATGGAAAAACCAATCGAGGTAGTTTGAATAAGGTATATCTAAAATACCAATAGATTTGCAATACTGCGAATTCGTGATAGTTTCGCTATATTTAAAATTTTCAAAATCAGTAATTTTGTATTTAAATTTTTTTTTAATAAGAACATTTTGCGCGAGAACGAAGTTAGCACAGCACACGTTTTCTCTTATTTCACAAGCATTATTTGCATTTTAATTATTATTATAATTTTTTTTGGTCAATTGTTCTTTTTCTTCAGTTCAATTTCTTTTAAGCACACCACATCACTGTTCAGAAGATATACATCAGTTTACCATTCCGTTTGTGACGCGCAAAAAGTATGTATATCGTTGATCCTTATAACAACTCGATCCAATATAGCTATCTGCCTGTCCTTCTGTCTGTTGAAGTCACGCTCATTCACAAAATAAAAGATTTACCTTGGTAAAATTACGACAACATTGTTTGCTTGTTGTTTTTCTTTTTTTACTTTTGCACATGTGAGCGAATGGTTTAGGGATGAGAGTAAGAGAATCAAAAGCTGGTTATACTCTTGTGCTCTTTAAACGAACAAAAATGTAGTTGTATATATTTAAATTTATGCTGATTCCTTTTATATAAAATTTTCGTTAATTATCTTATCAATTTCAATTCTTTATTTACGTAACATTTATCAGTTATTAATTTAACAATTTTTTTTTTCTTAAAGAGTTTACGATACATATTCCTTTTCTGCTTAAATATATTTAACAATAATATATAATGTATTGAATTTACATAATATTACAAAGTAAGGTGAAAATTCTCAAAAAACTTTATTGATTTTTTTTTTTTGGGTTTTATTTTTAAGATAAAAAGTTTAAGGGTTAAGAATAAAATTATGATGAGGTAAGCTCATTAATGTGGATAAATTCCAAATTAACACATTTGAAATTGAAGCTTATTGTAAGCCGTTCAATCTTGTTTGCACGAGATCAACGTTGGCTAATGTGTGTAGTCGTTGTTTTGAGTAATGCCAGGGTAAATTGTATGTCATTTTCAATAATTTGTTTTGAGCAATCTGTACATTTTTAATATGGCACTGCGCAGCAGTAGATCAAACTGGAGCAGCGTTAAACATTACGGCGTGGAAGATAGATTTTAGTATTAGACTTTTGTTTTTAATGTTGAGGTTGGAGCGTTCCTGTTTATTAATAATATATGATGCGTTAGCTTGAATTTAAGTTTGGGATCCAAAGTAACGCCTAAATATTTTACTGTGTTCAACCAGGGTACTGAACTTTTGTTGCAATAAATGGAGGTTTGGGGTAAGAAACATGGTTGACGCCTTCTGGTGAAATATATTGTTTGGGTCTTTTGTGAATTAACAAGAATTTTAAATTTTTTAAATAACTATTAACATCAGATAACGCTGTTTGTAAGATAGAGGTAACACAAACTTCTAGAGAGGGGAAGTCCGCTGTATATATATTGTACAATTTTGGTGAAAGGCAGGAGCCCTGAGGGCATCCCGCTATTATATCAGTCTCTGATGAGTATTTGGAGCCAATGAAAACATTAAAAGATCTCTCTGATAAATAACTTTGTATTATTTTAATTAGTTGAACTGGAAAGTTAAATCTCATCATTTTATATGTAAGGCCATTATGCCAGACAGAATCGAACGCTGCTTTGATGTCTAATAGTATCATTCTCGTTGATTTTCCATTTATGAAATTTGAATTGACCAAGTTTCGTATTCTGACAATTGTCATGAATCGTATTATGCTCCTTGCGGAAGCCAAATTGTTGAGTCGGCAATATATTTTCTTTTTCAATAAAGTCGATAAGCTTTTCTTTAATGACATTTTCTAATATCTTGCTGATATCTTGTGATGATAAGAGACTTATAGGCCTGTAGGATAGTGGACAGTCGGGCGATTTGTTAGACTTCTTTATGGGTACAATTTTTTAATGTTTCCATACCTTAGGAAAATAAGAAATTTGCAAGCAAGAGTTGATAATATAAGTGATGAACTTTAATCCTTTTTTTCGGTAAAGCTTTTATACATATGTTTGTAATATCGTCTGATCCAGGCGATTTCTTTAATTATCTTATTCATTTTAAACATCATTGTAAACAAGTAAGAAATTTATAGTCGATCTTGACCGATACCCTATACCATCCGTTTAGAGAATTGGTCTTTGGTCCAATAAATTGGGTATAGAAAATAAGCATAAACCAAATCTGAGCGGAATTTTTATTACTGTTTTTGCCTGCAATTCTGAACAAGTTCATATCGGATGCTATGTTTATATGAGGACTAGGCCGAAGACAGGACCGATCTTGTCGATATTTGATAATGTAAAATATTTTTTGTAAAACTATATGCATTCCTAATTTGAGTAAAATCTTGAGCCAAATCACCGCATTCGTTATCGAAATTTTTCGTTCGAAATAAATTTTTATTTCCCAAAATAAAATGCTAAGAATAATTTGTCTTTTTCACAGTTGAAGAATTATGGCCTCTGATTAAGAAGAAAAGCGAATCGTGGTCGAGCGTTTGTCCGTCTTCTTCAAATAATAAACCAAAATATGGAATTTCGATTGGCCCCTGTACAATATTTTTGTTTTTTATAGGTTTCAGTGAAGATCGGGAAGCAACTTTATATGGAGGCTATGACTAGGAATTTTCCTGTGGGTCTATTTTTGGACCGCTAATTCAAGGATTTATAAACACACATAACCCAATTTGACCGAGGTCTATATGATTAGTTGGATCTTATGGCAATTAAAGTCGATGACTTAGGGGTCATTTGATGTAGACTAGGTCCGAAAATGCACCGATTTCCACTAACCTCAATAGTGTTCATCCTATGGCCGATAGAAGAACACAAACAGACAGACGGACGGACGGACGGAAATTGCTAAATCGACTCGGAAAGTGATTTTGAGTCGATCGGTATAATAAACGATGGATCTAGGTGAAATATTTTTGGTAATTAGAAACATTAACACAAAGTCATTATACCCTGACCACATAGTTGTATAGGATAATAAATTTAACCATTGAAAAGTGAAATCTAGCTTTTGTTGTCTCTTAGTATGGCCAACCTTGGTTATAATCAGAGACTGGACACACAAAGTCCAAAAAGTTGCAGACAGGAACACTGTAAAAAATTTTGAGGCCAAAAACAGATCATGGAACTTGAAATCATGTTTTATAACAATTTAGTCCTGCTGAATAATGTAGTTGCAAAATTCTTTTTTGCTTATAATCGAGGAAATGTCGATGATCAGTTTAGGGTCCCAAAGCAGACGAAATTTCGAAAAAAAAGTTCCTGGTATTGCAAGCAATTTGCAGGCAAAAGAAACAAATTATCTTTTACAACGGTCTTTATATATGACGAAATTTATGTTAAGAGTGTTTGAAAAAAATACTCCTTCCTTTCATAAGCCAACACAATATGCCTACATATTTTTGGCTCGATTTGACATCTTGTCTCTACGGTAAGAAAGCTCTTGGAGTCGTATAGAAACAGTAACATGGTTTTTGTTTCAAGGTTGGGGAAATCCTTCAAACTATCCGAAGCTTAGACCAGTGGAAAAATATTGGGCTCTTGTGTAAATGAAGTTGAAGAGCCAAAATATGGAATATTTTAAACGAGTCTACTTTAAACGAGACTATTTTAAACGAAAAAAGTGGTAGTGTGAGTGAAGCTATGTTCTGCGCATGCTGGCTTCTTGCATTTGACACATGCTTGCCGTGAAGCTCTCTTCCTTTTGGAACATCGGTAGTACATGTAGCACTCACCTTTTTGTTTGATGCGTCCACTTGCATCTCGTTCCGGGACATCATCAGCGTCAAACCTTCATCTTAGTAGTTCGATACAGAGACTGACTCGCCTGTAATAATAAAAACAAATAAATATTTTTCCACTCAAAAAGGTTCAAAAATATACCTAAAATACGTTGAACGGCTTTCTTGATGGCAAACTTCTTGACTACCATTGGGCTTTGGGCTCGGATCTTAATTTGCGGAATGCAAATCTCTTCACCCAAGCTCCGTATAAATTGTCTACGTCGAGATTTCTTTACCGCTCTGTGTGGACTGTTGGTGACGTATATTATATATGCTGCCAGGGCCGAGATATCCAACATGTTGTAAAACATCGCTAGAGACCAACGAGTTGTTGCCCTTTTTGTGGTATATTGGGACACCATTTTATCCATTGCGTCCACGACGTCCTTGGTTTTATTATAAAACAAAATCATTTCTGGCTTTTGTTTTATATCGGACACAGCTGAATCTCGAAGCATGGACGATAGCAGCACTATAGCTCTACCCTTGGCAGTGACGTAGGAGCACATCATTGCATTCGGATTAAATCCAATCGAATACAGCTCACGCCTCTTTGAAGCTTTGAATTCTTCGGGCATATACCGCTTATTTTTTTTTTTCAAAGTGTCGACGATGGTTATTTTCCAAGTTAGTAGCTCCTGGAGTAATGGGTGTGAAGTCTCTGGTAATGGCTTCTTCTTCCATCGCAAGCCCACCAAATCTTTATTTCATATTTTGCAGGTTTTGATGGATTATGTTGAGTGAATTTAGTGCGGCTTCGATATCGAAACAACTGCTCGTCCACGGTAATAGTCTCATAAGACCTGAAATCGACTCCCAGATTGGAGTTAATCATCTCGAAAATATCCCTTATCGTTAGACTGGCGAGTAGCTCCAGTGACATGGTTGTCAAGACGAATAAAGCGTAAAATGCTTTGGAATCGGTTAACAGACATGGTTGTCACGATGAAGAGGAAAATCATATTGTTTCCACAGCTCGCTTAATTTTTCTTGGTTGGACATCTGGGAGCTCATCACAAGCGAAATTCGAAGAAACGCTTTCAACTCTTCATCAGTAATTGAAATCCATGAAACAGCCTTTCTTAGAAGGATTTTCTACGTTCCATTTACGATAAAAATTTTCGGGCGCACTTCTAATACAAAAAAATATATCCACTGCCGACAAATTTTTGGTAATTGGGTTAGGTCCCATAAACAATGGGGCCCTTTGACGAGCGAAATCAGAATTTTGCGTACACCACTTTATACCATCTTTGCTGTTGAAAAATGTTTCATCGTAGGTGGAACCTTGTTCATTTTGGTCACTCTTATCGTTATCAGATTCGCTGTCAATATTCAGCTCGACATTTGCATCTTCGTCAGCTATTTCAGCATCCGATTCCGCATGTTCCTGGTCAGGCAAATATTCGTTATCGCTATCAGCGCCTACAAAAGGGTCAGACTCGGCTTCATTCTTATCAGACTCGGCATCCAACATATTCCGAAAATACTCTTGCCTTTCGTCATGAGATAACCTATCCAAAGAAATTTAAATAATATAAATAATTTTGCCAAAAATAAATATTAGATTCTGAAAAGCACTAGAAACCGCAGTATTATTACAAAAACTTACCTGGAAACAGCTGCCGAAGAAAAATATTCAAAATTGCTCCCGCTATTCATATTTAATTTTTCGCAAACACAAACTTTCAAAACAAATATTCAAGATGAAGTGAAATCATCATCTTGTTCGCATAGACACACGTATTATATATGTGGTCATAATATTTTCAAAGGTCACTAGATTCGTGGTTTTCTATTCCAATTTGTAAATTGGATTTTTGAGAAATATTCTGTAAATGTACTCTTTCTAAATAATTTGTATCAAAAATTCATCACTTTTCTACTTTTAAATGTTATATTTTATCTCAATAACCTAGGGTTTCGGAAAAAATAATATGACTCCATTAACACTTTTGGAATTGGGGTCACATATGACCCCAAGCTAATAAAAGACAATTTATACAAAAAATTCAAATATTTTGTAAGTGCTGTCCAATTTTTAGATTCGACGCATAAAATATAATAACCAAGTGTGAAGAAGTTTCGTTCCAAAAATTTGGGATAAATCCGAGAACGTTAACCTATTATTTGCCAAGGCCAGCTTTGGATTTTAAGATATTTTTAAATAAAAATGACCTAAAACGAGTTTTTCTATTAAGAATTAGAATTTAAGAAAAATAATTCGGTTAATTTTTGTTTATTTAACCCTTCAGTGCTCTGAGATCAAAATTATCCATTGTGATATATCTCTGGTGCAATTATCTGCTTATTGCTCGCGAATATAAATTAAAACAACTTAGGTCATATGTATAAAAAATAGGACGCAAATATTTTTTTGTTGCAGCAAAGCCTATTCTGTTTTTTGAAATTCACTTTGATTTAATTTTGTAATTTATTCCATTAAGAGTAGTATTAATTTAATATTACCTTTTATATATATTATTATATTTGAAATTTACTTTTGTTTAATAAACTATTTAAAACTGGAAAATAAAATCGTAGAAGTTTCAAAACATGTAGGTGACACTGAAGATAATATAAAGCGACCGATTATAAAAAATAAAAAAATGTCAACAATTATAAGTAATGGCATCTTCACCGATTGACCTGAATTTTTTTTTACGTTTTTTTACAATATCCACCAAATTGGTGAGTGAGACCGGAAGAAATTCAACTATTACTTTATTACATAAAGTAATTTTATAACAAAATTGGTTAAAAGTTGTTTTAATTTATATTCGCGAGGAATAAGCACATAATTGCACCAAAGATATATCACAATGGATAATTTTAATCTCAGGAGCACTGAAGGGTTAAATAAAAAAAAATTAACCGAATTATTTTTCTCAAACTTTGCATAGTGGTTTCATAGAGTGTAATAGAAAAACTCGGTTTCGGTAATTTTTATGTAAAAATATCTAAAAATCCAAATCTGGCCTTGGCAAATAATGGTTTAACGTTCTCGGATTTATCCAAAATTTTTGGAACGAAACTTCTACACATTTGGTTATTATATGTTGAGCGTCGCATATAAAAATTTGACAGCACTTACAAAATATTTGAATTTTTTGAATAAATTGTCTTTTATTAGCTTGGGGTCATATATGACCCCAATTCCAAAAGTGTTAATGGAGTCATATTATTTTTTCCGAAACCCTAGGTTATTGAGATAAAATATAACATTTAAAAGTAGAAAAGTGATGAATTTTTTATACAAAGTATTTAGAAAGAGTACATTTACAGAATATTTCTCAAAAATCCAATTTTTCTCGAAATCCGAAACAATAAAATCCTAGTCAAAAAAATTCTGCCGGAGGGATTTACTTAAAAATTAACACAGTTAATCTTCAGCATGTATTTAATAAAACCTTGAAATAATATATTCATTTTTTTGAATTTTGTTTAAGAAAGTTTTCTCAAACTTGAAAAAGGAGTTTTAAAAATTTTATCAAAAAAATTTCCAATTTTCGGTCTCAATGCGCAATAGGTTAACAACGTGGTAATAAAACAATACTTTATATCTGAATACTTATAAGTATAGAGACCAAAAAAGAATGATGGCTTTAATCAATTTCTCTAAGTAGAAAAAATTGCCATCAAATTTCATGACGTAGTTTTTTTTTTGGCACAAAAGTGGTCTGGGGCATTTGCTATTTCTTGGCGAAATTTCATTCGATTTTGAAGTTTTATAACCTATTGAAAGGATAATTTAATAGTGATCCCGTATTATATAACAGCTTGTCGGAAAAATTAAACTATAGAACGAAATTTTCGTAAAATCTAAAAAAAAATCATATTTTCCGCATATAAACACACTTGAAATTTTCAATCGCTTTGCGCCACGACTAAACGTTTTTTGATTGGCTCTAAACTTTGTATTTCTCAGTTTTTTTGCTATTCGCATATTTCTAGGGGGTGAGACCGACAGTTTGAACAGGTTTTTTATTAAGGGCCACCCTAATATTCATATTTGCGACCTGTAGTTTGAATAAAAAGTTTACATGGGCACACAGACAAACGGACGGATGGATGGGCGGACATCGCTAAATCGACTCAGAAAGTGATTCTGAGTCGATCTTTATAATAAAAGATGGGTCTAGGTCAAATAATTTTGGTAGTTACAAACAGCAGCACAAAGTCATTATACCCAAACCACATAGTGGTATAGGGTATAAAAAGCAAATGAATTACCTATAGTATAATTATACCCTATACCACTATGTGGTTTGGGTATAATGACTTTGCGCTGAAGTTTGTACCTACCAAAAATATTTGACCTAGACCCATCTTTTATTATGCCAATCGACTCAGAATCACTTTCATGTAAACCTCTTAATCAAACTATAGGTCGCAAATATGAATAAATTTTGATGAAATTAGGTATATAAGCTCCTACCGGCCACAGGATGAATGCTATTGGAATTGGCGAAAATTAGTTTATGTTCAGACCTAAGCCCCATGCAAATGGCTCCTATGAGATCGACTTAAATTGCCAAAGTATCCAAATTATCACATAGATCCCGGTCAAATTGGATTTGTGTATGTTTATTACATCCATTTATCATTAGTTCAAAAATAAATACTGTAGGACAATTCTTAGTCATAGTCCCCATATGATGCTGAAAAATATTACACAATTATTTCTCAAATTTGGATTGTATGTGTTTTTGCAATAAATAAGTGACCTTGCCAAATATAGTCCGGATAGGTCCATTTTTCGACATATTGCCATATAAATATATACCATCCGATATGAACTTTTGCAAATCTACAGGCAAAAACATTAATAACAATGCCACTCAAATATGGTTTATGCTTATTTTCTTTATCTAATTAGCTAGACTTAAGGTATTGGGTATCGTATAGTCGGTCTAGACCGACTATAATTTTCTTACCTGTTTTTAATGATTAAATTCAAAAAGGAAAACCAATCAATGGCGTATATTATGCTAACTTGTTGCAGCATTTAAGTGCTAAATTTAAAGAAACAAGTAAAAAAATTATAGTCGGTCTAGACCGACTATGCGATACCCTATACCTTGCGTTTAGAGACCCTATCTCGTAGACCCAACTAACTGGATATAGAAAATAAGCATAAACCAAATTTTAGTGGGATTTTTATTAATTTTTTTGGCTGCAGATATGAAAAAGTTCATATCGGATACTATCTCTATGTGGGGGCTAAGTCCAAAAAAGGACCTACCCTGACCATGGTTGGTAAAGTCTCCTGAATTTTGCGAAAATATAATCAAACAAAATTTGAAATGAATCAGTGCAATATTTTTGTTTTTTGATAGATTTAATTGAAGATCAGGAAGCCTATGACTAAGAGTTGTCCCACAGGGATCGTTTTTGGACTATTCATTAGTGGATGTAATAAACACGTACAAACCCAATTTGACTAAGATCTATACGACAATTTGGATCTTATGGCAATAGCGTTCATCCCATGGCCGATAGAGGCTTATATACCAAATTTCATCAAAATGTATTCATATTTGCGACGTGCAGTTTGATTACAAGGTTTACATGGACACACAGACGGACGGACGGACGGACATTGTAAAATCGACTCAAAAAGTGATTCTGATTCGATCGGTATAATAAAAGATGGGTCTAGGTCAAATATTTTTGGTTGTTACAAACAGCAGCACAAAGTCATAATACCCAAACCACATAGTGGTATAGGGTATATATATCCCCCTTTAGCGTTAAAAACTTTTTGAAGGCAGTTTGGAACAGAATCCACCAAGGACTGAAGAAATTCTGTTGAAATCTCGTTCCACGTATTTGTGATCTCTGTTATCGTTTCATCTTTCGTTCTTGTCAAATTTGTGCATCTATTTCGCTTTAGATATGACCAGTCGTTTTCTATTACATTCAAACCAGTCTCTGTTAGAAACTTTGTGATCATACTGCTTTTATGACATGGAGCGTTATCCTGTTGGTAAATGAACCGTCAACAGGAATTAGGTCCCCTGCTCCATTAAATGAAATAGATCCCCAGAACATAACGCTTCCACCTCCATGGCTTACTTTCTGGTTTATTTACTTACTTTCTGATTAATTGTTCATTTATTCCACTCCAAAGCGACAGTTTGGAGTGTTTTGAGTGGGTCGTTCTTAAATTTCCGAACGATCTGCCGGTCCTCATAGGTCGTAGTCTTATATTTTCTACCTGTTCGGCGTAAATTCGCAGTTCGTTCCATTTTTCTATATTTGTTTATTTGATAATTAATTGTTTGTCGTGGCAATTTATACTCCTTTGCTATATTTATAACAGAAATACCCAAGTTATATTTTGTCACAATTTCTGTTCTAACAGCGTCACTTAATTCATTTGTTTTTACCATGTAAATGAATAAAAACGCAAGCTTTTATTATATTTGTAATGAAGAATAGTAAATAATTAAAAACAACAGCGACTACAAGTACAGAACTTTAACAAACAAATTAAAAAAACAATGAAATCAGTAAATGTCAAAATACTTATGCCGTTAAAATTTCTTTACTCACCCCATTATCTTGCTACAGAATAATAATATATGAACTATTTCACAAAAAAAAATTTGTACGTTTATTACTGAGGATAGGTACAAAAAGTAAAATTCAACAATAATTCCGTTATATGAAAATTGAACTTAAACAAGCAGCGAAAAGCCAATATTGCCACATGTCAAAATAAATATGCCAACCAGTGCGTTAAATTCATGGAATATCTGCAGTAGCAAATAAGGCTTCTTACAATTTAACTTGGTCTTACATCTCCAATTGAGGTGACTTCTGAAGAATTCCTTAACTTCAGAGGAATGTTTGGCCATGTTTAAATGCAGCACTGACGAGCTTTTGTGCCGTAGTCCAAGAAACTGTCGAAAGAATAGATTTTCCCAGCTTGATAGTTACCGAAAAGTCCTAGGTAGATCGGGCGGCTAACAAGATCTTGCAGACAGGTTTTTGAGATGTAAGCCTCATAATTCACATTGATTACTTTAGAAAGAGAAAAACCATCAACTACGAATATAATTGCAACCTACGGACTAAGAGATGATTCGAAGAAAAACGACCGCATTTGGTAAATGAATGAACTACGATTTGCTCCCTCAGGCACATTTCTGAGATCCCTCATTAAGCTGTTTCGAAGATGGATTTAAATGCCACTAAATTTTACACATTTCTCTAACCATCCATCTCATTGAGAAAAGATTTAAATCGCAAATTTTTTCTTTGCTCATTTCCTAAGTTACCTGACTTTTTCATTTCAAATCCATTTTCGATTTATGGCATGCTATTGAAACGTGTTAATTTTAACACATTAGAGGTTTTTCTTAGATTTTTATTACTTTTTTTTTTTTTTTTTTTTGGTTTGGTCTTATGATATTTCTGTTTTTATTTTTGACACGACATGACTTAGATGATGTTGATGATGGAAATGATGATGCTACCTTAATCTTCAAATTAAAAGCACTTTTTCAAAACGATTCAACTTCCATTGCAAAAATATCAAAAAAAAAAAAAGAAAAGAAAATAAAATAAAATAAATATGCAACTCATGTTTATTTCGCATTTGTTAGACAAAACGTCACACAGTCTAAAGCGAAAAGTCAGTCTTAAATAAAAACTAACGACGAAAAAAAACGCATCATATCTGCAAACGTGCATCATTGCAATCTAATTTTGCAGTGTTTATTTTAGCATTTTTAAATATTAAGCACCAGTTTTCGTCTTAGTTTTTTTGTTGTTTTGTTTTGTTTTATGTTGTTGTTACCAACTGTCCATTTTAAAATATAAAAAATGAGACCAGCTAAGCGTTTAGACTACAATAGAAATCTGTTGAAAGAAACCTGGATAAAATAATTTTGAGTTACAAAATTGTGCACCTTAACATTATTACACAAGCTATGTCAGAATCCATTATTTAAGAATTTCTACTTCTCTAATTTTACTGACTTCAATCTGGTTTAATTTTTTCGACTTTTCTTCAGTCTAAACCTGATACTAGATTTGTTAAGAATTCATAATAAGATTCACACAGAGTCTAGTCTAAAGCTTGTTGGTTATAAAGAAAAGAAGTTAGATTAACAAGAATCTTATAACTAAAGTTTAAATACTTAGTTAATATTCTAACATCGATTTTTAGCTCCACCTACATTTAATTTTCTGTATATTTTGCCTAGACAAGTTAGTTTGAATACTAAATAATAAATGAGATTTTTTATAAATACTTAGAATGATAGTTTGAAAGAAAACGTATCTGGCTTTATATATATATATATATATTATTTCCTATTGTTCATGGATGTGTTATTTTTGTATGGTACAGGACATGAAAGAGATCCTAAAGAGGCCTGATTGTGACAGCGTCGCAAATTATATTTTTTTTTTAGTATTACTTCAGTTTTTGAAACCTCCTGATGACTTAAAAATCTGAAATATGACACGCGTATTGTACAGAACATGAAACAGATTATGTTAGAGATTATTTTTGGATTTTTTTCTTTGTTTATTGAACTGTTAATTTTTATTAAAAAACAAATTATCAGTGTTAAATTCCTGTGTCTTAAACTCAATATTATAAACAATGTTGGGCATGGTTACTATTTTAATACAGTTGCCGTTACTGAAACTTTAAAATCTAATACCAGTTAAATTTAAAGTTAATCGTTTGGACTTTATTCCGCAGTATTATTACAACTAGCAGATTTCAGCGCTCGAAGTTCGAGTGCAATTTATAGGCAACTTTATTTTTCAACTTACCCAATTTAGAAACCAACACTTTTTTGCTTCACTATTATTGTGAATGAAGATAACAAACCCATTAACAAACACATTAACAAATTTAATAAAACACAAATAGCATATGTATAATTTTATACATGTGTAAGTAGCAACTTTAAATACAATTTACTCAAAATAAAGAAAAAATATAAAAATCTGTAAATCTGCAAAACGGCTAAAAAGAAATACCTTTCAAAATTGGGATATAAAGGTAGACCAAAGCATCGGTAACAAGAAATCGCCTAGTCTATTAATATTATAGATAATTTCTTAAGATTTGTTAGCGTTACGGTAATTGTATGGGAAAAATGTTAGAATCTGATAAATAGTGAAGAAGAACCTTTAAACGTATTAAATAGAAATATTGGCCCCAATATTTAGAATGTTCCTTAAGGATGGACATAGGCTGTATTTTTTTCTCTTCTTATATTTTTAGTGGCACCCCCCAAATAAAGTGAACTTCTAATACCATATATATTGAGTAGTATGACAGAGAGAGATTTGTAAATTTGTGTGATATCACCTGTTATTTATGTTAGTAGCCATGGCGAAAATGGGCATAATCGGATAAGTGGGCATGGCACCGAACCTACATTTAATAATTCAACACTATATATCTCGAGTATTATGCAAGTTTTTCTGATTTCTTCTATTATTAATGCGAGTAGTCGGACAAAAATCGGCGGGATCACACCAATGGGCGTGGCACTCCTTACATAAAGTATTTATTAAGCGCCGTATAACTCGAGTACTGTAAAAGTGTAATCCTTGTGACTTTTTGTGAGCACATATGTTATTTGTGTGATTAGTCGAACAAAAAATGCGCATGATCGGAGCAGAGGGCGTGGCACTTCCTATACAAAAAAATGTGAATTTCTAATCGCCAAATTCAAAAATCGCCAAAACAAAAAATCCCCAAAAATTTTCAAAAGATTTAATTTGGAAAATCCATGTTCTTCTCAAGGGCAGCTCCAAAGTAGGAATGCCGGAAAATGTGATAATTGTTGAACCGAATGAAAAAACAAAATATACTCTATATCAGCATGCATTGAAATTAAAAAAAAAAAATACAAAATAAATTAAATAAAATATTTATGAAATAAGACAAGACTAAAACCAGTCGAAAGCGATTTCGTGGAAAAACACAATATACAAAAAAGTAATAAAATGGCCATTTATTGAAAACCGCTTCAACGATTTTCTTCTTTATTCCTTTCAATAGTTTTTATTGAAATGTGTAAAAAAAAATTAAGAAAATAATAATACAAAAAAAAGCCAAAAACTTCCATTAACTGTTCGCGAAAAAATGCTCAAATCGCCAAACTCGAAAATTTCCCTATTAGCGATTATTATTATTTTTCTTTTGAAAGCGGTGATATAGCGCTATCTAAATTGTGGAGTATATTTTTGAGCAATTCCGGCCAGGTGTGTCTCACCTTATTTGGAAAATGCTACAAACACAACGACTGCAGCAACAATAATAATTACAGATAAGACATACAAATTACAATTATAATAAGAAGTACCACAAAAAAAGTTTTTTTTTTTTTTGAATTTCACTGAAATCTCGGGACCTATCTAATCGATTTTGGTGATTTTGAACAGAAATATGCCCAGGATATCAGTGAATGATCTTCACTAAAAAATAATTTTATTGGAGTGATTCTGTAATTGTCATTGCAAATCACCAATTCGCACCTCTGCTCATGTATGAAAGCTGCTTTTAATTTGATGTCGGAAAAGATTGGCCGCGAAAGTTGAAACCACACCTTATATCATCGGTTTGACAATTGTAAAGTAAACCAAGGCATAATAAGTGTGTTATTATTTCCCAACAATAATTGGGCAATGGTCCTGACTGAAAATCAAATTTGTTGTTAATTTTTGCATCATGTTCTATCAATTGCGTTTGGTAATTTACTTCGAGAATACTGGAGACTGCACAGGATAGCATTAGGAGTATGAGGCGAACTGACGTGACGTGGCGGCAGTCGTTTTAAAAAATAGTTTTTTTAGAGCCATCAAAAGTAAACGATCTCAGTGAATTTGTAAAAATCGAAAAATTGGTTACCGTTATATAATTCAATACTTTTATTTGAAAGATTTCAGTTCAATAAATATAAAAGCCGAACTATATTCTGCTTTGGGGGAGTCTGGTATTCGTTTACGACTATACAATATTGAGCGGCAGAGTTTAAGCGAACATCAAATGAGGTAGCCACGTCATAAACGGTTAAGAAAATCTCCAAATGGTATTGGATGATCGTCGGCTGAAGGTAGAAGCTAGCTGAAAGGATAGGCATTTCAAAAAGTGCTGTACATCGCATATAGATCGAAAATTTGGAGATGAGGAAGCTGGCCGCAGGATGGGTTCACAATATAACAAATACAGCATCGTGAAGATGTTTAAATAGAGTGTTTCGCGATGTTTCACCACAATAAAGCCCATTTTTTGCGTTGAGTCGTAACCATGAATGAGACATGGGCCCATCACTTCACACCTGCTGTAAGCGAACAGTAAAAACAATGGACTAGATGGGAAAACCTTGTGCAAAGAATGCGAAGACAGTTCCATGTCCAGGCAAGCTTATGACGTCTGATAATTTTTATTGATAATTATATTTATAATAAGTTATTCAAACTTATTTTAGCGTTTACGTGATGAAATTAAGGATAATTTCATAATTTTTTAATTTGTCGAAAAAGAAAATGTTGTTTTATCCAGAAAATTAACTCCGGTATTGCGATGGCAAAATCCATTAACTAATGGAATTGCTGCATTCCTTGTATTATTTTATATTTCCAAACTTGCCAACAATAAAGAGATGGAGTCTGCGGTTGATGGCTATTTTAAGGAGCTAGACAGTTATTACTGTAGGCAGATATCGAAGCTACTGGATATCGTTGGGAAAATTGAGTCGAGCTGGAAGGAGATTATGTTGAGAAATAAAGAAAATCGTTCCAAAAGTTCTAGTGTTTTCTTTGTCAGGTCGGGTTTTTCTGGGACCACCTTTGTTGCTGACACCTGAGCAACTTTCGTTTGACACTTTTATTGCTGTGAAGGCAATCGTTGTGTTTTCTTTATACCCTATACCACTATGTAGTCAGGGTATAATGACTTTGTGCTGATTTTTACAATTACCAAAAATATTTGACCTAGACCCACCTTTTATTATACCGATCGACTCAGAATCATTTTCTGGGTCGATTTAGCGATGTCCGTCAGTCTTTTAGTCTGTCCATCTGTGTGTCCATTTAAACCTTGTGATCAAACTACAGGTCACAAATGTGAACATATTTTGATGAAATTTGCTATGTGAGCTTCTATCAGCCATAGCATGAAAATCGGTGCATGTTCAGACATAGTCCCCATACAAATGACACCTATAAAATCGACTTAAATTGCCATATGATCCAAATTATCATATAGATCTAGGTCAAATTGGGTTTGTATATGTTTATTACACCCATTAATCAGTAGTCTAAAAATAAATTTTATAGGATAATTCCTAGTCATAGCCCCCATATAAAGCTGCTTCCCGATATTCACTTAAATCTATCAAAAAACAAAAATATTGCACAGATTTTTTTCAAAATTGGTTTGTATGTGGTTTTGCAAAAAAATAAGTGACCTTAATAAATTTGGCCAGGATTGGTCCATTTTTCGACCTAGTCCTCATATAAATATAGCATCCGATATTAACTTTTTCATATTCGAAGGAAAAATAATTAATAACAAATTTGGTTTGTGCTTATTTTCTATATCCAATTAGTTGGGCCTAAGTGATAGGGTCTCGAAACGCATGGTATATGTTATCGTATTGTCGGTCTACAGCGACTATAATTTTTATACCCTATACCACTATGTGGTTTGGGTATAATGACTTTGTGCTGTTGTTTGTAACAACCAAAAATATTTGACCTACACCCATCTTTAATTATACCGATCGAATCAGAATCACTTTCTGATTCGATTTAACGATGTCCGTCCGTCCGTCCGTCCGTCCGTCTCACTGTGGCTCAAATTTTGATTTCATTGGCCAAAAGTCAAATTTTTTTTTGTCATCGATTTTTAAAATTTTTACTCCTTTTTGTAGCTTATATATCCAGATTAAGGTAGCCAAAAAATTAGGTTAAACTATTGATAATTGTGGGCGTGGCATGCTGTCAAACTCAACTGTTTTTTTTAATTCAGCAAAAGGTGTTTTTTTTTGTTTTTTATCAAAAATAAATGGTTACTACTCGCAAGCTATCATCGATATTGGCCTGCGGTCTTTTTTATAATGTTAGTAGGATTATAGTCTTTAGTTTTTGTAAGTAGTCACAGTTCTAACGTTTGATATTAGGGGCGTTATGAAATATTTATGAAACCACTATATTTTTCTCAAATTTAAACTTTAGTGGAATAGAACTTCTAAAGGAAGTAAGGGAACAAGAAACGTATACCACCCGGAGAAAGGCGAATGTATCCTGTTTAACCCTATATATACTTTTGCACCCCCCACGAGCCCCCGGTAGAACACTTTTTTCATTTTAATGAAATTACTCTAAAAAAATTACTCTAAAAAAAATTTTGTTTTTTTACTTTAGACTACGTAAAAGTAAAATAATTAAATAAAATACCTGCGAAAGGGTTTATTGGCTTTGTTTTGATCAGCAAAAAAATAAGTCATAAAATGATCACAATAGGTTCTACAGTAAACAAATGATCTCTTTCTTAATTTACCTGTTGTCAAATTTAAGGGTCAACCAAAGTCATAAACAATTTTATAAGTTTGTCAATAATCGCGGCACTAAACCACTAAAGATAAAAAACCACCCCATATTGGCGAGAAACTAATTAGTTTTACCTGATATTGAAGTCTGGATAACAAGTGCAGTTTTGTTCAATTTAAGTACTACCTGCTATGAAATTAAAGATCAATGTGTGAATAACATGTACCTAAAAATGTATAAAATGACGGATTCTATAAGGGATTACTCAATAATAAGTTAATACTTCAAGTGTACGGACGTATATTCGCAAGTGATAAAAAGTGATAAAAAAGTGATAACAGACGCAAATAAAAATATTGAGAAAAATATGGAGAACTTTAGTTATAAAGAACTGGCCGAAGAGTATTTTCGAAACAAAAACCAGGAAGATGTTCTTAGTTACGTTAAAATAAAATTAAACTTAAATTCGTCTAGTACCGAAATACAAGAGCAATTATCTAATTTCGTCAAAGTACTAAAAAAACGATTGAAAGAAGTTAACTACTGTAAACAAAAGTTTTATAATAAAAGTGCAAACTGGTTAGAAGGCCAACTTAATGTTGGTGGAGAAACAGCAAAGCTAGATAAGGCTGGAAGACCACGCAAATCATTGGACAACTGCAGCGATAGATCTAAGAGGCGGAAACTTAAAAATTTTAACGAGGAAATTGGTTCTACAAATATAAAAGAATCTTTTCTACATCAATTACGAGCACAAAACCAATTAACAAAAGTGGATATCATTGAAAAAACTTGTAATGCTAGTCCAGTGAGAACAAAGCGAATTCTTAAAAGTATACCAACTCCGAGCGATGCAAAACAGTTCACAAATGAGGAGGCATTAGCATTATTTCTGGATTTGAAATTAACAAAACACCAATATATTCAGCTCAGATTGCGTGCGATTGAAAAAGGCTCAAATATGTATCCAGCATATCATCACATAACAGCTGCTAAAATAGACTGTTTGCCATCAAAGGACACTATTACAATCACACCAATTTCGGCAGAAGTACAACTACAATCTTTACTTGATCACACAGCCAAACGCTTGCTACAATCAATAACAGGAACTGAGTTAAAGAAATATGGAAACACAAAGTTAATTCTATTTTGTAAATGGGGATGTGATGGTTCTTCGGGAAAATATTTCGGACTCAGATATGTTCATGGTATCATTTGTACCATTGCGATTGAAAAAGATTTTGGAAGATTCGGAGCCTTCGAGTAGTACAACGCAAACAATGGATATTTGGAAAAATGAGACACCATCTTCTACGAAATACTGCAGGCCAATCAAATTTGAATTCAAAAAAGAAAGTCATGATGCCATTAACAAAGAAGTTAGTGATATCAAGGCCCAAATAGCAACACTACAGCCATTACAATTACAGTTAGATGGGCAGCAAATTGAAGTAAGCTACCAATTAGTGCTGACAATGATAGATGGAAAAGTAGGTCAGGCTTTGACTAACACGAAGGCTGCATCCAGCTGCATTATATGCCAAGCAACATCAAGCCAATTAAACCAAGTCCCGACAAAATCATTCGATAATACCGATGCCTTCGAATTTGGATTATCACCACTACATGCAAGAATACGACTTATGGAACACATACTAAAAATCAGTTATGATTTGGATTTCGGGCCTTCAGGATCAATAAGAAACAACGAAACCAACAAAGAGTTAAGAAGTTCAAAAAAGAAACATGTTCAAGATGAATATCGCAAATTTGGATTGATTATAGATCAGCCAAAACAAGGGTCAGGCAATACAAATGATGGCAATACCGCAAGAAGATTCTTTTCAGATCCAGAAACAGCATCTGAAATAACAGGAGTGGATTTAAACCTTATTTTCAGATTTAAAATAATCCTAGAAGTACTTGCGTGCAATGAAGAAATTGACTCTAGAAAATTTGGAGATTATGCTAAGGAAACTGCAAAAATATATACAACCAACTACCCATGGAGAAATATGTCTGCAACAGTCCACAAAATCCTTTATCATGGAGAAGATGTCATTAAATATCATTTGGTGCCACTTGGAGATCTATCAGAGGAGGCTCAGGAAAAAAGGAACAAGGATTACAGATTTTATAGACAGCACAATACTAGAAAAATGTCACGAAATTCCACAAATGAAGATCTATTTAATATATTATTGGCAACGTCAGATCCGTTCATCTCCAGTATTCGAAATCAATGGAAAGTGGAACATCGGGATTTAGATGAAGAAGCCAAAAAACTACTAAAGAACAGAAATAGCACAGAACAAAATATGGAATATTTGCAATCAATATTTGAGTCTAATGAATAATAATTATAATTGCCTTTCATTGTTATTTAAGTACGAAAAACATAGTATTAGTAAAAAATAATAATAAACAGAACCTACCATTGTTACAAATGCTATTTAAATCTATTGCAGTTTTTATTCTTAAAAGGTTTCCCACATATGAATGCAATGTTTTAATAGATAAGAAAGATTCAAAAAATAAGAACCCATATTTTCATATCAAAATTAAAAAAAAAATTAGAATCATTGCGCTAATGTTTAGCAGATTTATTTAGCTAGTGTAACAAATTAGGCAGCAAACACTAATAAATTTTTCTGTAGTAATAATAATATTCCTTGAGTGTAAGCAAATTGCAAATTTGATAGCAAACATTTTTAATTTTTTAGTAATACTAGTTAAATTTCTAGTGAATTTTACTATTTTGTTGCGTGTAAAAATTTTTTTGAGTGTAAAAATTTTTTTGAGTGTAAGCATTAAAAAAATTTCATTATTACAAAAAATGTTTATAATAATTATTTAACTCCAAATATGACACTTTCTAATAAATAAAAATAAATAAAAAAAAACATACATCACGCTAAAAGTTAAAAAAAATCAAAAGTTAAACTTTGACCTAGAATTCCTTAAAAAGTACTTAATCAATTTAAATGAAATTCACACTGAGTCAAGATCAACTATCTATCTATCTATTAAAAAAAACAGTACTAAAATATTTTGATCGGTTCAAAAGTTACAGAATTTTGGCCAATGAAAAATGATTTTCAGCCACTGTGCGTCTGTGTGTCCATGTAAAGCTTGTAATCAAACTACAGGTCGCAAATATGAATATATTTTGATGAAATTTGGTATTTAATCTTTTGTCGGCCATGGGATGAACGCTATTGAAATTGGTGAGAATCGGTCCATGTTCAGACCTAGCCCCCATACAAATGACCACTATGAAATCGACTTAAATTGCCATAAGATCCAAATTATCATACAAATCTTAGTCAAATTGGGTTTGTGTGTATATATTACATCCATTAATAAGTAGTCCAAAAATGATCCCTATTGGACAACTCTTAGTCATAGGCCCCATATAGAGCTGCTTCCCGATCTTCACTTAAATCTATCAAAAAACAAAAATATTGCACTGATTCTTCTCAAATTTTGTCTGTATATATTTTTGCAAAATACAAGAGACTTTACCAAACATGGTCAGGATCGGTACATTTTTGGGCCTAGTCCCCATATAGATATAGCATCCGATATGAACTTTTTCATATCTGCAGCCGAAAAAATTAATAAAAATCCCACTCAAATTTGGTTTATGCTTATTTTCTATATCCAGTTAGTTGGGCCTGTGAGATAGGGTTTCTAAACGCATGGTATAGGGTATCGTATAGTCGGTCTAGACCGACTATAATTTTCTTACTTGTTGAGTTTGTTTTTTATTACAAAAGTACATTTTTGGAACTAAAATCGGTTAATAAAATAAACAGTATATTATATTATTGTCTTCCAAAATATTCAAAGAAATTTCTGTTTAATACTGTTGTGAATATCGAATATTTGACTCTATTTAGTAAAATTAAAATTAGTTTTATCAGCGCAAAATATCTTGACTTGAGCGTTTACGGTTTAATCAATAGCTTTGGAAAGAGTAAAGCTAAATTTGATGCGCTTCGCCACACCCATCATAACGATATTTGATTTAGTCGATTTTTGTTTTTTTGGTTTTGTTTGGCGATTATTGTTCTTTGTGATTTTGGCAATTTTTGTTTTGCGTGTTATGATTTAATTTTGGAATTTTTCTTATTCGCGCTTTTCGGTTTTGGCGATTTTGGATTTTCGCATGTATTGTTTATTTGCGATTTTCGGTTTTGGCAGTTTTTGATTGAGGCGATTTTTTGTTTTGGCGATTTATGTTATTAGCGATTTTCGGTTTTTGCGATTTTTGACTTGCAATTTTTTTTTTTGTTTTTGGTTTTTTTGATTTTTTTTGTGGCGAGTTTTGATTTTGGTGATTTTTGATTTCAGCGATTTTTGGTTTTGGCGATTTTTGTTTTTTGTGTGTTTTGATTATTGGCGTTTTTTAATTTTGGAATTTTTGTCATTCGTGATTTTCGGTTTTGGCAATTTTTGATTTTTGCATGTTTTGTTTTTTGCGATTTTTGTTATTCGCGATTTTCGGTTTTGGCAAATTTTGTTATTGTTGATTTTTGTTTTTGGCGATTTTTGTTATTCGCGATTTTAGGTTTTGGCGATTTCTGACTTTGGCAATTTGTGTTTTTTTTTTTTTTAATTTGGCGAATATTTATATTAGCGATTTTTGGCTAACGATTTTTGTTTTTCCGATTTTCGATTTACGTAATTTTTGATGTTTGTGATTTTTGTTATTCGCAGTTTTCGGTTTTGATGATTTTTGAATTTGGCAATTTTTGTTTTTTGCGAGTTTTGATTAATGGCGTTTTTTGATTTTGGCTATTTTTGTTACTCGCGATTTGCGGTTTTGGCGATTTTTAATTTTGGCGTGTTTTGTTTTTTCTTTTGCGATTTTTGTAATTCGAGTTTCGGTTTTGGTAATTTTTGATTGTTGAGGCCATTTTTTTGTATTGGCGTTTCTTTTTTTATTAGTGATTTTAAGTTTTTTGGCGATTTTTGACTTTGGAAATTTTTGTTATTTTTTTTTTGGTAATTTTGATTTTGGAGATTTTTTCTTGGGATTTTTGAGATTGGCAATTTTTCTATATTAGCGATTTTTGATTTGTGTGATTTTTGTTATTCGAAGTTTTCGGTTCTGGCAATTTTAGGTTTTGTCGCTTTTTTTTTGATAATTTTTGTTTTTCGCGATTTTCGGTTTTAGCGTCTACTCATATTGGTAATAATGTACTTGTCAAAAGTTTCAAGACTGTCTCTTTGATAGTACTTCATATTTTTTTGTATGGTGGGTGCCACGCCCATTGGTCCGATCCCGCTCGGACCAATTTAGTTTAATATGTACTTGTACATTAGGGTGAAAGCCATTTTTTTTGGAATTTCGAGTCGGATTATTTTGACACTGGATCTAAAACTTTAGTGCACAAAATTTGAGCCAAATCGCAGCACAATGCTTTCTGGACGCGCATTTTTTATATGTAAATATTATAAAAAAAAATCATTTTTCAAAAAAATTTTGATATTAATAATTGCATTTCAATTAAATTAATTAATGAACCATAATCTAGAGTAAATTATCTTTCTAATAAAATAACAAAATCTATTATAGATTGAAAAACAGCCAAGTTATATTAAGTTCCCCAGGCAATAAATGCGTCGCAGACCACTTGATTAAGAAAATCGAGCTCACATTTTTAAAGACATTGAAAGACATTTCGGCATTCTTCTGATCCCAAAATGATCTTATTTAAAAAATTTTGCATCTCGTCTATTGTTATGCCGTTCTAAATTAATGTCAAAACGGTATGTATTTTTAAGCACTACTTCAAAATCTCCAATTTTACTTTTTCAAAAATTTTGTTGAAGGAATTTTCCGAAATCACCGATTGGACTTTAAGGTCTTATTAACAAAATATATCTAATTAAAAATACCAAATATTGTAGGTATCCTGTTCTTAATTTGGGGACGGCAGCGTTTTTATTTCAGCGGATTTGAAGAAAAATTTGATTTTTCATACTTTTTCAACTGTTAGGCTTCATCTTTGTGGTATTTTCATATTTAAAATATCTTTTGTCAAAATATTATACTACTTAGTACAACTTCTCAATCCTGTAAATTAATGTTAAATCTAAACACTATAAATTGTCCCCCTTTAAGGTCAAAAGTCAAATTTAAGGAGATTTACATTAAAACAAAATATCGAAATAATAATGTGATTTTTCATAATTTTTCAACTTCATCTACATCTCTACATCTCTTTGGTATTTTCAGATTCCTAATATCTTTTGTCAAAATATTAGACTACTTGATATAAGTTCTCAATCTTGTAAATTAGGGTTAATTTGAAAAACATTAAACTGTCCCTCTTTAAGTTAAAAAGTCAAATTTAACGAGATTTATATTTATTTTGTTTTTAACAAAATATCGAAATAATATATATTTTGGAAGGATTTCGATAAAACTTGTTTATAATATATTAATAATTCGAAAAAAATAATATTCTGGACTTATTTTCTGAAATTAACCCGTGGGGTAAGAATATTATATATTATATATTAAAATTAGATGTTAACAATTCTCTAAATGTTGGAGGTGCCAAGCCCACTTGATAAATCCATAATAAAAAAGCCTAATTTTCCTTTCAAGACGATCGGTCCATTGGTGTAGTCTCCTATAAACCACAAACAAACAAACGTACAAACATTTTTATACGAGTATATAAGATTGAGTTAAGCCTAAAGGTATGCAGAGTGATGGTAGGATTAAGTCATTACCTTTATTTTGTATTTATTTTTATTGGGAGTTTTGTTTTGGAAAAATTGTCCTATTTGCAATATTGTTAAACTAACCTGAAGCCTTTCGAGGGCTACTGTTCATAAAACTAATTGCAGCTCGTTGGCTGAATAGTTTTGAAATCTAATCCTTTATATGCTATAAGCCGTTTAGACAGCCATTTATCTTTGTAAACTTTACATTACACTTGTGACACTGTCTCTAACTTTTTATTTTGGCTGGCAACTTTTGAGAAATTAAATTGAATTTCGCATATTTCTTAACCACGTTTCGTACATCAATCAAGACCATTAATTAAAGAAAATGTTTAGGCAAACACAACATCAGCATGTCAGGTACATCTCTCTAACTTCTAGACATGACACCTTACACAGACGTCTGCTGCACAAATAAATAAATGTTTATTCTACAACATGTGAAAGTAATCGGGTTGGATTTATATTAATTAAATTTAAATTAAACACTTTAAAACAGCGTGTAATTGTACTGTGGGCGATTTTTTTTTCCACATTTCATAGTCACTTACACGTCTACAACAACAAAAGAAATCAAGCAAAATCTAACGAGTGGTGGGAGTAAATGAGACTTCATTTAACACTTTATACATTATGGGAAATGACATGAAAATAAGGCGCAATGAAACCCACCAAAAAAAGTCACAACATTTTGTGGTACGAGTACATTGACAAATGCTAATGAGCAGGACATGTTTGTTTTATGTTAATGAATGTTACACACATACACACATTCATTCATATACAGAAGAAATGACCACGACATTCGGATGACCAATTTGGCAGACTTATTTTTCATTTCCATTTCCTTCAGATACAATTTTACTTTCACATGAATGAAATACTCAAGTTTAGTTTTATGTTACTGGTTTTAAGTTATGCGCATTTTTCCTCTTCAAATCAGGTTAAACGCTGCTATATGTCTGTCCCATGATAAACCTATTGAAGTGTTAAAAATTCCATTAGATTGGAACAAGTCAACAACCATACAAAAAATATCATTTAACAGACATTCAATGTTATGTCTTTTGTTTGTTTGTTGTTTTTTTTTTTTAATATTTTTTTTTTTTGATGGTGATGCAGCAGCATAATTTTTCGATAAATTTTTTAATGCAATTCGGATTGTGTTTATTTATTTGTTTGGCATCGTGTCTCTGTATGTTTGTGATCGATACATGATCGTGACCAAACGCCAACATGAAAAGAAAGGTGGAGATTTCAATGCCAAAATTGGGAAGACAAACCAGTAAGAGAAACAAATCGAACAAAACGAAATTGGGAAGGTTTTCTTGGGTCGACTACCTAAACCTAAGCAGGATTTAAAATCCTAACATCTGTACTTCCATTTTAGTGAAAGGATTCGGTTTCTCTATAGTCGAAGAATATTTTTATTTATTTATGCTGTTAACTAACACTGGTTTGGGTTATGTGACATATTAGGGTGGCCCTTAATAAAAAAAAGTGTTCAAACTGTCGGTCTCACCCCCTAGAAATATGCGAATAGCAAAAAAACTGAGAAATACAAAGTTTACGACCAATCAAAAAACGTTTAGTAGTGGCGCAAAGCGATTGAAAATTTCAAGTGTGTTTATATGGGGAAAATATGACTTTTTTTCAGATTTTACGAAAAATTCGTTTTATAGTTTAATTTTTCCGACAAGCTGTTATATAATTCGGGATCAGTATTAAATTATCCTTTCAACAGATTATAAAACTTCAAAATCGAATGAAATTTCGCGAAGAAATAGCAAATTCCCCAGACCACTTTTGTGCCAAAAAAAACTAGTTCATGAAATTTGATGACATTTTTTTCAATTTTGAGAAATTGATTAAAGCCATCATTCGTTTTTGGTCTCTATACTTATAAGTATTCAGATATGAAGTATTGTTTTATTACCACGTTGTTAACCTATTGCGCATTGAGACCGAAAATTGGAAATTTTTTTGATAAAATTTTTAAAACTCCTTTTTCAAGTTTGAGAAAACTTTCTTAAACAAAATTTTAAAAAATGAATATATTACTTCAAGGTTTTATTAAATACATGCTGAAGGAGGGATTTACCTCCGCTAGATTTTTTTTGACAAGGATTTTATTTTTGCGGATTTCGAGAAAAATTGGATTTTTGAGAAATATTCTGTAAATGTACTCTTTATAAATAGTTTGTATCAAAAATTCATCACTTTTCTACTTTTAAATGTTATATTTTATCTCAATAACCTCGGGTTTCGGAAAAAATAATATGACTCCATTAACACTTTTGGAATTGGGGTCACATGTGACCCCAAGCTAATAAAAAGACAATTTATTCAAAAAATTCAAATATTTTGTAAGTGCTGTCCAATTTTTAGATGCGATGCATAACATAAAATAACCAAATATGTAGAAGTTTCGTTCCAAAAATTTTGGATAAATCCGAGAACGTTAACCCATTATTTGCCAAGGCCAGCTTTGGATTTTAAGATATTTTTAAATGAAAATGACCTAAAACGAGTTTTTCTATTAAACTCGTTGATACCACTATTTAGAATTTAAGAAAAATAAGTCGTTTAATATTTATTTATTTAACCCTTCAGTGCTCCTGAGATCAAAATTATCCATTGTGATATATCTCTGGTGCAATTATCTGCTTATTGCTCGCGAATATAAATTAAAACAACTTAGGTCATATGTGTAAAAAATAGGACGCAAATATTTTGTTATTGCTGCAAAGTCTATTCTGTTTTTTTTAATTCACTTTGATTTAATTTTGTAATTTATTCCATTAAGGCCCAGTTTTTGAGATGTCAGTTAAACCTAGTTTAGTTAAACCGAGAATTATTTTTTTCAGAAATGTCCAAATTCATAAAGGAATTGATGAGTAAATTCTGGGTTTAACAAAACTAGTTTTAACTGATATCTCAAAATCTGGGTCTAAGAGTAGTATTAATTTAATATTACCTTTTATATATATTATTATATTTGAAATTTACTTTTGTTTAATAAACTATTTAAAACTGGGAAATAAAATGATAGAAGTTTCAAAACATGTAGGTGACATTGAAGATAATATAAAGCGACCGATTATAAAAAATAAAAAAATGTCAACCATTATAAGTAATGGCATCTTCACCGATTGACCTGAATTTTTTTTTGACGTTTTTTTACAATATCCACCAAATTGGTGAGTGAGACCGGAAGAAATTCAACTATTACTTTATTACATAAAGTAATTTTATAACAAAATTGGTTAAAAGTTGTTTTAATTTATATTCGCGAGGAATAAGCACATAATTGCACCAAAGATATATCACAATGGATAATTTTAATCTCAGGAGCACTGAAGGGTTAAATAAAAAAAAATTAACCGAATTATTTTTCTTAAATTTTACATAGTGGTTTCATAGAGTGTAATAGAAAAACTCGTTTTCGGTAATTTTTATGTAAAAATATCTAAAAATCCAAATCTGGCCTTGGCAAATAATGGGTTAACGTTCTCGGATTTATCCAAAATTTTTGGAACGAAACTTCTACACATTTGGTTATTATATGTTGAGCGTCGCATCTAAAAATTGGACAGCACTTACAAAATATTTGAATTTTTTGAATAAATTGTCTTTTATTAGCTTGGGGTCATATGTGACCCCAATTCCAAAAGTGTTAATGGAGTCATATTATTTTTTCCGAAACCCTAGGTTATTGAGATAAAATATAACATTTAAAAGTAGAAAAGTGATGAATTTTTGATACAAAGTATTTAGAAAGAGTACATTTACAGAATATTTCTCAAAAATCCAATTTTTCTCGAAATCCGCAAAAATAAAATCCTAGTCAAAAAAAATTCTGGCGGAGGGATTTACTTAAAAATGAACACAGTTAATCTTCAGCATGTATTTAATAAAACCTTGAAATAATATATTCATTTTTTTGAATTTTGTTTAAGAAAGTTTTCTCAAACTTGAAAAAGGAGTTTTAAAAATTTTATCAAAAAAATTTCCAATTTTCGGTCTCAATGCGCAATATGTTAACAACGTGGTAATAAAACAATACTTCATATCTGAATACTTATAAGTATAAAGACCAAAAAAGAATGATGGCTTTAATCAATTTCTCAAAGTTGAAAAAAATGTCATCAAATTTCATGAACTAGTTTTTTTTGGCACAAAAGTGGTTTGGGGCATTTGCTATTTCTGGGCGAAATTTCATTCGATTTTGAAGTTTTATAATCCGTTGAAAGGATAATTTAATACTGATCCCGAATTATATAACAGCTTGTCGGAAAAGTTAAACTATAAAACGAAATTTTCGTAAAATCTGAAAAAAGTCATATTTTCCCCATATAAACACGCTTGAAATTTTCAATCGCTTTGTGCCACGACTAAACGTTTTTTGATTGGCCCAAAACTTTGTATTTCTCAGTTTTTTTTACTATTCGCATATTTCTAGAGGGTGAGACCGACATTTTGAACACTTTTTTTTTCCTCCATATAACGAAGGGCCACCCTAGTGGCATATATATATATATATCATACCATGTTTATGTGAGCGTTAAAGGGGACCCCCCATATTTAGCTGGTATCGGACTACAATGGATGTTGACATACAGATTGCGCTGTAGATATTTAAGTCTCTCACTTTCAATGACATTCTCCTTGAAGTTTTTTTCTAAAATCTAAATTTTTAATAGTGAAATTGTTTTCGTTTCTTTTAATCGTTGTTTAACTCCTTAACCACAAATATCATTTTTGTGTGCGTGCTAAATTGCGTTGAAATTTTGTTGTTGTTACATGTGTAATTCACTGCCATATTGTAAAAAAAAAAATAAAGGAAAGTACTTTTCAATTATTTGGATTCTTTTTACATAAAAATTCTTAAGTTTTGCGTGTTTTTCGCTATTTTTGGTAGTAGTAGCTTGCTTGTTGGTTCCACAAAACTTGGAAAACCAACCCCATTTCTGTTCGTGAAATATTTATACCACGTTTAGAAGATCAGGTAAGAACTGGCTGCTAATTTAGAACAGAAGCACAATTAGTTTGTATGATTTAATCTCATAGTATGGTACGAACAGGTGTTCGTCTCAGACCCCACCGTAATTGCAATTAGAGCTCTTTACGAAACTTTAACATATGAAACTTTATTTGACAAATCAGAGAGATCATGAAGCAGCAGCGATCCAACTGTCCGAACTCTATTTCTGGGAAGCGCTGGACAACGGCATACAAAACATTCGATACTCTCCACTTCCTCTCCACACCTTCAGGCATTCAAAGTGTCTTTCAATGTCACTCAATGAGGAGCTAAATTAATGCATTTGTGGGTTTTCGACTCAGAGTTGGGATGATTTGTCTTGTCTAATCCAAACTAATCCAATAGCCCATCCACAGTTTGTTATACCAGTAGTGAAGGGTGTTTTTTTGTCTTAGATAGAACTTACAAAGAAGTTAGCTACCAAACGAACTGCCATATAGCGCTCGCTTCTTTACATTTATAATCAGTATACTTTGGCAAATTATCACGAGTAGATTCACGCTTGGGCAACGCTATCAAATTATCCAAATTTACTTTGAAAGTAAGATATCGATTCGCGCACCATATAAACGATGTTTCGTCGCAAAATTGTTGCTAATATTGAGGCTCATTTTTGGATTAACGGGTTTGTTAATAAACAAAATTTCCGCATATGCGTGAGCTCAAGTTACGGTCCTTACCGCACCATGATCAATGATTATTTGTTTGAAAATATGGATATCGGCTTATTGGTTTCGAGAAATCGACCTGTGAATTGACCTCCAAGATCGTGCGATTTGACACCTCTCGGCTATTTCTTGTGGGGCTGCGTGAAGTCACTGATTTTTGTTAAATACAAATGCCGCCCTGTAGGCCGACATTGTTCGCGTTATTTGTGACATGCGGCCATCAATGCTCAAAAAAGTGGCCCTAATTGGACGGTCAGAATACACTTCGTAAAGAGCAGCTGCGGTGGTCATATGCTTGCAGTTATTTGTCTTGCGAATAAAAGAATTCTTTTGAGAAAAAATTAAATTTTTGTGTTATTTTTTTCAATTTTAAGTTTTAACGGGTTTGGAAAACTCCAACATAAAGAGAACTTCGCTTCCATGATACTAAGTCCACTGGAACCTCTATAATTCCCCGTCTGCCAGCTCAGCAGCTTTGCAGTTCCATCATTTATGGAACGTCCGTCACCTGGAGTACTTTCAGGCCAGAATTCCCTGGTAGTTATTGGGTGTTATTGATACCTGTTAGAAACTAAAAATTAAGACTTCTTTGAAACTTTTAAAGGTTCTCCTGGTCTAAGCAAATCCTTTCGCAAAGGGGAAAACATCTTGTTTGAAAACATGAACAATTTAGTTCCCTGGATGTTAATAGATTTGTCTTTATATTTGATGTCCGGTGGCCGATATGTTAGCTAAGGTCCCTGAGAATGGGTTCTCAAGAGAGTTAGTAAGTTATAGTTCAAGCTAAATAAAATTTTGTTTTATAGGTTGACAGGTTGAAATAAAAACGTGCTTATAATGATTGGCAAATTATGATTGCCTTCTCCACTATATTTTTTTCAGTGATGAATTCTTTAATCGACGCAAATCCTTACAGCAGAGCTATTTATTTATGTTTGGAAACAGGAAATAATCGCATAATCGTAGCCCGTTTTTGCAACAAGTATATGTAAACTCTGTGAATAATATTCGCCGGTGATTATTTTTCCCCTTTTCAAGGTAATAGATGTGTATGATACATCATGCATCCCAAAAAACTGTTGCGATGACCTTGTTGGCCGAAATTCTTTGTTGCAAGTTCACCTGAAAAGGCCACTGCGTTGATTCTTCTCTGTCTTTGCTATGTTTTGATGACAAAACGGCCCAAAAACTGCCTCGGATTACAGTAGACACTCCTTTGAAGTGGAGCTATCGTGCCACCCATTCAGCGAATAGCTTTTTCATATCCGAATGTCCATGAGAAATGTGGTGTACCTTCTCAGTTGAGATGCCTATATCCTAAAATACCCACCCCATTCTCCGATCATCCAGTATCATTCCATGGTTTTCACTTTTGTCACTTTTGTTGGTACGAACACAATGGATTTCAGTAAAACACTTTCTAACTATTTTAATTGATGGTGCTGGGTTTCCATTGTATTTATCAAGTCTTTCCTTGGTTTCGGTGATATTTTTCTGTCGTAAAAAATTGTTTTATTAACACTTTTTTCCAATTTGCAAAAATTCTCGAGGGAGTCTGCTCTCCATGGCTGTCAAATACAAACCTTGTTTAATTTTGGGGCTGATCAATCATAAGTTCCAAATTAGGGGAATTGACGTGATATCTGATGTTTGTTTCGATTGTGTGGTGACGAAGAATAAGTAGCAGACAATTTGCATTATCTCTATTAATTTCTGGTGCAATCGCGCAGTCGAGGAAAGTTTTTTTATACGTATTTATTTCAGGAGTAACTGATTCACATGAATCCTTGGATTATGATAGAATACTTAAAGGAGAACAAGTTGGACTAATATTATCTGAAGAAGATTCTCAAATAAATACAACAGCATAAAATACTCTTCCACAACAACTTCAGCCCAAGGAATCACTGTGAACCGAGAACTTTTTGTTTTCCTCTTAACCTAACCTGGCTGACAAAATCGTCGTTCTTCCTGCTATTATTTGTATTCATCAGTGAGATAGACTAAATTTAAAACTTCTTACAAAGACATATCTAGAAAACAAGAAGTTCATGGTATGTTTTCCACTAAAAAAAAACTGTACTTCCGTACATGTACATATTGTCCATTTTCTAAAATTTTTGTGATTCCTATTTCATAAAGGAACTTCGAAGCTCGATTTCGATAAACTATAGTTAAAATTTGCCTAACATATTAGTTATTTATAACAAAACAGGTACAGAATAAACGAGAACTTTCAAGGTGTACAATATTGTTTCCTATAATCCCTAAAAGTTAGGCTCTCAATCCATAGGTTACCTTCCCTATAAAAACACAATTTTAATCTGTTCAAAAAATAAAACAACAAAAAATATATACATTTTTTTATTGTATATTTCTACACGCCAACAAAAATTCCAAAATTGTGTTTTTATTTGTCCTCCTCAAACTTGAGCTGAGAAATTAGGTGAATTCATGACAACTACAATACTGCTGCCGCCACCGTCACAACTCTTAAGGAAGGAAACTACCAAAAAAAAAAAAAAAAAAAAAAAAATCACTTAGCAAAGTGCAATGAATGGAGTGCGTTTCTTTATGGAACTTTATGTATTTATTTTGACGGTATTTTAGATTGCATGTTTGCCATTTGTTGTCTTATTTTTTATTTGGCGATGACTGGATTTTTGTTTGTTTTCTTTTTGGTTTGCCTCTAAAAGAAAGTGTTCTGGAGTGGATTTTTTGATTATTATTTTTTTTTTAAATTCATTTTGCAGTTTTGGTGGCATGTTAGCAATCACGCGGATTATTTGTGTATGTAATCGCAGTTGACAATCTGTGAAGTTCCAGAAAATGGAGAAAAAAAAATCAAAAAAGCTTTCTGGTCAAGATTTGAAACTTCTTTTTAGGACAAAATTGCTTTTGCAATAAACAATAAATTTCACTCGTAAAAGCAAAAGTAAATGTTGAGACCATATACAGATGCGGTTTGAATGAAAAATAGAGAAAACTTCCATAATCTATTATAACATAACAATTATTATAATGTTTAATACAATCACTGCTGAAGGCTGCAAGGCCAGAAAATGGTCTGATTAAGAATACATATATGTATGTGTTCTTCTTCTTTTCTTATACGCACCATTGAAATGATTGTGAAATTTGTAATTTGCCGTTTGGCACCCGTTGAAAACTTGATGATGAATTATATTTATGTGGATACGTACTTAGCCAAAATAAAGTCAGATTAAGTTTATCTAACTGGATTACAGTAGATGGTAAGATAAACGTATTAAATATTTAGATTTAGCAGCTTGTAATCTTGTTTCACAATCATTGGATGTATGTCCAAAATGCCAAGTGCTCAATTAAATAACGATTACACCTTTTGCAATAGGTTTGGCCCTGCTTCAAAAGCGACAAATACTTCAAATAACATCGAAGTATATACATTAGGGTGGCCCTTCGTTATATGGAGGGAAAAAAAAGTGTTCAAACTGTCGGTCTCACCCCCTAGAAATATGCGAACAGCAAAAAAACTGAGGAATACAAAGTTTTGGGCCAATCAAAAATCGTTTAGTCGTGGCGCAAAACGATTGAAGATTTAAAGTGTGTTTATATGGGGAAAATAAGACTTTTTTTTTCAGATTTTACGAAAATTTCGTTCTATAGTTTAATTTTTCCGACAAGCTGTTACATAATTCCGGATCAGTATTAAATTATCCTTCCAAAAGGCTATAAAACTTCAAAATCCTATGAAACCTCGCCAAGAAATAGCAAATGCCCCAGACCACTTTTGTGCCAAAAAAAAACTAGGTCATGAAATTTTATGGCATTTTTTTCAACTTTGAGAAATTGATTAAAGCCATCATTCTTTTTTGGTCTCTATACTTATAAGTACTCAGATATGAAGAATTATTTTATTACCACGTTGTTAACCTATTTTTTGATAAAATTTTTAAAACTCCTTTTTCAAGTTTGAAAAAATTTTCTTAAACAAAATTTAAAAAAATGAATCTATCACTTTAAGGTTTTATGAAGTATATATTGCAGATTAACTGTGTGAATTTTTAAGTAAATCCCTCTCCCAGAATTTTTTTGACAAGGATTTTATTTTCGCGGATTTCGAGAAAAATTGGATATTTGTGAAATATTCTGTAAATGTACTCTTTCTAAATACTTTCTATCAAAAATTCATCACTTTTCTACTTTTAAATACCATATTTTATCTTAATAGCCTAGGGTTTCGGAAAAAAATAATATGACTACATTAACCCTTTTGGAATAAAAGACAATTTATGCAAAAAATTCAAATATTTTGTAAGTGCTGTCCAATTTTTAGATGCGACACTTAAAATATAATAACCAAATATGTAGAAGTTTCGGTCCAAAAATTTGGGATAAATCCGAGAACGTTAACCCATTAATTGCCAAGGCCAGCTTTGGATTTTAAGATATTTTAAAATAAAAACAAGTAAGAAAATTATAGTCGGTCTAGACCGACTGTAGGATACCCTATGCCATGCGTTTATAGACCCTACCACATAGGCCCAACTAACTGGACATAGAAAATAAGCATAAACCAAATTTGAGTGGGATTTTTATAAATTTTTTTGTCTGCAGATATGAAAAAGTTCATATCGGATGCTATATCTATATGGGGACTAGGTCCAAAAATTGATCGATCCTGACCATGTTTGGTAAGGTCTCTTGTATTTTGCAAAAATATATACAAACAAAATTTGAGAAGAATCAGTGCAATATTTTTGTTTTTTGATAGATTTAAGTGAAGATCGGGAAGCAGCTCTATATGGGGCCTATGACTAAGAGTTGTCCCATAGGGATCATTTTTGGACTACTGATTAAGGGATATAATAAACACATACAAACCAAATTTGACTAAGATTTATATGATAATGTGGATCTTATGGCAATTTAACTCGATTTCTTAGGGGTCATTTGTATGGGGGCTAGGTCTGAACATGGACCGATTCTCACCGATTTCAATATCGTTCATCCCATGGCCGATAAAAGCTTATATACCAAATTTCATCGAAATATATTCATAGTTGCGACCTGCAGTTTGATTACAAGCTTTACATGGACACACAGACGGACGGACGGACATCGTTAAATCGAATCAGATAGTGATTCTGATTCGATCGGTATAATTAAAGATGGGTCTAGGTCAAATATTTTTGGTAGTTACAAACAGCAGCACAAAGTCATTATACCCAAACCACATAGTGGTATAGGGTATAATGACCTAAAACGAGTTTTTCTATTAAACTCGTTGATACCACTATTTAGAATTTAAGAAAAATAATTCCATAATTCGGTTAATTTTTATTTATTTAACCATTCAGTGCTCCTAGGATCAAAAAAATAATCCATTGTGATATATCTTTGGTGCAATTATGTGCTTAGTGCTCGCGAATATAAATTAAAACAACTTTTAACCAATTTTGTTATAAAATTACTTTATGTAATAAAGTAATAGTTGAATTTCTTGCTGTCTCACCCACAAATTTGGTGGATATTGATAAAAACACCAGAAAAAAAAAAAAATTTCAGATCAATCGGTGAAGATGCCATTACTTATAATGGTTGACATTTTTTGATTTTTTATAATCGGTCGCTTTATATTATCTTCAATGTCACCTACATGTTTTGAAACTTCTACCATTTTATTTCCCAGTTTTCAATAATTTATTAAATAAAAGTAAATTTCAAATATAATAATAAATATAAAAGGTAATATTAAATTAATGATACTCTTAATGGAATAAATTACAAAATTAAATCAAAGTGAATTTCAAAAACGTCCTATTTTTTAGACATATGACTTAAGTTGTTTTCATTTATATTCGCGAGCAATAAGCAGATAATTGCACCAGATATATATCACAATGGATAATTTTGATCTTAGGAGCACTGAAGGGTTAATTAAATAAATATAAACCCAATTATTTTTCTTAAATTCTAAATAGTGGTATCAACGAGTTTAATAGAAAAACTCGTTTTAGGTAATTTTTATTTTAAAATATCTTAAAATCCAAAGCTGGCCTTGGCAAATAATGGGTTAATGTTCTCGGATTTATCCCAAATTTTTGGGAAGAAACTTTTACACATTTGGTTATAATATTTTAAGCTTCGCATCTAAAAATTGGACAGCACTTACAAAATATTTGAATATTTGGCATAAATTGTCTTTTATTAGTTTGGGGTCATATGTGACCCCAATTCCAAAAGGGTTAATGTAGTCATATTATTTTTTTCCGAAACCCTAGCCTGTTAAGATAAAACATAACATTTAAAAGTGGAAAAATGATGAATTTTTGATACAAAGTATTTTGAATGAGTACATTTACAGAATATTTCACAAAAATCCAATTTTTCTCGAAATCCGCAAAAATAAAATCCTTGTCAAAAAAATTCTGGCAGAGGGATTTGCCTTAAAAATTCACACAGTTAATCTGCAATATGTATTTCATAAAACCTTAAAGTGATAGATGCATTTTTTTAAATTTTGTTTAAGAAAATTTTTTCAAACTGGAAAAAGGCGTTTTAAAAATTTTATCAAAAAATTTTCAATTTTCGGCCTCAATGCGCAATAAGTTAACAACGTGGTAATAAAACAATACGTCATATCTGAGTCCCTACAGGCATAGAGACCAAAAAAGGTTATGGCTTTAATCAATTTCTCAAAGTTGAAAAAAATGCCATCAAATTTCATGAACTAGTTTTTTTTGGCACAAAAGTGGTCTGGGGCATTTGCTATTTCTTCGCGAGGTTTTATTCGATTTTGAAGTTTTATAGCCTTTTGAAGGGATAAGTTAATACTGATCCTGAATTATATAACAGCTTGTCGGAAAAATTAAATTATAGAACGAAATTTTTGTAAAATCTGAAAAAAAGTCATATTTTCCCCATATAAACACACTTGAAATTTTCAATCGCTTTGCGCCACGACTAAACGTTTTCTGATTGGCCCAAAACTTTGTATTTCTCAGTTTTTTTGCTATTCGCATGTTTCTAGGGGGTGAGACCGACAGTTTGTACACTTTTTTTATTAAGGGTCACCCTAATATACATACATATAAATTGCAACTTGCAATTTAAGAACAATATTGGGGTGGAGCCACAAGCTGTTTTGTTTAATTTTGTGGGAATTCACATCTTGTGGTTGTACAAGTAGAGTACAATTACTCCATTTTGAGAACCACATCACTTATGATGTGGTGATCCTCACATCATTAGTGATCCACCTGAGCGATTAAGGTTAGCGGATAAGTTTATCTAATTCCATATCCGATATCTCACATTTGTTGTCTAGAATATGTCTGCCTGATCTTCATACTTCCTTAAGCTAGACACTCATGGAATAGATATAACACTGTCTCTTATACTCCATATATACAGCAGTTACGGAAGTGTTTATTTTATTAAAGTCCGAGTGTTTCCGCTTGTTTACCTACCAACTAATAAAATGTAATTTCTGCTCCTAGTGAGAGTAATTTGGTACGTCAGACCACATTTATTTCGCGATCCAACATATGTGGATAATCTGCCATCTTAGGTCCTCTTTTTGTAGATAGTGCGCGAAAATTTCCTTCTGTATGAATCCTAATTTATATCGTACAGGAAACATTAACAGGAGAACCACTTAGCCTGACCGCTCATATCCGTAAAAATACTTCTGGGCGTGGACTCAAACTAGAGTGAGTTGTACAGAAAACATTAACATTGTACAGAAATCATTTCCGTTAAAATACTTGTGGCTGGGAACTCAAGAGTGAGTCTTTCTTACATTGGCCAACGAGAATATAAGATGTAACGAATGAGTTTAGATAAGCATCACATGGCTAGTAGTAAAAATGCCCATATTTCCCCTAACACAGTCGCTGAAATATTTATCTGAGAGACATTAGCTTAGTCTGGTGGTCATAAGAAAAGGCGCCAGCACCAACACCGCAACTCACCTTTTAGCCATCGCTATAAACCTGTATGTCCAACTTCACTGACAAACTGACAGATCGATGGAACAGTACAGGTTAATCGACTCAGAGTGTAAGCCTAACCAAACGGGCCGCTTTTCCGTTGCGGAAAAATATATCCAAAATAAAAATTTGCTCGGGTGTGGCACAGCGCACTCTTGTCAATACTGATTACTTTTGGTATTTATATCGAGTTTTCTCAAATTTAAATATCAGGTATAATCATGTTGTCTTAGATAGGGTCTCATCCAAAGACGCAGGGACACCGCAAGGCTGTGGTCCTTTTCTTTCACTTTTCCTAAATGACCTTCTATGTCAAACATCCAATCCTATCTACTCTTTTGCCCACGACAGCAATATTAGCCATTAATACTCCTTCGATCAAAGCCAAGCCTTGGGGAGATTGGGGTATAAGGCAATATAAAATTGGTACACTCAATAAAGACTTTTTGACAATATCTGAGTGGAGTCGAATGAACAGGGTGGATTTGAATGCTCGTAAGATCCAATGTTGTTTATGACCCATAGACACGATATGGAGTCATCAATTTCATCTGTGTTCATGGGTGATACTGTTCTGGACTTGAAAATTCAATATGATGTCCGCTGGGATAGACACATTTTCCAATTTTCGATGCAAGTTTTACCTAAGTTTCGGAAATTGGTGCATGAGTTACTTCCACTGATCTGATTTCCTTACTATTTGTACCACATATATCAGACCAAATGTGGAATACAAATCCCATGTAGAGGCAAGGGCTTCACGGTCTATTTTGAAGCTTCTGAACCATGTGTGAAGGAGGGCTTCTGGACCGTGTGGAATGACGGTGGGATAACCAACTCTGTTTCGTCGGAATGTTGGTTGTGTTACATTGTATTATAAAGGGTTTGAAGCCCGATAGGACTACAAAATGTGAAATATAACACAAAAAATTTAATTGTTATCAAAAATTATGGATCATATGCCACGAATAACAACAATAATGTTGGCCCCCAAGGCGTCAATTGTTGCTGGCTTATTAGCATAAGCTAGTGACTTCACGTAGCACCACAAGATATAATCGAGAGGTGCCAATTCGCACGGCCTTGGAAGCCTATTGAAAGGTCCATTTCTCGAAATCAACTTATCGCCAAATTTCGATTTCAATAAGTCGATGGTTACGTCCGCCGTATGGTACACAGTGCCATCCTGTTTATACCTCATCTCGCCTGGAACAATTTCATCCATATTTTCAAACAAAAACTCATTGATCATGGTGCGGTAACGATCTCCATTAAGCGCAACGCGAGCCTCGGCTTCACTTTTGAAGAAATAAGTTACGATGATCCCACCAGCGTGTAAACCGCATCAAACATTACATTTTTCTGGATGAAATGGGGTCTTTAGTATCTGTTGTGAATTGGTCTCACTCCATGTTACGCAATTTTGTTTATAAAGAACCGGCTAAACCAAAAATGAGCCTTATCGCTGAATACAATTTTGCGATAAAACATCGGGTCAGTTTCCAACTGCTCTAGATCCCAATCGGCGAACGAACGGCGCATACGATGGTCTCGTGGCTTTAATTCCTGCACCTGGTGGATCTCATACGAGTAGAAGCTAAGTTCGTTAAGCATAATTTTCTACGTAGTGGACTGACAGCACCCCAAATTCTTGCGACCGTCGACGAACCATAAATTTGTACCTTCTTCCACACTTTCCTTTACAGAGGCCATATTCTCTCCAGTAAGCACATGCCTTTGATGTGTTGTTACTACTGCATCACTTAGGAAGTATAAGGCATGAAATCTATCCAGAGTTCGACGAATTGCTTTCTCAGATGAACGATTATGTACGGCATAAAAATCACGAAGTCTTCTGTAAGTTGCCGAGTCGGAAATCGGGCAGCGTTGTTCAAGAGTGAATCCATTTACGACGATTTACCAAAGCATTCTGATCATAAATGATATAAAGTGAGCGCTGTATGACAGTTCGTTTGACAGCTAATCCTATCGTAAGTTCTATCTAAGTAAAAAAAGCATCCATCAAATATTACAATTGGAAGTGTTCTGCTGAGATAAGTGAACTAATCCTTAGAACCCGTGTATTTCTTCGCACCACATGGTTTTATCTTTTCTTTTATTTGCCGAACGAGCCGTCTGTGGAATAAACTTCCCGCTGAGGCTTTTTCTGTCAATAATTGAAATAACCACAAATACTACTTCATCTTTCCTCCGGCTCAGAACACATTTTCCTGATATCAACACAGTGCACTGGATTATTACGGGACATCCCCTGATCGTTGACGTATTTATATGGGTTAAACCATCTGAACTCAACTTAAAATATGGCTGTTTTTTACATCACTGTTTCCAAATTGGCTGAATTTTGGCAGGATTAAAGTGTATCGGAGAAATAAGAAAAATCCTAAATTTAAGTTCACTGACGCATCTGGATCCGGAAATATGAGGTCTTGAATATCGGGAAAAATGTACAAAGTTGTACTTACTTAATTATCATTTTCTTGATTAATATTATAGTGACGCAACTTATCAAGGTCGCATTTGAAAGGTTAATTAATTACCTTTAATTTGATATACAACATGATTTTTTTTTTGGAAAGGTCAAAGGTCACATCTCTTGACCTATAATTCGGGAGGCTATAGCTGTAAAAACGACAATAAAAAAATCTGAAAAAAATATATGTTTAAGATTGGTTCCTTCCCTAAAGTTCCAAAAAATTTCAGACTGGGGGTATGCTTGGATCCAGAAATATTTATCATAGAGTAAAGGTAGATATTTAACAAGTGAATTATTATTATTATGAATGCTGTTGCTGTTGGCGTTGTTGGCGTTGTTGACATTATTATGATGAATGCTGTTGTTGTTGTTGTTGTTGGTGTTGTTGACATTATTATGATGAATGCTGTTGTTGTTGTTGTTGTTGTTGTTGTTGTTGACATTATTATGATGAATGCTGTTGTTGTTGTTTAGTTTTATTATAAATGTTTTCAATTACAAATTTGCTATCAGCGGAATAAATTTTAGCTTGTAATTGTGTTTTTGAAATTGGTATGAAGCTGTGCTGCTTTTGAGTTCCCGGAATTGTACGTAATCCTATAAATCTATCAGTTAGCAATTTCTCTTCTTCTTCATAATCTTTTTCCGTTAAATATGCAAAGTTGCAGTTCTGAAGAGTTTGCTGACACCAATTATACAAGTGGAGAGGAGTAGTTATCTGATCTTCGAATGGAAGTTGCAAGCTGGCTCTTCGTGCTTCACGCTTTACCGTTCCCCCAAGACCATCACTAGGTCCTTTGCCGTGACTGGTAGCAAAGAAATGCCACTCAGCGGAACAATTAAAATCTTCGCTATGATGGCATAAATTGGCAAAGTTTTTTTTTATTTTTAAATTGAGCGGAAGAACCGTCCGAAAAATAAAAAAATTTCTTTGGTATTTTCAAAAACTTGTTTTTTAAAAACTCATTTAGGTGGCGATGAAATAAATGAACTGCTATGGTATTATGTATTAGACAGTCTGATATTATTATAAAATTTGTAGTTTCTAATTTTCCATTTGATTTGTAATAAATTGCTATTGGGTATAGTGTGGCCTGGCTATTATTCCATAAAAAGCCTTGCACAGAATCCTGAACCACAAAAGTTGCATTTTCGGAGAAGTCGCAAATTACTAAATACTCATTTTCTTCCAACGCAGACTTTTTGTGAGCCATAAATGCACCCTGCTCTTTAGATACGAATGAATGGGGTAGAAGAGTTTGCAGTTTTTCGCATAAAGAATCCAGAAAAGGATCAGTTTCTTTAATAATAGTTTCCAAAGAGTCTCTATCTACACTTATCCACTGTTTATATATGATTTCATCAATTTCATTTTCTAATAATAATTCACCAAGTTTCTCTTTAAAATTTTGTATATCTGGACACATGCTACATCTGCCAAGGTAGCAATTTGGTGATGGGGGATTGCATATAAGTCTTTTTAAGCAATCTTTATAAGTTTCCAGCACAAAATCCTGCACATTTTCTGTCAATTTTTTCAGGTTTATTGCGTGGAGCATTAGTTTTGTATTTTGATGTATTTTACAAACACATACATTATGGCTTCCTGACGCATCTGCTAGAACCACATTTTTTGGCCGAAGTTCACAAAATTTAGAAATTCCAATAGTTATGGTTTTTTTTTCGTGGTGCTTCCTTTGACTTCTCGTTTTTCAATAATTTCTCTATATCCAAGTTATTTGACACTACGAACCACACCCGACAACATTTATACTGTTGTCTCGCTCTAACATAATTACCTGTCAAACCTACCCTAACACAGGTCTGTACTGAGTACAGTACAGAGCTAAAGAACCAGAAACAAATAGCGGCGTGCGTGCATAGCCCGCCGACGCTCACGAGCACAACCAACCACATTCATAAACAGTAACAGTAACAGCACCGACTTTTTAAATATCTACCTTTACTCTATGATAAATATTTCTGGATCCAAGCATACTCCCAGTCTGAAATTTTTTGGAACTTTAGGGAAGGAACCAATCTTAAACATATATTTTTTTCAGATTTTTAAAATTGTCGTTTTTACAGCTATAGCCTCCCGAATTATAGGTCTAGACATTTGACCTTTGACCTTTCCAAAAAAAAAAAAAAAAAAAAAATCATGTTGTATACCAAATTAAAGGTAATTAATTAACCTTTCAAATGCAACCTTGATGAGTAGCGTAACTATAATACTTTTCAAGAAAATGATAATTAAGTAAGTACAACTTTGTAAATTTTTACCTTTTTTACGATTTTCAAGACCACATATTTCTGGATACAGAAGTGCCAGTGCCCTCAAACTTTGCACTTATTTTAGCTCTGTAATAATCTGTCTTCCTACGAATAATCATACAATTTGGAGAAGGTAGTGTACACCCATTGGTTGATTTGACATGGAATTACCCATATGTAAAAAAACAGCAATTTAGTGAAAATGTGGCAACATTAGAAAGAATAAAAATAAAATAAATTTTTTATGAGTTTTATATAGAAAAAAACACCGCAATGCGTTACAATGGTCTGATTGTGTTTATATTTCCAGTTAGTAATTAAGGACACAAATTTTACTTTTAAAATTTATTTTCACCTCGAAATTTATTTACCTAAAAAATTTGATTTCCAACAATTTTAAAAAACCTTTTATATCAAATATTTAAATGAAATTAAATTTGTAATCAGCTCGTGTATGCTTAGATAATACTGCTTTTACTAAACTATCTTCCTAAATTACACTCAGAAAAAAAAAAAAACAATTCAAAGTAACATTAATTTCTATGCCGAAAATCCGTTCACTTAAGAAACAATCTCTCACAATCTAAAATAACCATCAATTTAATTCGCTGTCAATCAATTTACTAAATTGTTTGTTAGCAATATTTAAGATTTCAATACTCAGCACATAAATAATTTCGCAACAAATTCACATGGAATACCCGTTATGTTAATTTAATTTAATCAAGCTATTCTGTCAATTACTTCCCAAGCTCTAAGCGCCAGTCATTATTTAAGTTAACTAACTTAAACGACTAACCGAACAAACTAATTGAATAAATGATATGGATGTCATGAACGTAGCGATGAAAAACATCTATTAGAGAACGATTTAAAAAGCAATTTTAATAAATTATTTGCAAAAGATGATAAAATTTAATAGACGACAATCTAGACCGATATAACGCAATGTTGGAAAGAGCCAAGAAACGTTTTGAAATTAACATGCGTAAATTACCTGTTAAAAAGATGTTTAACAAACCCACTAGAATTAGTGCACTTGTTTGTCTCATACCAGGCAACGACGGACATGTGTTGAATACGCATTACGCGCTACAATGGTTTGCCTTAAAGGCAACGGCATTTATTACTCGCTCGCACGATGTGTTGCTCATCCAATTGGATACGCATTGTGGTGAGAAGTGAGGTGTTGTAATTTTACTGTTGCCACTTCTGCTATAGATTGCACAAAAGATTAAGATGTGTCGCTTAATTGTCACAACAACAACAACAACAAATATAAGGCTGCTTTTGATCAGTAGTTAATATTTATATTTTACTTTACTTTGTGTTCAGGGTATTATCAGTTAGAGCAGAAGCTTGTAACTAGCAAAAATGCTTAATCTAGAGTTAGTCTTTATATTACCGATTAACTCCGACTTACATCTGACTCGATTTAAAGATGTTTTTCCGTCGACCTTTGGGATCATATTAATAGTAATAAAAAATAAAGGGATTGTTTGTCTAATTGTAATTCAGTTTATGTAGAAACGAAGCCCCATAGAAATGTTATTAAAATAACTTGAAGGTCCGGAGAGTCATATATGTGTATACAATATCATCCATCCATACTATGCCATCCCTCCTATTTAAACTTCAAATGTCCATATCTCCTTTATTTTTCATTAGAAACTCTTCAAATTCAAATTCTTCATTATTTATTTTTACTTTTTCCATAAACCTTTTTTTTCAAACTACACTCTATTTTCAAATTTTGGATTAATCAGTGTGACCGCCCTCACTTTGGCATCATTTCAATCATTTTTTTTTTTCAAAAGTTTTGGAACGTTCTGGTTCCATGCTTCATGCCTTTGGTGTAGGATAGGTAGTTTGAATCTTCCTGTCGAATTCAATCCAAAGTAACTCTATAGAATTGATGCCATAACTACAGAGGTTCCAGCTACTTCCTGTGTCTTTAAATTCTGCTTACAAATTTTTGCTTAATGCTTTGGGTCATTATCTTTATCATTCTCTTCCAACCAACAATTCTTAATGCAGTGACCATGATCTTTCAAGATAGTTTAGTTCTGCATAAGGCGCCAACATTTTCGTCTGCAAAGCAACCACAAACCATTACTCTTGAAGCCGAACATTTCAAACTTCGATTCATCGGACCAAGGGACCTTGCACCAATCGTTGAAAGCCCAGTTTTCATATTTTTTACTCCACTCTAATCTTTACCTTTTATTTTTTGTGGGCGAAGATGAGGTTTTTCATGGACTTTCTGCCGTTTAAGCCAGCCGCTTTAAACGATTGATATATATTGGTATAGAGTAGTTAGTGTTCACTGAGCTGCCGTTTTCTTAAGTGCACTTTGCACTATATATATATACATATAATCCTGTCGTTCCTATAAGGAGCTTAGGGCCTCAATAAATACGTTCCAACGTGATTTACCTTGGGCGAGGTATTTTATTTTTCCCCAACTTTTGTTCATGGCTGCAGCTTCAATGTCTATTTGTCGCCTCCATGTATGTGCAGGTCTCCCTCTTCCGGTTGCCTTAAGGATTCCATTCGATTGCATTGCTGGTGATATCGTTTGATGACCGATTCAGTTCCATTTGCGCATCTTTATGTCTGTTGCAACTGGCAATTGTTTTGATTCGGTCCATAAACTGTGGGTTATTATTACGTTTGGCCAGAAGATATGAAGTATTCTGCGGAGGCACTGGTTAGCAAACACTTCCATTTTCCGGATATCTCGGGGTGCAGCGTTCCATGTGTTACAGCCATAGAGTAGGGTTGATTTCACGTTTGTCTCGAATATCTTTGGTTTCACTCGGCGAGAGACGGTACGCGAGCTCCATACGGATTTCTACCGACCGAAGGTTTTTCTTGCTTTTAAAACACGATTTTCAATATCGTCTTTAGAACCACTAGATTTTGTTATAATGTTACCTAAATATCAGAAGGAGTGCACATATTCCAATTCGTGGTTGTTGATATGGAGTGGTTCCAGTCTTGCTTCATTAATACGCAATGTTTTTGTTTTGCCAATATTTATCTTCAGCCCAGCTTGTTCGGTGATATCGGCTAACTGTTGCAGTTTAACTGCCACATCCTCGAAATTGTGTGTCATAATACAGATATCGTCTGCGTAATCTAGGTCACTTAAGCTACCATGCAGACCCCACCGTATGCCTCTGCCATCCTACATAGCCTTAGCCATAATAATGTCGAGGAAAATAATAAAGAGAAGTGGTGATAAAACGCAACCTTGGCGTACTCCAATGCCGACTGAAATTCGTTTGCTTAATTTACCTTCATGCTGGATTCGGCAGGTTGCCTGGTGCTATAAACTTTGAATAAGGGTGATTAGTTTTATCGGAACACCTTTGCATATTAAAGTACTCCACAAGACGTTGTGACCCAATGTGTCAAATGCTGTTTCAAAATCGACAAAGCAGAGATATAATAATGATCGCCATTCAGCCGACTGCTCAATTATGACCCTCAGGCTATTGATATGATTAATACAGGATTTATGGGGCCTAAAGCCTACCTGTTCATTTCTTAATGCAGGTCTAATTACATCCGAAATTCGTTTTGTGATTATGTGAGAAATTATTTTATTGATCATGCGAAAAAGAGTTATCCCTCTCCAGTTGTTTCGATCCTTGAGTTCGCCTTTTCTGGTAATTTTATAGATCACACCTTCTTTAAACTCGCTAGGTAATGATTCAGCTGTCCAGAAGTCTGTGATGAGGGGTAAGATGATCTGTGCACTAATATGTGGATCGGCTTTTAGTAGTTGAGGTGAAATGCCATCTAAGCCTGGGGCCTTGTTGTTCTTGAGTGACCTTATTGCACTAACAACATCAGGTATAAGAGGGCATGAAGTTGCAATGTTGGTGTTTACATTGTGCGTTATGCAATTGTACGTTAGTTGGGCACTGACAGTTGCCTATAACTGCACAAAATTTTTGTTTTGTTTTTTATTTTTCAAAATTCAATAATAAAATCCTTCTTTAAGTACTCTTTTTGTACATGCACATTTAAGATAAGCAACTCATATTTTTGGAATTTTTAAATTATTGTAAAAAAAAAATACCCTTCACTGCCTCTACCGAAACCAACGAAACGAAACCTCTACCGAAAAAGACGTTATCAATTTGTTTTTTTTTTCTTTTGCAATTACCAGGACTCCCGAAAATGATCTGGAAATCAATGAAGAGGTGGATTTCTTATATATAATTTCAGATAGCATAAAATATGTACACTGTAACGGCGATGTAGAATGTTATGGATATTGACTAAAAGGGAAATAATTGATGATATCATCAATGGTAATTTAGAAATGGATAAAGAAAATGATTAACCAAATTCTTTCATTTAAAGAAACATTGAAGGCATTAAATATTCCTTATTTTGAAATGGGAATGGTTAAAGGGTCCATATTCTGCTAAACAAACAACAATAACAAAATTTTTTTTTGTAAATTTTTATGTACATAAAATTATGTATACTAGAGCTAATGACTCTGTATGGAGTGAAAAAATAAATAAAATAAAAAATATGCCTTTTTCAAAACGGTCCAGCTCGGAATGGGTTAACGCTAGGCCAGAAATATTTCGGGAATCGTTATGAAACAAACCAAGGTAGTTTTCTAGGGGGGGCACTTTTTTCACTTTTTTTGTGAATCGCTCTAATGTATACACGTAATTTAAATTTTTTTCTCTTTTGTATGAACTAGCAGATTCTAGCACTCGAAATTCGAGTGCAAATTCTAGGAAATTTTATTTTTTTCATTAAATAACGACCCTAAAGTTATGCTAATCAATTATAGCCAATTCACAAATCAACATAAAGAACAAACTAATTTTTCTTACAAACTCATTAACAAATTTAATAAATACACACATAGCATACGTATAATCTTATGTATGTGTTAGTAGCAACTTTAAATGCTATTTACTCAAAATAAAGGAAAAAAATGTAAAAATCTGTAAGTCTGCAAAACGGCTAAAGAGAAATACCTTTCAAATAATATATGTTTGGTGAAAATCAGGATAAAACGGTAGAACAAAACATCGGTCACAAGAAATCGCCTAGCCTATTAATATTATAGATTCCCTTTGTGTTTTTTTATTATTATTTCTTGTTTAAAATAAAAAAATTAATGAACTATCAAATAAATTATAGAAGATCTTTTCAATGTATGTATGTGTATTAATTGTGCAACATTTAAACAAGCACATTTAACTTAAGAACGTTTTTGGCTTATCTGCACATAAACTCGTGCAAAAGTTGGCTGTGCAGCTATGTCAAAACTAATCTGTATATCATGATATATGTTGTTAGTATAAAATGAAGCAATTGGAAACAGGGCCAGCATTTTATAAAAATACCTTCCGGTATTTATTTATCTCGTTAAGGCTTTAATTTAAGATATATTATTCTCCAATTTCTGTAAGATCGAGATTATAAGTGTAGATCTAGGTCAAATTTGGTGTTTGTATGTTTGTTACATCCAGTAATCGGTAGGCCAAAATATAAACGCTATAGGAGCATTCTTACTCATATCAAAAACAAAAATGCTGCACAGATTTTTCTCAAATTTGCTTTGTATGATTGAGAAAAAATAAGTGCCGTTGCCAAATATGATCATGATGAGAACATTTTTGTGTTTTTTTTTACATCGACTGGCAGGAAATTTAAAACAATGTCACATAAATTTGGTTTATAATTATAATTGGAGCTACGTACCTTTATCGAAACTTATGGTATGAAGGATATCGTATAGAAATAAGAAATTTTTCATGCCTACAGGCCACAAAATGACAATGCCACTCACATTCGGCTTATGATTATATTCTATATCCAATTATGACCTTATGAAGATTTCTCGAAATTAATGGTATAGTCGGCTTAGATCGTATGTAATTTTCTTACATCTTTAATTTATATTCGATATCAGCGAGAGCGTATTTCACATATTTTCGCGTTCTGAATTTAGCCGTTTTTTTTCTGAACGGGTAGTATTTTTACGGGATGTGGCATCTTAAAGTAATACGTTTTATATCACACTGTTTTTGCAAAATATTTTGAGCAATTTAGCAGCATAACTACATTTGAAGACATTTTGGAAGCTAATGCATTCGTAACGATATGATATTTGACGCCTAACTGTTTCTATTCAAAACAAATTTCTCTAATAATAAGAATTAACATCATAATCACCACATATTTACTAAAAAAAACGAGCAAGAAATTATAGTCGGTGTAGACCGACTATACGATACCCTATATTATGGTTTAGAGACCCTATCTCTTCGGTCCAACTAATTCGGTATAGAAAATAAGCATAAACCAAATTTTAGTGGCATTAATATTAATTTTTTTGGCTGCAGATATGAAAAAGTTTATATCGGATGCTATATTTATATGGGGATTAGATCGAAACATGGACCGATCCTGACCATATTTGGTAGTCACTTTGCAAAAATATATACAAACCAAAATTGAGAAAAATCTGTGCAATATTTTTGTTTTTTGATATATTTAAGTGAAGATCGGGAAGCAGCGCTATGTGGGGCCTATGACTAAGAATTGTGCTATTGGGATTATTTTTGGACTACTGATTAATTGATATAATAAACACATACAAACCCAATTTGACTGAGATCTATATGATAATTTGGATCTTATGGCAATTTATGTCGATTTCATAGGGGTCATTTGTATGGGGACTAGGTCTGAACAGGGACCGAATTTCACCAGTTTCAATAGCGTTCATCCCATGGCCGATAAAAGCTAACATACCGAATTTAATCTAAATATATTCATATTTGCGACCTGCACTTTGATTACAAGGTTTACATGGACACACAGACGGACGGACGGACGGACACACGGACGGACATCGTTAAATCGAATCAGATAGTGATTCCAAATCGCCCATCTAACTGTAATTTTAATGGCTGTAGTGTTACAATTTGGGCCTTGATATCAGTAACTCCTTTGTTTATGGCATCATGAGTTTCTTTTTTGAATTCAAATTTGATTGGCCTGCAGTATTTCGTAGAAGATTGTGTCTAATTTTTTCAAAAATCTTTTGTTTGCGTTGTACTAGTACGAGCCTCTGAATCTTCCAAAATCTTTTTCAATCGCATTGGTAAAAATGATAACATGAACATATCTGAGGCCGAAATATTTTCACGTATTACTTTTTATACCCTATACCACTATGTGGTTTGGGTATAATGACTTTGTGCTGCTGTTTGTAACAACCAAAAATATTTGACCTACACCCATCTTTAATTATACCGATCGAATCAGAATCACTATCTGATTCGATTTAACTATGTCCGTCCGTCCGTCCGTCTGTGTGTCCATGTAAAGTTTGTAATCAAACTGCTGGTCGCAAATATGAATATATTTTGACGAAATTTGGTATTTGATCCTTTACCGGCCATGGGATGAACGCTATTGAAATTAGTGAGAAGCGGTCCATGTTCAGACGTAGCCCCCATACAAATGACCCCTATGAAATCAACATATATTGCCATAAGATCCAAATTATCATACAAATCTTAGTCAAATTGGTTTGGTATGTATATATTACATCCATTAATCAGTAATCCAAAAATGATCCCTATTGGACAACTCTTAGTCATAGGCCCCATATAGAGCTGCTTCCCGATCTTCACTAAAATCTATCAAAAAACAAAAATATTGCACTGATTCTTCTCAAATTTTGTTTGTATATATTTTTGCAAAATACAAGAGACTTTACCAAACATGATCAGGATCGGTCCATTTTTGGGCCTAGTCCCCATATAGATATAGCATCCGATATGAACTTTTTCATATCTGCAGCCGAAAAAATTAATAAAAATCCCACTCAAATTTGGTTTATGCTTATTTTCTATATCCAGTTAGTTGGGCCTGAGAGATAGGGTCTCTCAACGCATGGTATAGGGTATCGTATAGTCGGCCTAGACCGACTATAATTTTCTTACTTGTTTGTATTGTTTTCGTCCCCAAGAACCTTCACATCGCCATTTAAAAAAAAGATCCCCATCACATCCCCATTTACAAAGAGAAAAATGAATTAACTTTTTGTTTCCATATTTCTTTAACTCATTTCCGTTTATTAATTGTACCAAGCGTTCGGCTGTGTGATCAAGTAGAGATTGTAGTTATACCTCTGTCGAAATTTATGTGATCGTAGTAGTGGTCCTTTGATGGCTAACAGTCCATTTTAGCAGCGATTATGTGATGATATGCTGGATACATATTTAAGCCCTTTTCAATCACACGCAATCTGAGCTGAATATCGAGGGCTTATATTCAAAAAGTGCTATCTTCATTAATAACTATTTTAAAGGGAGCGTGTATTAATAACATTTGAAAGTTTTTGTCGGCCGATTTGCTCCAATATCTATTAAGAAAAAGTCGTACTAATCATGTATGATATCAAAATTAATATTATATTTGACAGTTATATCAGACAACAGTTTGAAATCAAAAATTAATATTACTCTCAAGTGTAGATAGCACTTTCAAATCCAGAAATAATGCTAAACCTCGTCCTTTGTGAACTGTCTTACATCGCTCGGAGTTGCTATACTTTTAAGAATCCATTTTTCTCACTGGACTAGCTTTAACAATTTTTTCAAAATATAGGCACTTTTGTTTATAGCTTCTGTGATCGTTATTGATGTAGAAGAGTTTTTTTTTTTATATTTCTACATCCAATTCCATCGCTCACATCTCTAAGTTTCCGTCTCTTGGATCTATCGTTGCAGTTGTTCATATATTTGCGTGGTCTTCCAACCTTATCATGCTTCGTTGATTCTGAAGCGACAGTTAGTTGGGCTTCTAACGAGTTTGCACTTTTTATACAAAATTTTTTTTACTACAGCGTTTTTTTTTTTTTTTTTTGCTTTCATGAAATTAGATAATTGCTCTTGTAGTTCGGTGCGACACGAATTTTAGTGTTTAAAATTATTTTAACGTAACTAAGAACATCTTCGGCCAGTTCTTAATAACTGAAGCTCTTCTTATTTTTCTGAATATTTTTTTATTTGCAACTGTTATTGCTGAAACATATTGTAGCCATTGAGTTTGTATTCAATTGTCACTTTCTTATAAACCTTTTCATAAGCCATCATACTATGTTTCTAGGAAAAATAAAAAGGTTAAGAAAATGTCATTAGTGCATTACTACCTAAAATAATATATTTAAAAACCCCACTATTCAAATGAATTATCTGAATATGTTTTCCTTACTACTTGCATTTCTACATTGTTAGGTAAAATAGAAAGGTATAAAAAAGGTATGATAATAAAAACAAGTAAGAAAATTATAGTCGGTCTAGACCGACTATACGATACCCTTTACCATGCGTTTAGAGACCCTATCTCTCAGGGCCAACTAACTGGATATAGAAAATAAGCATAAACCAAATTTTAGTAGGATTTTTATTAATTTTTTCGGCTGCAGATATGAAAAAGCTCATATCGGATGCTATATCTATATGGGGACCAGGTCCAAAAATGGACCGATCCTGATTATGTTTGGTAAAGTCTCTCGTATTTTGCAAAAATATATACAAACAAAATTTGAGACGAATCAGTGCAATATTTTTGTTTTTTGATACATTTAAGTGAAGATCGGGAAGCAGCTCTATATGGGGCCTATGACTAAGAGTTGTCCAATAGGGATCATTTTTGGACTACTGATTAATGGATGTAATATACACATACAAACCCAATTTGAATAAGATCTGTGTGACAATTTGGATCTTATGGCAATTCATGTCGATTTCATAGGGGTCATTTGTACGGGTACCAGGTCTGAACATTGACCGAATTTCACCAATTTCAATAGTGTTCATCCTATGGTCGATGAAAGCTTACGTACCAAATTTCATCAAAATATATTCATATGTGCGACTTGCAGTTGGATTACAAGGTTTACATGGACACACAGACTGACAGACGGACGGACGGACATCGCTAAATCGACTCCGAAAGTGATTCTGAATCGACCGGTATAATAAAAGGTGGGTCTATGTCAAATATGTTTGGTACTTACAAACAGCAGCACAAAGTCATTGTACCCGATTTCTTGCGACCGATGTTTTGTTCTACCGTTTTATCCCGATTTCGACCAAGCGTATATTATTTGAAAGGTATTTCTTTTTAGCCATTTTGCAGATTTACAGATTTTTAAAATTTTTCCTTTATTTTGAGTAAAATGCATTTAAAGTTGCTACTAACACATACATAAAATTATACATATGCTATGTGCGCTTTATTAAATTTGTTAATGTGTTTGTTAATGAGTTTGTTATCTTCATTCACATTAATAATAAACCATAAGAGTGTTGGTTTGTGAATTGACTAAGTTGAAAAATAAAGCTGCCTAGAAATTGCACTCGAATTTCGAGCGCTGGAATCTGCTAGCTAAAATTAATAAGGTAATTAATAGCAAATTTAGTTATCTTCGAGCTTTTTTCAATTGAAAGGCATTATTAAATGCCATCAGCATAACAAAACATTAACACAACAAACATTAACATTAATAATAATTCAATTCATGGAAAAATGAGGTTAAATATTTAGGTGTTGTACTCGATCCTAAAATGAAATTCAAAAATACATTTCACATTTATTCTTTTATAAATCGGAATTCAAGGCTTAGCATTGATAATAAAAAATTAATATTAAAGGCTATTTTTCATGCTGTAATATTTTATGCAGCTCCAGTTTGGTCTACCAGTGCTAAGTGTCATATACAAAAATTGCAAGTTTCGCAAAATAAGTTATTAAAGTTAATATACAACTTGCCATGGTTCTTCTTTACAAAGCGCCTTCATGCGCTTGCAGATGTAGAACTAGTTAAAGTTAAGATTGAAAGACTTACCCAAAATTTTATCTGATAAAACTCATATTAATGAGTTAGCATCAACATAGTTAGTTCGTAGGATAAGTAGTTTTAATATAAAAAAAAAAAAATATCAAATAGGTTTTTGTAATTTTTTCCTCCATAATTATTTTAATATGTATATATGCTTAAAATGTTTATAAATACTAACTAATTATTAAGTAGAAAAAGGAAATCTTGAACTCTTTATAATGTAAATTATAATTATATTGATATGTAAAATGATAAAGATGTAAATAAAATTGAATTGAATTCCTTTATTTTGAGTAAATTTGCTACTTACACACACATAAAATTATACATATGCTATGTGTGTGTTTATTAAATGTGTTAATGTGTTTGTAATAAAAATAAGTTGGTCTTTTGTATTGATTTGTGAATTGGCTATAATTGATTAGCATATTTTTAGGGTCTTTATTTAATGAAAAAATACAACCTCCCAGAATTTGCACTCGAATTTCGAGGGCTGGAATCTGCTAGTAGGGTATAATTAGTTTTTAACGTAAAAAGTTATGCGTTAAATCACTCCGTGACTGTGTGTGACTATGCGTGACTATGCGTGACTATTTTAAAATTCATTTTTGGGCACAACAAATGTATGGACAAAGTTTTAGATCGATCGGATGAGGGGAAATGGGCTTTAAATCACTCCGTGACTGTGCATGACTATGCGCGACTGTGCGCGACTAACTCAAAGTTAATCTTTTTTTCACAGCTAATGTACGGATCAAATTTCAGACCGATCGGAGGAGGGGAAATGACTTTTCGATCACTCCGTGACTGTGCGTGTCTACTCCCAAATTAATCTATAGTCACAACAAGACTATGGGCCAAGTTTCAGATCAATAGTATGGGTGAGAATGGGGTTGCCCCGTTACAGAGAGTATGAGTTAAAAGAAAGAGATTAAAAGCTGGGCATTTAGACATATTTTGTCTATAGCAAATATTGCAAACATATAGTTCTCACTTCGAAAAAATTCAACAAAACTATGTAATATCTTGAAAAATGTCATAAAAATTAAATGATCGGTAATTCGATAAAATGTTTCAGTTATCAATTTATTAATTATTACCGATGAAACCGAACAATCCAAATTTAATTAGAATTTTTTTATTGGTGTTCTTAATTTTGCTTAACTTTTTAAAAACGCCCTTAAGAAACACGACTCATTTTGGATTTTATTCCTTAATCATGATATTATCTGTCTTAATAATTTTATTTATATCTCCTTATTTTATATTGTTCAGCTAAGGTTTTTCTTTCATAGATAAAAAAAAAGACACCAGCTACATGAATGTCTGATACCTCCCAAATGTCCTTAACTCGGATCCATAGCTCGTTCACGCCATGCGGAGGTTTTTCGTACTTCGATAATTTTGTCTTTATATAATTCCAAAAAGTTTCGATTGGATTCAATTCTTTACAGTTTTACATTATCTTGCTGAAACACAACGTTTATTTTGTAAAATTTCTAGGTATTGCTCCTTTTTCATAATAACATCATTTTTGGTAATACAACTCCAAACCACTATTGAACCACCACCGTGTTTCATTGTTTGGGGGACCTTTGGAAGGTAAAAATATTTATTAAAATTTTAAAAGTTAACTCAATATTTGCATTTACATGTCTCCAATCGTGTTCTGTCTAATTTTTATATGTTTGAACAAATTCCTTTCGCCGCTGTATGTTCTTTTTGGATAAAAATGTTTTTTTTTTCTTTTTTTCAGCAGCCCATATGGACCCAATGTTTTTAAACTTCAATTTTTAATGTTTCTAGGGTCTTTTGTTATTAATTTTCAAGATGTCGACTAGTATTGTTATCTATAATTCTGTATTATTTATTCCACGCTTCTTTCTGCTGTATTCTATGCACTGTCATATTAGTTATTTTGAATTCTTATTTTAGCTATTTTTCTTACAGATTCATTATTTTTTAATGAATTTATTATATATTTAACTTTGGAACCTTCCATTTTTGAGCAACACGTGTAAGCTAATGCACAATTATAAATTATTTTCTTTGATAAGCTCGGAGAATAATTAAAGGGTGCAAAAGTGTAACATTTGGCGATATTTCTTTGTTTACCATTATTTTTCTTACTTATCACAATAGAAAAAAAAAATGTTTGTAATTTATTTTAAATAGAGGCCAATATAAATGATAAATTATTTTATTTGCATATATTTATAACACAGTTCTACAAAATTGAACTTTCGGTTGCACACATGAAAAAATTAGTATATTGTGTATCCCACTTTTTCTAGATCAATTCGTATATTTCTAAAAAAATGCAAATTTATATATAAAAAAAAAAAATTAATTATACCACCCGTATTCCACGTAATATATTTTGTTATCGCCTTTATCAAAATCCCTTACATGAAACGATTTCCGGATATGAACTTCTATGTTGATATCGAGATGAATACATAAATAAATACTTTTCTTTTGAATATTAACAGATGTGTTTACAAATCTTCTAATATTAAATTATGTACATAAGAAATGATAAAATAAATTGTCGTTTGCAAAAAATTTATTGAACTCATTAAAATATTAAGATAATACTAATTATTAAGAAATTTTGGACGCTTATTTTGTCGTTTATATGAGTCCGTATTTGTTTCACGAAGAAGCAATAAAAAGTACTCTGACAACATGTTATGTATATGTTTTCATTGTACCTAAATTCCATATCTACTATTTTTTTTTGTGAAAGCGTTCTCTCTATGTTCGTCACTAAAGCTTCCTAAGTTCGAAGGAAAAAAATCTAAATGGTTGAAGAGGAAGTGTATCTTAAGTGACATGTTGACTCCCATCTCTCGGTAGCCATCAATCATTTCCATAACAATGTCTTTGTAATTGTTAGCTCTTTTATTGCCAAGAAATTTCTCTGCAATATTTTCAAAAGCTATTGCATTTTTAAAATCTGTACTATTTAAAAGTTTTTTTATTTTTATTTGTGGACCATTGAACATATCTATAAAAATATAATTGTTACAAATCAGGTCATAAAAATGTTCCTAAAATAGGTTACCTACTTCAATTTTCGCATCGAATAATTTTGTAAAAAATTGTTTCAACATCTTAAATGAAACACTTTCTTTATTTAGTGTTCGTATAAACCTTCATATAAACCTTCGTATAAACCTTCATATATGCGTAAAGCAGGTAAGATTATATCATCAGAATTAACCAACGGGATATGGTCTATATTGAATTCACCTATCACAAAATTTAAAAGCGTCTCCCATTCGAAATGTATATAGTACAAATCTTTTTTGCGACCCTCCCAAACACACAAAAAACATCGATGTCGTGAATAAACTTGCGCAACAACTTTAACATCACAACAGATTTTCCATTTTTGCTGATTGTAATTTATGGCATCCAAAATTTTTTTCATGTTTTCGTAGGTCTCCCGCATTGAGGTGCTGTATGCAATCGGAACAGATGGGTACATGTTTCCAATATGTAAAAGTACGACCATTCGACTCGATGTAGACGAGCAAAGCAGTAATTCAGAATTTTCGTGCATAATGAAATATTCATTAAGTGGATTCGTCTTCGCCCGTTTATGACCAGCTGTAATTTTGAAATCTTCGGATACTAACTAAATTCAATTCTTATAAGCGTTAACCTATTAATTCCGCCGTCTTTTTCGAAACGGCCTTGTCTCGCATCAAATCATTAAAATCAGCTTCTGTCACAAAATGAGCGACTAAAGCGCCAAGTTCACTAGCTGAAGGTAAAAATTCCGATTGAGACGGTTCTCTGGTCGATTGTACTTCAATTGGAATTTCATGTGTGTGAAAATTTCTTCGAAAACGCTAGCATAAAAATTTTCCTGTGCTTCAATAACGGACTCAACATCAGTATATATAATTTGATTGCGAGTGTTATATCGGAATCCAACAGTTTTTACGGAACAAAAAAAGCAAAATTCTGCAGAATGTTCAGTTCGTCGCAGCCAAATTGTGGTCGGACGTACTTAACTTTATGGCGATTTAATACACTTTTTGTTCCCATTAAACCACGATAATAGTACTCACAAACAACTTCGGGTGCGTATCATATGTTTAGAACATATGAAATAATGAAAAATTCTTCTAAAGCATTTATAAAATGTTTGCTTATACATATTTCTCAAATATTTTTCAGGCGCAAATAAACCACAGACGTAGTAAAAATTATTGCGATTCGGACATTCCATTATTAAATAAAAAATTTATTAAGAAAACCAATTAGAAATATTAAGTCAATGCAACAATTTCAGTTGTCACTTTATTTTTAAGAAGCACAGTGGTTTAATTTAAACCAGCACACACTAAATTCGTTTAGTGAAATTTTTAATACGAATTAAGCAATGATGCACATGTTAATATTTTCTAATAAACCAGTTGCTATTACCGTTATGTTTTTTAAAATTTTTTTTTTATATATTTGTATGGCATTTTTTTTAATTACGCCGCACAGTGGTTCAAAACCAAAAAAAAGTGGTAATAAGTCTGGAACTTCTAAACTATTGGTTGGATGGGAATAGTATATTCTAGGCGATTGTAGTCAAGGATATAGGCTTTCAAAATATTTATTTTCGAGATACCCTGTTGTAACACAGGGTGAGCTACAGGGTGCCAAAATCGACCACCTCGAGTTGGAAAATGCTTTCAAAGCTTGTAACTTTTATAAATAATAAGTGATTTTTAGGTTTTTTAAATTTTTCCAATAACCATTAAATTATTAACAAAAAACATGCTTATACTACCTAGTTATCGCTTATGGTTTAAAAAATATTTGATTTTAAAAATCAACATTTGAACTTTTCACCAAATTCTTTCTTGGTTTTTCGCAAATAACATTTTTATTAAAATAGATAAAAAAAAATCTAAAAATATGTGGCGATAGCCAGTACTTTTTAAAAAAATACGTTGAAGTATTTTTTGAATTGTTTCAAACCGTTTAGTGAGCACAAAATCTTAAAGTTGACTTTTTGAATCAGGTTCTAAAAATTGCAAATTTTTGCCAAAAAATACCCTTCATTCTTTCACTTTTTTCTCACAACCTTGGTAAAACATGTATATATTTTTCTACACATTTTAAAAGAATATGCTTCAGGAATGGTTGTAAGCGAAATTTTTAATATTTTTGGACATGCACCCTACGTCCAGCATTGGACGAAATTGTGCAATTTAAAAAAAAAAAAACTAAGTTTTAAAAGTTAATACAAAAATATCCGCTTGATTTCTTCAAATATTTCACCGCAGTATTAAAGATCCAAATATTTTTATTTATTTGCCGCAATAAAATTCACCGCCGTTACATAAACGTGGTCAGGATGGATTAAATGGTGAAAAAAGTCAAATTTTCATACGAATTTTTTTTGTTAACATAAAAAACATATTAAGGTTAGATATTTTTATATTTTGTTTATTGATTCAGAACGGCATTTAAATTATCTAAAACACTTCAAAAAATCATTTTAATAACGTTAATAGTTTTTGAGATATTTATATTCAAATTTCAGAAAAAAATATAGAAAAACTATGGTTTTCGTTTTTTTTTTTTGGTTTTTTGGTAAAGTGTTCCCATAATTTTTGAATTTTACTTACTATTATATATATTGTTAAAGAAGACATATTTATCTATTCAACGATATATAACGTGTCTATCAAATATATTGCAACATGCTGAAATAATGACCCCAAACCACACTCCACAGGCAAAAATTTAGCTATTTCTCTATTTGTTCATATAAATGGTCATTTACATAGTGAATGACATATTTTTTTATTGTTTTTTGGTAAAGGGTTGCATACGTTTTTATTACTTCAAATAATTTTATATATCTTTTCAAAGAAGGTATAATTATAAGTTAATGGTGTATGAAATATTTACCTAATGAGGTTCAACTGATTATAAAATTGCCCAAAACTCTGATGCTGATTTTATACAAAAAAAAAAAAAAAAACAGGTAAAAAGCCAATGCCTAAGATATTTTCATTATTAAATAACAAATATAACTAAATTTTTTTTAATTAGTATTTTTTTATTTGTTTTATAATAGGCTTAAAATTACATAACAATTGTCTGCTTTTTTACTAGTTATTTTCTACAAAACAATCAGAAATATCAAAAGATAAAAGATGTTTTATATCCATAGCTTCGGAATCATCATTTTCTATTTCAAGACTTATTTTTGGTAAACATTTTGTTCTTATGGAGTATATTACTGGATCTGATGATATCAATAAATATTCCATTAAATCGGAATTTTGGGCTTCTTTGCTACATTTTCTTGTATTAAAAAGTCGAAAGTGTTTGACATCTCTGTTTCTAGCTTCTTGTGCTTCTTCAGTCAGTTCTCCCAAGGGCAGGATGCTATTTTGTATTATTTCTTTCCCATGAGCTAATACTTTGTGTACAGTTGGTGTCATTGGCTTCCAAGGATATAAGTTCATTATTAATTCCTTAGTTTTGCTAGCATATATTTTCAATTTTTTCGCATTAATTTGTTGTTTACTATTAATGACAGCTAATATTAATTTAAACCGTGCGATTAAAGCCGTGTCAATGCCAGTAATCAAATAAGTAGTTTCGGGATCTTCAAAGAAACGTCTTGCTGTATTACCATCATTTGAACTTCCATAGCCACAAAGAGGCTTATCGATAATTAGACCAAGTTGCATTTCAAATTCAATACTAATGATGTCATAAAAATTGTTGAAAAATCTATTTCTGAATTGCTTCCACTTGGTTGTCTATACTCAAAAAATCCAGATGTTCCATCGCATCCCCATTTACATATTAACGTAACTTCTGAATTGTTGCATATTTCTATTTCTTCTTTGCTAAATATGGATATTATTCTAGATGCAGTGTTTTCAAGCAGAGACTTTTTCCGAACGTGATGAATGAATAGTAGAATCGGAAGGATTTTCCCAAATAACTCTGCAAAGTGAATAATACTTTAATGTAACCTCCATGATAGATTATACGTAAGTGATCTTAATAAACAAGAAACTCATGGTTACATACTGAAAATACTTTTTGAAAGGTAATATATCGGGCAAGTACTTCAACCAATACTTACATTTTGTTTTAGTGAATCTAAGGTTTTGGCTTTTACCTGTTTTTTTTGCATAAAAAGGTATTGTGAATTACAGATATTTTGCAATAGGTATCAGAGTTTCGGGCAATTTTATGATCAGTTGAAACTCATTAGGTAAATATTTCATACACCATTAACTTATAATTATATCTTCTTTGAAAAGATATATAAAATTATTTGAAGTAATAAAAACGTATGCAACCCTTTACCAAAAAACAATAAAAAAATATGTCATTCACTATGTAAATGACCATTTATAAGAACAAATAGAGAAATAGCTAAATTTTTGCCTGTGGAGTCTGGTTTGGGGTCATTATTTCAGCATGTTGCAATATATTTGATAGACATGTTATATATCGTTGAATAGATAAATATGTCTTCTTTAACAATATATATAATAGTAAGTAAAATTCAAAAATTATGGGAACACTTTACCAAAAAACCAAAAAAAAAAACGAAAACCATAGTTTTTCTATATTTTTTTCTGAAATTTGAATATAAATATCTCAAAAACTATTAACGTTATTAAAATGATTTTTTGAAGTGTTTTAGATAATTTAAATGCCGTTCTGAATCAATAAACAAAATATAAAAATAACTAATCTTAATATGTTTTTTATGTTAACAAAAAAAAATTCGTATGAAAATTTGACTTTTTTCACCATTTAAGCCCTCCTGACCACGTTTATGTAACGGCGGTGAATTTTGTTGCGGCAAATAAATAAAAGTATTTGGGGCTTTAATACTGCGGTGAAATATTTGAAGAAATCGAGCGGATATTTTTGTATTAACTTTTAAAACTTAGTTTTTTTTTTTAAATTGCCCAATTTCGTCCAATGCTGGACGTAGGGTGCATGTCCAAAAATATTAAAAATTCCACTTACAACCATTCCTGAAGCATATTCTTTTAAAATATGTAGAAAAATATATACATGTTTTACCAAGGTTGTGAAAAAAAGTGAAAGAATGAAGGGTATTTTTTGGCAAAAAATTGCAATTTTTAGAACCTGATTCAAAAAGTCAACTTTAAGATTTTGTGCTCACTAAACGGTTTGAAATAATTCAAAAAATACTTCAGCGTATTTTTTTAAAAAGTACTAGCTACCACTACATATTTTTAGATTTTTTTTTGTCTATTTTAATAAAAATGTTATTTGCGAAAAACCAAGAAAGAATTTGGTGAAAAGTTCAAATGTTGATTTTTAAAATCAAATATTTTTTAAACCATAAGCGATAACTAGGTAGTATAAGCAAGTTTTTTGTTAATAATTTAATGGTTATTGGAAAAATTTTAGAAACGTAAAAATCACTTCATATTTATAAAAGTTACAAGCTTTGAAAGCATTTTCCACCTCGAGGTGGTCGATTTTGGCACCCTGTAGCTCACCCTGTGTTACAACCGGGTATCTCAAGAATAAATATTTCGAAAGCCTATATCCTTGACTACAATCGCCTAGAATATACTATTCCAGTCCAACCAATAGTTTAGAAGTTCCAGACTTATTACCACTTTTTTTTGGTTTTGAACCACTGTGCGCCGTTTACATTATACCGTTATTTACATTTTTCGCGAAAATACGAATTGATCTAGAAAAACTGTGAGAGATGGGTATTTTATTTTTCGACGTAGATTCCGAATATGTATGTAGGTCTTCTTAATGTGTGCAAAAGTGTGTAGAATGGTGTAGTAAGATATATTGAGGATTATTTCACAACATTTAGTAACATGTGACATTTTTGTTCCTCACTGTACGTAAAATCAATTCTGAATAATATTTATTACTTCAGTGGCTGTTTTATTAAGAAAATTCATCCAGCATAAATTTTAAAGCAGTTTCAGCACTAAATTCATTCGATTTTTGTTGTAATTATATTTTGAGATCAGTGTAATAAATTAGATAAAAAACAACTGGTTGTAAATTTCCGATAAAGTTTATAATTTTTGAGTCAGCATCTTTAATTAATTTCAGGAAATCAGTTTTTTAAATGAAAAATCTTGATATTTATTGGGAACTTCAAAAGTAATAAAAAAAAAATAAATAAGTCTATACATACGGTAACACTGGGGCCAAGTCATCGCAATCGATATTTCGTAATATCAATCGAAATTTCATATTTTTATAATCTTAACTAGGGGCCATAATTCATTAACTGTATTATAGTAAAATTCTGTGGTTTTTTGGAATAACCGCGTATGTCCATTTTTTTCAGTTTTGAGTTAACGATGCCAAATATATTAATTTTTAACGCTCTTTACATGTGTTTAATTAAAAAAAAAAAAAAACTATAACCATTTCTGAGCTTTTTCTTTAAATAACGATGTAACTTAAATGTTTATTAAATTAATTTGCAGCACTATGGACGTATGTCAACCTACGTTTGATCGCTGACATATTATTTTCTCAGAAAACGACATACGTTGTTATTAATGAAAAAAAAAAAAAAAAAATGCTAAATAATTTTGGATTATTTTTCAGTTTATAACCACTTATAAAAACTTATGTGTTTATTTCTGTTATTTTTTATCACTATTATTCTTGTTATATCCTCATCCTAAGTCCCGTTAACTTTTTGTTGACGAACAAAAAAATCAATTTTTCAAGCAACAACAACTTATGTCTACATGGGTGGTTGCATTAGTAGTTTTCTTTTTCAAAGAAAGCGACGGTTGTCGACGTAAGTTATTTTATCTGCACACACTTTCAGTGTTATTTATATATTGTTTTTTTCATCCTTCTCTAGGATCTAGTCCTCTGAAGATTTTTGACTCATAACTTTATATAAAGTATTTATTACCCATATCTACAGGACTGTTAAATAAGAAGCTCTAAAAACATTATATCGAGCCCATAATTTCAAATATAACGTTTTTTGGCTCCCCTGAACATTTTGATTTTATGACATACGCGGTTATTCTAGAAAACCACAGAATTAATCTTAGTATTTTATTTTAGAAAATAAAAAAAATAATTTCGACCGAAAAACTTCGATAGCGAATGCGGTGATTTGGCCCCTGGTTTTTATTATTAAAATAACGGTTATATTTAGAGGATTTATCGATTATTCTAAAATGAAGGTTTTTCTCGATTAATCGGTTATTGGTGTATCACTATTAAAATAACGGTTTATCGATCGAGATTAAACAATTCGCTTGTATTAATTGTTCGCGTTAAATTAGTATTCCCTATTGATCTACAATATTTGTACAGACACTCAATTAAATTGGTTAATACAGCTAGTATGTTCAGAGCTTGCTCTCATACAAGTGTTTAGCCTGAGAGAGACTTGATATCCGGTAAGTCCAGATTTTCATATACAGTATCTGGCTAATTTTTTTTATCGTGATTAACCAATTTTTGGACTTATATCCCTATCTATATATCCTATATCTCAGTCACCAGATATATTAAAAATAAGAATTTGATTTATGTTTATTTTATATTATATATATAATTTTGAGATGTAATTTGTAGCTATCGTATAGTCGTTATAGATCGCCATGCATTTCTTTGAGTTTTTATTGTCATAAATATTTTGCATCTTCAACTCATAGTTGTCACATTTCGTCATTTTGTGTAGGTCGAAAGAAGGAAGTATAACTCGCAGTGTTAATATCTCCATTCAAATGTAACTGATCATGTTATTTTCATGCTTTTTTTTTTCCATTTCATTATTCTTTATACTTAAAAAATATGAAAGAATCACCATCATCGAATGATATTAGCATAGTTTTTTTCTTTTAAATATTTATTCCTTTTGTCAGTGTGAATATGATTAATTGCTAAATATTTTTTTTATTATTATTTTGCACAACAAGTTGTTGGTTTCTATAATAAAGTTGCTACTTTAGGAGGCAATAAAGCAAAACTAAAAAAACATATTCAAAAAAAGAAACAAGTAAGAAAACTATGGTCGGTTTAGACTGACTATACGATAACCTATACTATGAGTTTCGAGAAATGGTTTTAGATTCAACAACAGAGGTGATAATTGGATATAGAAAATAGGAATAGACCAGGTTATTAACTTGAGCCCTGCAGATAAGAAAAAGTTCAAGTCGGATTCTACTTTACAAGCTTAAAAAATGGTTCGACCATTTCATTATTCAGTGAAGTCATTTAAATTAGTCGAAAGCATATAATAATCCAATTTTAGAAATAACTCTATAATATTTTGGATTTTTGATAGATTTATGGGAATATCGGGAATAATCTTTATATAGGGACTATGAAAAAAAATTATCTTACAGGGATTATTTTTGGGCTACTTCTTTAAGTGTATAGTAAACATACATAAACCAAATTTAATCGATATTTATACGATAATTTGCATCTTAAGTAAATTTAAATGGATCTCATAGGAACTTTTTTGTATGGGGGCTAGGTCAGAACATTTGCCGATTTTCACCAATTTCAATGGCGATCGTCTTATAGACGACAAAAACTTATATACCAATTTGAATAAAAATATATTTACAAGGTTTACGTATAACTTTACACAAATAGACAGACAGAGGGACGGACAGACGGACGAATGGAAATCGCTAAATCGACTCAGAAAATGATTCTAAGTCGATCGGCATAATAAAAGGTGTTTCTAATTCAAATATATTTAGTAGTTACAAACACCAGCTCAAACTCATTATACCCTCATCACATAGTGGAGGTATAGGGTATAAAAATAAATAAATTTCCGTTGAAATAAATGATGTGCGTAACTGAGGCGTTGAAAAAACTATTCCAACTGCTATCAAATGGCTCGTTGAACACTATATTGTTTGTTTATTTTGTGTGTTTGTTGGCAAAATGAAATTCAGTTAACACCTTTTAATACCGTTTTAGGTTGGTGGTACGAGTATTTTTATATTTCATTCATTTATTCGTTTATTCATCATAATCACTTTGCCGCTCATTGAAGTTTATGGGTGCTTTTATGATGCGTTTAAATACTCGAGTGTTTACAAGTAAATTAACAAGTTTATTACAAAAAGATATATATATATTTTTTTTTTTACTAGATTTTGTTTTTGTTGGTATTATTGCTTTTTTTTATTTGAAGTGTTAGAGTTTTTACTTAAATGATGCCGTGAGAAAGTGATTTAATTTATTGAATAAAAAAAAAGTAATCGCTATATAAAAGGTGTAATGTGCAGAATCTAATTACCAACTATTACGAAACTGAAAATAGTAAAAACTAGAAGAGGCAATGCACAAATAATTTATAGATATATATATATATATATAATAATTGCTAAGTGTTTGGTATTGTGAATTCTTCTGGGATTGTTAAATAAAACTGAACAGTATGGGAGGTTATTCTTAACCAGACGGACGATTAGTCCAATTTTAGTTGAATATGTGTATGTGAAAGAGACACAGGTTCAAACCTCATAGTCGCTGGTTGTACAAAATTCTATATAGAAGCTTAGAAAGTTCCATTAATTGGTTTTACTTATTACAGCCTAGAAATACAAGATTCACGCACCTAGTAAAATAATATTTGGGTGGACATAAAAAATTTTCATTCTTTCTGTGGATAGTCAATACAATTCAAAGGTTTTTATATAGGTTTAACCCTCTCACGACCAAACCTAAACTGCTGGAAAAAAAATTTTTTTTTGTGGATTCATACTTAACGACCCAACATTTCTAAACAAAAGTGTCGTCCAAAATATTTTTTTTAAATTCCTTCAAGGAAAAAATCCATGGGCCATATACAGGGTGGGCCAAGTTTGACTGACTGATTTGAAATGCTTATAATTTTTGTATTTTTAAATTTCTTTATTTAATTTTTTTTTGCAAATTAAAGTATGAATTATAATTTTTTTTTTAAGCTAAGTATGAAACATCTTTTATATGGCGTCCATATTCCTGTTGGCAGTTAATGGCTCTACTTATTACATTTTGCATTACGTTGCGCAACGTTTCTGACTGCAATTGAACAATTTCTGTGCGAATATTCTGCTTTAGCTCCTGAATATTTTATGGTTTGTTGACGTAAATTCGTTCCTTCAAGAAACCCCACAAAAAAAATTTGGGGCCGTCAAATCTGGAGAACGAGGTGGCCACGCGAAATCTGCTTTTTTTGAAATTATTCGGTCTTCGAAAAGTTCTCGCAGAATTGCCATTGTGGCTCTTGCGATATGAGCTGTAGCTCCATCTTGCTGGAACCATATGTTACGATTATTCAGAACTATCGGACGTAAAAAATTGTTCAACATGGTCCTGTATACCACCCCAGAGACGATTTGTGGCTCATTAAGTTCATTTTCGAAGAAATATGGATCAATAACTTTATCAGCCCTGATTCCACACATATCCATTTAAATGAAGATGTGCTTCTTCGCTCATAATCAGATTATTTAAAAAATTGGCATTTTCTGTCGCTAGCAAAACCAATCTATTGGCATATTGTAGCCGTTGCGGTGCATCCCTCGGCAATAATTCTTGGGCCAATTGAATTTTATATGGAAACATCTTCAGATCAACTTTTAGAATACGTCGTAGCGATGTTCTGTAGATGTTCAATTGAGTAGCTCGTCGACGAGTAGACACAGTTGCATCCGTGTTAACAGTTTCTCGTACAGCTTCTATAGCTTGTTCAATGCGAATAGGACGAACAACATTTCTTCGTAGTTCATTACCCACTGAACCCAAATTCTCAAAACGGGTCATTAAGCTTCCTATCATGTTTACACTGGGAGCCTCTGCAGTATTACAATGCTGACGGTATTTTCTTTGCGTTGTAACAATTGATCGTCCGGAAACATAATAAAATTCAACAATTTTTACACGTTCTTCCACTGAGTGTGATGACATTATAAAATTTTATAAAATTCTGTATTATCTGAAAAAAATAAAAAAAAAATCAAAAATACAAAAATTATAAGCATTTCAAATCAGTCAGTCCAAGTTGGCCTACCCTGTATATCCCATTGGTCGTCAACGCTCAGAATTAGCAACTAACTTACTCCGCTCAAAGCAAGCCAGTGATTTGTATTTTTATTTTATACATAAGTAACTGTAGCTTTGGTTTTGTATTTGTTGTAAATTTTTAAATATAGATCACAGAGAATCGATTACTACTTTTTTAGTTTGTACTAAAAATGGAAAGGGAAATCGGGCCTTTTTTAAAAAACCTTTTTATTTCACAAAAGCTGTAATTGCTTCGAAGATTACCGCAACCGATTTTATATTTTTGAGATATTTAGAATTAATCCTTTTCTAGGTCTTTTTATTTTATTTATAGTTTAATTAATTGTTGACTTAATATTATGAATTTTTTTATTTTAATAAAAATATAAAACTATAAAATATGTTTTTTGCCCGTACTGAATTTTGCTGAATAATAAACTGATTCTTAATATTTTGGTGTTTCTAAAAACCATAAATACTGGTCCATGTTATATCAAAATTTTAATGTTTTCGGTTTAATAACGTCTGAATTAATGACATCCAAATGTCATTTAAAAACACAATTTTCAGAATTTGATGTCGACTCAAGTCAGCTTTAAAAAAATCGGTTGGAAAATGTGGAAAATAAAAAAATTAATAAAAATGGCACATATATCTGTGGTTTGCTAGAATATCCGCGTATATTTGAAAAAACGTTATATTTGAAAGTATGGGCCCGATATAAAGATCTTGGAGCTTTTTATTTAACAGTCATGATATAAAATTTTGAGTCAAAAATCTTTAGAGGAATAGATCCTAGAGAAGGACGAAAAAACAATATGTAAATTTCACTTAAAGTGTGTGCAGATAAAACAACTAATGTCGACAAACGTCGTTTTTTTTTGAAAAAGAAAACTACCAATGCAACCACCCATGTAGACATAAGTTGTTGTTGCTTGAAAAATGGATTTTTTGTTCGTCAATAAAAAGTTAACGGGACTTAGTATGAGAATATAACAACGTATCAAGAATAATAGTGACAAAAAATAACAGAACTAAACACACAATTTTTTATAAGTGGTTATAAACTGAAAAATAATCCAAAATTATTTTGGATTTTTTTTTTTTTTTTCATTAATAACAACGTATGTCGCTATGTGTCGTTTTCTGAGAAAATAATTTGTCAGCGATCAAACGTAGGTTGACATACGTCGATAGTGCTGCAAATTAATTTAATAAACATTTAAGTTACGTCGTTATTTAAAGAAAAAACTCAGAAATGGTCAATATTTAAAAAAAAAAAAACATGTAAAACACATGTAAAGAGCGTTAAAAATTAATATATTTGGCATCGTTAACTCGAAACTGACAAAAATGTACATACGCGGTTATTCCAGAAAACCACAGATATGTCCCATTGGTCGTAAAAGTGTTAAATCGTTGGTAGTTAGAAAATCTTATATAAAAATAATACCTTCACTTTAGTTTGAGTCTCTGTACTAGGGCTGTCAATAATTCGGATTTTAACTGTAGTCGACTACAATAACAAAAATATATTTATTGATCACCAAGAGATCAAGTTTGAAAAATACTTAGATTAGAAATGAACTAGCATAACCCAGCGCTCGAAATTCGAGTGCAAATTCTAGGAAATTTTATTTTGTCTTAAAATTTTTTTCTTTTATTGTTTTTTTAATCTATAATTAAATTCGATGAATTGTGAATTGGCTAAAATTGAATAGCATACCTTTAGGCTCTTATAAAATTATTTATTATTAATATTGTATTTTATTTAATTTGATATATTGTTAACACATATTATATATAAATTTTAAATTTTGTGCTTCTCATCCATGTGAACTATAACTATAGCAACTTTCACACTCATATGTGCCCGCATTATGCTTAAAAAGAGATGAACAATTTTTCCTTCACGTGTAATTCGATTAAAAACGATTAAGAAATTATATTTTAAGATATTCCAGAAATTTTTTTTTAACTAAAATAATTTTTCTTTATTTAAAAAAATTAAAACAGCAATTCTCACAAATACACCAAATTTCTTAAAAAAACTGAGATCAAATTTATATTTTTATTTAAATGCTATTACAAAATTAAATCTATACTTCTATACTAAGAGTGAATTCCCCAATTCTATTTAATCCCTTGATATTTGATTGCTTTTGCAGATGATATTATAATATATGACGCCGATAATAAAATAGAGAAAATTAATAATGAAATACAAACATAATTTAAGATAGTTGAAAAATATGCTATAAACTGGAAAATGAAGATTAATTTTAACAAATGTGAAACCATTCTCTTCCGTCCGCCAGTAGGAAAATGTAATCACAACATAAGAACAAAATGGAAAGATTTTGGTATAAAATCAAATACCAATATATATATACCCAACAAACAAGTTGTAAAATACTTGCGAATTAATTTAGATAAGTTTTTATATTTCAATTCTCATATAAAAAGACAAATAATTAAAGCAACAAATGCTTTTGTCATGTACAAAAAACTGTTTTATTCGTAATACATCAATTCTAGAGTCAAGGTAATACTGTATCAATCACTAATTAGACCAACGAGTGTTATAATATACGGTTGCCTAATCTGCTTCAATACTTCTCCATCATATATGGAGAAAATTCGAGCTTTTGAAAGAAAGTGTCTAAGATCATGCACATCGCTGTATAGATCTCCATATACGAGTAGCGATTATGTAAAATACATATGAAAACAAAAATTATACAATGCTGCAAAAATAGGTAGAATAGACAATTTTATTTTCCATATAATTAGAGATCATATTGCAAAGAGCTCTGAATGGTACGGAAATAATTTAATTATAGCACCATATTATAGTGACGAAGGATATATACAAAAAACCCTTCTACATCGACATTAAAGGATATATCAAAAATGAAAGAGGCATACCTATATTTTACCATATATAGAAGAGCCAATAAAAAAGCTATTTGTTGCAATCAAATCACTCTTGATAATATTAGGTTTGATATAAGTATTTATTCAGGGCATAAAAACATTTTTCCAAACATAAATAAAAAAAATTTTGGGTGGCTTAACTAAAATCCTCCCTTCCTACTTTTACCCTTTGACAGAATCTTTTATCGTATATATATAGAAGTGACTTTTTTTGAAATTTTTTTTTTACATACATACTTATGTATATAAAAACAAGTAAGAAAATTATAGTCGGTCTAGACCGACTATACGAAACCCTATACCATGCGTTTATAGACCCTATATCTTAGACCCAACTAACTGGATATAGAAAATAAGAATAACCCATAAATAAATTTGAGTGGGATTTTTATTATTTTTTTTGGCTGCAGATATGAAAAAGTTCATATCGGATGCTATATCTATATGGAGACTTGGCCCAAAATTAGATCGATCCTGACCATGTTTGGTAAAGTCTCTTGTATTTTGCACAAATATATACAAACAAAATTTGAGAAGAATCAGTGCAATATTTTTGTTTTTTGATAGATTTAAGTGAAGTTCGGGAAGCAGCTCTATATGGGGCCTATGACTAAGAGTTGTCCCATAAGGATCATTTTCGGACTACTCACTAATGGATGTAATAAACGCATATAAACCCAATTTGACTAAGATCTATATGACAATTTGGATCTTATGGCAATTTATGTCGATTTCATAGGGGTAATTTGTCTGGGGGTTAGGTCTGAACATGGACCGATTCTCACCAATTTCAATAGCGTTCATTCTATGGCCGATAAAAGCTTAAATGTCGAACTTCGTCAAAATATATTCATACTTGCGACCTGCAGTTTGATTACAAGGTTTACATGGACACACAGACGGACGGACGGACGGACGGTCGGATGGACGGACGGACGGACGGATATCGTTAAATCGAATCAGATAGTGATTCTGATTCTATCGGTATAATAAAAGATGGGTCTAGGTCAAAAATTTTTGGTAGTTACAAACAGCAGCACAAAGTCTTTATACCCAAACCACATAGTGGTATTGGGTATAAATATATCTAAGACTTCACATATAATTAGTAAACTTAAGAGCCCCATTATAGTTACGAGTACTATTTATTTATAGTTCTAAGTAAACGAATTTTCTTTAAATAAAGACTTAAAAAAAATAATTAAGAGGTAATGTGTGTTTGTTTGTAGGATGTAATCTCCGTAACTACTTATTTGATTTTCCTGAAATTTTAATAGAGTCTTATATGGTGTTCACACTACGATATTTTGAGGTGTTTTAGCTCATGTTTTGCAAAACAAAACACAGTCGTTCACACTTGATTTAGTGTGTTTAAGTTAAACATTTCAGCAAATTGAACAGCTGTTTCCAAAATAAAAAACAATTCAGTTATAAAATTTTGAAAATTGATAAAAAATAATATCATTAAATTGGCGGCCAACTACTTAAATTATATTAATGATGAAATTATCAATATAGATGCGTTATTTTCATTTTTGTATTGTATTTTGTATTGTATTTTTTTGATTGTAATGACACTTTAATAGTAATGTTAAAAAAACAAGGATGCCAACTTGGCAAACATGAGTAATATTGCACTGAACATGCGCAAAGTTAAATACAACTCTGTCATATTTTCGGTTTTTGAGGTGTTTAAGATTTAAACATCTCAATTGAGATGTTTAGCCAACGAAAAAATGTATGGGAAAACATCTCAATTTGACTTGTTTATCACATAAACACTAAACACTTCGCTAAACACTTAAGTGTGAACGCCATATTACTGTGAACATGTGAACTGCTATAAGGTATATATTTATACCCTATACCACTATGTGGTTTGGGTATAATGACTTTGTGCTGCTGTTTGTAACAACCAAAAATATTTGACCTAGACCCATCTTTAATTATACCGATCGAATCAGAATCACTTTCTGAGTTGATTTAACCATGTCCGTCCGTCCGTCCGTCCGTCCGTCCGTCCGTCTGTGTGTCCATGTAAAGCTTGTAATCAAACTGCAGGTCGCAAATATGAATATATTTTGATGAAATTTGGTATATATGCTTTTATCGGCCATGGGATGAACGCTGTTGTAATTGGTGAGAATCGGTCCATGTTCAGACCTAGCCCCCATACAAATTACCCATATGAAATCGACATAAATTTCCATAAGATCCAAATTGTCATATAGATCTTACTCAAATTGGGTTTGAATGCGTTCATTACATCCGCTAATGAGCAGTCCAAAAATGATCCCTTTGACCCCATATAGAGCTGCTTCCCGATCTTCACTTAAATCTATTAAAAAACAAAAATATTGCACTGATTCTTCTCAAATTTTGTTTGTATATATTTTTGCAAAATACAAGAGACTTCACCAAACATGATCAGGATCGGTCCATTTTTGGACCTAGTCGCTTTATAGATATAGCATCCGATATGAACTTTTTCATATCTGCAGCCAAAAAAATTAATAAAAATCCCACTCAAATTTGGTTTTTGCTTATTTTCAATGTCCAGTTAGTTGGGCCTAAGAGATAGGGTTTCTAAACGCATGGTATAGGGTATCGTATAGTCGGTCTCGACCGACTATAATTTTCTTACTTGTTTTTAAATATATTTAGTTGGCGTGGCACCCCCATACAAAGTGACTTTTTAATATCATGTATTAGGGTGACAGCGGTTTGTATGAAAAAAAATTTGGTCGAAGTTTGAGGTGTGCGGGTCGGATAATTGTGACACTGGATCTAAAACTTTAGTGTGCAAAATTTGAGCCAAATCGGATAATGCTTTCTGAACGCGATTGAGTTCAAATTTAAAATATTTTTATTTATTTTTTTTTTAATTAATCAACACTCAGGATCAACCATACAGATGCAGTGCATTGTGTTGATCTCAGGAAAATAGGTTAAGGAGGAAAGAGGGAGTAGTGTGTTCATTTTTTTCTTTTTTTTTTTTGCAGCGACAGACCAAAGCCTCTGGTGAGAATCGAACCCACGACCCCTTGCATGATAGGCGAGCACGCTACCGGGGCGCTTAAATATGCATTTAAATATATGTAAAAATTATCAAAAATATCATTTTTTACAAAAATTTTGATATTAATAATTGCGCTTCAATTAAATTAATTAATAAACCATAATCTAGAGTAAATTATCTTTCTAATAAAACAAACAAATCTATTATCGGTTGAAATTATATCAAGTTCCCCAGGCAATGATTAAGAAAATCGAGCTCACATTTTTAACGACATTGAAATAATTAAAAAAATAATTTAAAAAAATTTTGTAAAAAAATTATTTAAAAAAATTTTTCAACGACATTGAAATAATTAGAAAAATAATTTAAAAAAATTTTTTAAAAAATAATTTAAAAAAATTATTTCAATGCCTTTAAAAATGTGAGCTCGATTTTCTTAATCATGTGGTCTGCGGCGCATTTATTGCCTGGGGAACTTGATATAATTTCAACCGATAATAGATTTGTTTGTTTTATTAGAAAGATAATTAATTTACTCTAGATTATTGTTTATAATTTAATTTAATTGAAGCGCAGTTATTAATCTCAAAATTTAAATGCGCCGCAGACCACTTGATTAAGAAAGTAATAATTTTTAAAAATAATAAATAATAAAATAATAATTTTATCACTTATTTTTTGCAAAAATATATAAAAACCAAATTTGCGATAAAACTGTCCAATATTTTTGTTTTTTTAATACTCGTAGATGCAGCTTTATATGGGCGCTATGACTAAGAATTGTCCTATAGGGTTTATTTTTGGACTACTGATAAATGGATGTAATAAACATACGCAAACCCAATTTGACCGAGATCAATATAATAAGTTGTATATTATGACAATTTAAGTCGATCTGAACATGCACCGATTTTCACCAATGTCAATAGTGTTAAATTTTACCAAATATATTCATTGTTGCGGTCTGTAGTTTGATAACAACGTTTACATGGACACACAGACGGACGGACGGAGAGTCGGACATCGCTGAATCGACTCAGAAAGTGATTCAGAAAGTGATTCTGAGTCGAAAGGTACAATAAAAGATGAGTCTAGGTCAAATATTTTTGGTAGTTACAAACATCAGCACAAAGTCATTATGCGTTTGTTTGTAGTTTATAGGAGGCTACATCAGTGGACCGATCGTCTTGAAATTTTTACAATAGGTAACTGCCTATAAGGAAGAAACATTGACTTTTTTTGGATTTGTCAGGTGAGAATGGCACCTTCAATATAAATTGCATTTTTATCATCTAATTTTAACATATAATATCTGGAATTCTACGACAGTGAGAGTTCTGAAACTGTGTACATGTACGTACTGAAATAATTTGAAGAGTCTGGGAAAAAATGGGCGGTATAGGACAAATGGGCGTAGCACCTTCTATACAAAAAATATGAACTATAAAAATGACAGTCTAGAAACTTTTGACAAGTACGTTAATTACCAATGTGAGTTGTTGTTGAAAATATGTGCGGAATCGCCAATTCAAAAATCGCCAAACCCGAAAATCGCGACTAACAAAAATAGACAAAATCAAAAATAGCAAAAAATAAAAATCGCCAAAATTAAAAATGAAAAAAAAAAATGGTCAGCCAAAAATCGCCAGAATCGAAAATCGCAAATAACAAAAATCGCAAAATACAAAAAAATAGCCAAAATCAAAAATCTCAAAAAACAAAAGTCGTTAAACCCAAAAATCGGCAAAATCAAAAATCGGTAAAATTGAAATAGCAAAAAAAAAAAAAAACAAAAATCGCAAAATACGAAAATCGCGAATATAAAAATCGGCAAAAGCAAAAATCGCCTAAATCAGAAATTGCTAAAACCGAAAATCGCGTTTACCAATAATCGCCAAAATCAAATAACGTCAAATCAAAAATCGAAAAAAACGCCAAAGTCAAAAATCGCCAAAAATAAATAAAATAGTTTACAAACAAATGTATTCGCAGTTATTATGGGTGTAGCGAAGCGCATCGGATTATGGCTAGTAGGGTATAAAGCATATAAACTAAAGTTGAGAAAATCTATAGAATATTTTTTCGTTTTAATAGATTTAAATAAAAATTGGGAAACAACTTTATATGGAGACTATGGCAAAGAAACTTCCTAAGTGTTGTGTTGTGGGAGTACTTATGTGGCAACGAATACACAATCACCATATTATGACCTTATCATTTCTATGGGGACTAGATCTGATCAAAATATGTTTATTTTACGATCTGTTGTTTGATTACATGGTTTTCAGACGGACATAGAGATGGACGGACGAACGGACATCAGTATATCTACTCAGAAAGTTATTCTGAAAGGCACTGATCAATCTAACATGGCAGTGTCATTGGACGAAGGAGTTGAAACTTAAAAGACACTTTGTGCCATAACACGAGACTTACCAGCAAATACAAATAACGTACCACTTCTTAAAATACTTATCAAAGAATTCGTTCACCAACGACCTGTAACACTAGCGTGATCCTACCTTATATTGACATTTTTTAAGTGGCGATTTTAGGAAGTGTCGCGGTCCAATTTATTTCTTTCCTATTTAAAAATATTAAATGTGAAGTATGGGGGCAATCGGATAAAGAAAAGACGTGCCGCAAATCGGTTAGAAATTTCAAGTGTTTTTATATGCGGAAAATATGACTTTTTTTAGATTTTACGAAAATTTCGTTCTACACAGGCATGTCACAGAAACAAACCCCGATCGAAAGTGGAATTGAAACCGCATTTGGCTTCTTCAGAAAACGTAAACCGAAAAATGTTACCGATATGAAACCACTTTAAATTTCTTAAGTGAAAATGATATATTAAGTAGCATAGATAAAAAAACAGAACAACAGAAAATTAATAAAAAAATACTATTGGTTTATTTATTTTAGCAAAATTTAGACATTTCAATCTTTAAAATAAATTTTATAACCAATTTAAGAGAAAATCATTTTTTGATAACGAAATATTCAAAACGTCGTTAACTTATTATTGCCACCTTTTTATTTCATACAAACCACTTTTTGTTAGTGTTATTAGTTTTTTCTAACAAAATACAACACTGACAGCAAAAAGGCGAAGCAAAACAAACGAAAAATGAAAACAATTGAGAAAACATGTAAATAATAGAAGATTTAAATTTAAAATTTGTTTTAATTTATTTATTGTTAAAGGGGAAAACATCGCAGTTCAGGACAAGACCGGATTTTTTTTTAATTCATGGAGTGTCAGGGGTTCGTGAAGGGAGATCGGGTTCTTGTGGAATGTCATTTGGCAAACTTGACAGACCAATTAAATTCTTCTGGCCCACCATCTAAAGAAAATTTTCCAAAAACCATCACAAACGCATCCTTGTACATACATATGTAACTTACGTTCCATTTGGACTGACAAAAGATCTGATGCATCCCTCAAATGACGTTGACACAATTTCCCAACGGAATGTTGGTTTAGTTCCTCCATTGCTGCAATAGTGGATATGCTGGCTGGGCCTTTTTATATTTTGTATTTATTTATTTTATTTATTTAACACAAAACAATTCTTCAAATTTCTCTTTATTTTTTTTTTCTTTACAACAATCAGCTGTGTATTTTTCGTTACGTTGCCATATTTAATGCACAAAAATAACTTTTACATTTTTTTTTCGATATAATGAAAGCGACAAATTTCTGAAGAAGCTAAAATGGAATCGATCGATTTAGTAATACGGAATCAAATCGATTTCGATTTTCTTCTGTGGCAAGCCTGATAGTTTAATTTTTTCGACAAGTTGTTATATGAATCGATTTCCGTACTAAATTATCACTTTCAAAAGCTATATAATTTCAAAATCTAATAAAAAATCGCCAAGAAATAGCAATTGCCCCAAACACTTTTGTGCCAAAAAAATACCTGGTCTATACTTATAAGTACTCAGTATTATTGAAGTATTCTTTTATTAACACGTTGTTATCCTTTTGTGAAATGAGACCGAAAATGATTAATTTTTTATAAAATTTTGAAAACTCTTTTCAAAAAATAGATCCCGCACTTTAAGGTTTTGTTAAATACATGTTAGAGATTAACTGTGTGAATTTCTCTGCCTGTATTCTTTTACAAGAATTTCGAAAAAGTTAGATTTTTGTGAAAATACTTTGTTATAAGTTTTATGTTTTATCGTAATAGCCTAGGGTTTCGGGAAAAGATAATATGACGCCTTTAAGCCTTTTGGACTTGGGGTCACATATGACCACAAGCTAATGAAAGACAATTTATTCGAAAAATTTAAATATTTTGTAAGCGCTGTTGAATTTATTAGTTTTATACAGGAAGTAAACTGGCCCCAGACAATCTCCAAAATCGCATTTCCATTTTTAAGGACCACTCTACTGTCACACATTGGAAAAGATAAAAGTTGACAGATTTTAATTCATGTGCGATTTAGTTTATCTAACCGAATCGTTGAGTTAATCTTCATTGAATTTTTTTTTTTTTTTTTTTTTAATAATGGAGTTTCAAAAATGAGTTGATATATGATTTAAAATAATTTTGTTAAAAAATAAAATAAGAAAATTAAATGAAAAAAAAACCTTCTGACGATCTGTGCCATTTTGTGCATAATATTTTACCAGTTGATAGTTTAGTTTTCTTTTCGGCAGTCACATGACCAGCAGTGATGACCTTTTAGTAACATTTATATGAGAAGTCACTCGTCATAAATCATTTGACATTCTTTTTATAATCACACTTCACCCAGTTGTGTTAGCATTGAAAAAAGTGGTGACATGTCTTACATGTATCTTACGTCTTCTACCCAAAAAATATTTTTTGACAATGAACCTCAATTTCTCTACTAATTGAAAACACATTAAAATTTCTTTTTTATTTTATTTTTATTACTTAATCAGTACATTGCGTATAAAAAAGAGCTGTTATTTATTTTAATTTCTATTATAATTATGTTTAAAATTATTTGAAATAAAAATTTAAAAATTAAATTAATTTTACTACTTTTCTCTTTAAATTTCATATAGAAAATTCACATATAATATATTAATTATTTATTTTTTTTTTTTGCTAAAAAAAAAATTAAACCAAATTGATAAAAGCACCTTTATTGCTTTCGGTCTTAAGCGATATTAAAAATAATAAATTATTCTTTAACTTGCTTGTTTTTTTTTCAATTAAAATCAAATTTAAAGCTAAAACTAGAACTTATGTAAATAGAAGAAATATATAGAAATTTTTATAAAATAGAATAAATAAATTAAGAGGTTAGTAGAGACAAGAAATACCCTACAATAAAATGTTAACTTGATAAAATATTTTGATACAAAACTATTTTAAAAAATAAACATTTTATCACAGTTTTTAGATATTTCTCTTTTAGTGGCCACATCGAAATGATTAGAGTTTAAAGTAAAATAAATTAAGATTTTTCAAAAGTTTTAAATAAATAAGAAAATAAATGAAGTAAAGCTTCTTTAAAGTTTATGTAAAAAATATTTATATTAAATACTAATTTTTATATAATACCTGCGTTTTATTATTATTTTTTCTTGTATTAGTTTTACATAAAAGATACAATGCCCGGTTTTAAAAAAGCAATTTATTCAAAATACGGTCAAGTTTTCGAAAAAATTGCATTTAAAAGCGGGCATTGTTGTAGAAATTTTCCTTTTTTTCGTAGTTACTTGGTTTTTTTTTTTTTTAATTATTATAATATACTAAATTTATTTTACTATTACTTTACTAGCTGATTTTCTTTTAAGATTATATTAATTATTTTATTTAAAAAAATTTTATATTTAAAATAGAATAAAAAAGTCTCTTGAATTTTTTGTTCTTTTAAATTAAATTCTCGTATTAAAGAAAAAAGTTGTCCATATCAAATGTTTTTTCTTCTTTCTTTAGGCTTATTAATATTATTTCATTTTTTTTTTGGGTTAGGTTGTTTTAGAATTGTTGCCCATAACGTCCACTTATACCGCTGTCATATAATTTTCCTAATGTATCACTGGCACTCGTTTGCTGTTGATGTCCGCCATGATTGTGGTGTGGTGATGAAGCATATACGATTGCTGGTGGTGATCCATAGTTCACCGAGGTGGATGAGGAATCTTGTTGGTAAAGATAACGTTCCTTTTTCGAGCGTTTTTGTACAGTCTTCCAGATAGCAAAGACCGATAATTGAGCCAATAAGAAAACAGCACCGGCAACTATGAGGCCTAAAATTGAAAAGCAAAGAAAAATTTTAACATTAATCCAAATTTTTGAAATTAAAAAAAGTTATTCTTTAAAGAATTTTCTTTATAATTAGTTCAAATTAAGTAGGGAGAACTATGTTTTGTCATAATCTATTTTTATACCAGTTTCTCTCATACTCTTATCGGGTGACCATATAGTCTCTTGTTGAGGATAAACACAACCAGTGCGGTGCGAAATTTTTCATAAAAAACTGGAAAAGGTTAAAAAAGCGGTGCCATTTTCAAATACATTTTATTCTTAATTTCTCTCTTGCTTTCAGTATAAGACTTTCTTTCTCTCCATATTTTAACCAAAATTGTTCTAAACAGAAACCAATTTATATTTCACAAGTAATTTTTTAAATTAGATTTCCTTTATAATGTATAGATTTGTAGTCTTTGTCATTTTCAAATGAAAAAGGTCAAATATATCTAAAAGTTTAAACTGCACATGTAGTTAATCTCTTAACCTTAAGTTTCATTTATTTCCAATTACATTTACGGTAATCGATTATATGTACTGTCCCAATTCTTCTGTCAAAAAATAGTTTGTATTTTTTTAGAACCTATAAAAGTGATTAGTTTTTTTTAAGCTTTTTATAAATTTCTAGTTAAAATTAAAGCAAACGATTTCAATTAACTATTTATGGCAAAAATATGATTTATTTTTTTATATTTGGCCAAATGTCTATGAAGTAGGTGAATGAGAGAAAAAGTTCGTGAATAGGTTACTAGTTCAGTAGTTTTTAACATATACTCGTATTTATGCTGTTGTGGTTGCTAATCGTGCACACCATAAAGCAAATGCTTTCCTGTTAAACTTGACATATGAAAAACTAAAAGAAACCAACTTGAAGTTGCAACAAAAAAAAAAAAAAAAAAAACCATGAAATAAACAATGTTGGTAAAGCTGCTGCAAAAGAAGCCAAAATATTTTACAACATAACATATGCAGCGAAAATAATCACATACATATATCTTAGTTTTTAAATAAATATATTTTCGCCAAAAAATATATTTACCACCTGTTGTGTTGCCAAACAAAAAAAAAAAAAAAAAAAAAATTAAACTTGGAAATGAAAAATATAAAAAAAATATTTTCAAACCATTTGTAACGTTTACATTGAACTATAAAAATAAAGAATATAAAGAAATTTTTTTTATTTTGTTAACCCTCACAATTCTTTAGAATCCATTTATTTTTATTTTTCCTTAAGTAGTATGCCAAGCGCCACTTTATTATTTGTTGTATGGTTTAATTTGTGATAAATTTTATCAACCCACTGGTAATTTTCTTTTTTCTTCAAATTAATTTATAGTTTGTTGAAATGCAATTAACCCTTAAAGGCCGACAAAAGTTTTATAGATATTGTAATTAGAATAGAAATTTAAATCTTTACATTATTCTGAATTTATGGCCTATTATGCTGAATATAGAATATAAACCACACTCGAGTAATTTTTTTTAAGTATTCATATCATCATCATCCGACTACTTATTACTATTGTGAAAGCAACAGATATTTTTTTAGATGTTGAAATTGCGATTGTCGAATAAATCTGAAATAGTTATATTTTTTTTTTTTTGGAAAATTGCAAATAAACAACTCGAATAGTTTTCATTAGGGTCTAGCAAAATTTTTTGATATTTATACCTGTCACAAATTCGTTTGTTTAGTGAGCGTATGCAACTTCACGCGTTAGTTTGACCGAACACGATGAATAGCATTAACAAAAAATCGTGCGATACAGCCAGCATTTCAAATATGTAAGCAAGCAGTTTGGCAAAGGGATTGAGCTCTTTTCAGTGCCCATATTGTCATGCAGTTGTACAAGAAACACTCCTCAATTATTTTTTTTTTTAACTGTATACGAAGTATTTCTATGAATACCAATATGAATACCAAATACCATAAGAAAAAAACCAATTCATTAAATAATTTTATGGGCTATTTTTCCGTAACGCAAAATAAGCTTCTATGTAAGTAAATATTTAACTTTGCATAGTTTTAATTGATTTTGGAGTGAAGTTTCTTATGGAAAATATTGATTATTTTTTGAGCGTTTTTTTTTATAATTTTTCATATTTTGATATTTTCTTATTTTGGTATTTTGATATTTTGATATTTTGATATTTTGATATTTTGATATTTTGATATTTTGATATTTTGATATTTTGATATTTTGATATTTTGATATTTTGATATTTTGATATTTTGATATTTTGATATTTTGATATTTTGATATTTTGATATTTTGATATTTTGATATTTTGATATTTTGATATTTTGATATTTTGATATTTTGATATTTTGATATTTTGATATTTTGATATTTTGATATTTTGATATTTTGATATTTTGATATTTTGATATTTTGATATTTTGATATTTTGATATTTTGATATTTTGATATTTTGATATTTTGATATTTTGATATTTTGATATTTTGATATTTTGATATTTTGATATTTTGATATTTTGATATTTTGATATTTTGATATTTTGATATTTTGATATTTTGATATTTTGTTATTTTGATATTTTGTTATTTCGATATTTTGATATTTTGATATTTTGATATTTTGATATTTTGATATTTTGATATTTTGATATTTTGATATTTTGATATTTTGATATTTTGATATTTTGTTATTTTGATATTTTGTTATTTCGATATTTTGATATTTTGATATTTTGATATTTTGATATTTTGATATTTTGATATTTTGATATTTTGATATTTTGATATTTTGATATTTTGATATTTTGATATTTTGATATTTTGATATTTTGATATTTTGATATTTTGATATTTTGATATTTTGATATTTTGTTATTTCGATATTTTGATATTTTGATATTTTGATATTTTGATATTTTGATATTTTGATATTTTGATATTTTGATATTTTGATATTTTGATATTTTGATATTTTGATATTTTGATATTTTGTTATTTTGATATTTTGTTATTTCAATATTTTGATATTTTGATATTTTGATATTTTGATATTTTGATATTTTGATATTTTGATATTTTGATATTTTGATATTTTGATATTTTCATATTTTGATATTTTGATATTTTGATATTTTGATATTTTGATATTTTGATATTTTGATATTTTGATATTTTGATATTTTGATATTTTGATATTTTGATATTTTGATATTTTGATATTTTGATATTTTGATATTTTGATATTTTGATATTTTGATATTTTGATATTTTGATATTTTGATATTTTGATATTTTGATATTTTGATATTTTGATATTTTGATATTTTGATATTTTGATATTTTGATATTTTGATATTTTGATATTTTGATATTTTGATATTTTGATATTTTGATATTTTGATATTTTGATAATTTGATATTTTGATATTTTGATATTTTGATATTTTGATATTTTGATATTTTGATATATTGATATTTTGATATTTTGATATCTTGTTATTTTGCTATTTTGATATTTTGATATTTTGATATTTTGATATTTTGATATTTTGATATTTTGATATTTTGATATTTTGATATTTTGATATTTTGATATTTTGATATTTTGATATTTTGATATTTTGATATTTTGATATTTTGATATTTTGATATTTTGTTATTTTGATATTTTGTTATTTCGATATTTTGATATTTTGATATTTTGATATTTTGATATTTTGATATTTTGATATTTTGATATTTTGATATTTTGATATTTTGATATTTTGATATTTTGATATTTTGATATTTTGATATTTTGATATTTTGATATTTTGATATTTTGATATTTTGATATTTTGATATTTTGATATTTTGATATTTTGATATTTTGATATTTTGTTATTTTGATATTTTGTTATTTCGATATTTTGATATTTTGATATTTTGATATTTTGATATTTTGATATTTTGATATTTTGATATTTTGATATTTTGATATTTTGATATTTTGATATTTTGATATTTTGATATTTTGATATTTTGATATTTTGATATTTTGATATTTTGATATTTTGATATTTTGATATTTTGATATTTTGATATTTTGATATTTTGATATTTTGATATTTTGATATTTTGATATTTTGATATTTTGATATTTTGATATTTTGATATTTTGATATTTTGATATTTTGATATTTTGATATTTTGATATTTTGATATTTTGATATTTTGATATTTTGATATTTTGATATTTTGATATTTTGATATTTTGATATTTTGATATTTTGATATTTTGATATTTTGATATTTTGATATTTTGATATTTTGATATTTTGATATTTTGATATTTTGATATTTTGATATTTTGATATTTTGATATTTTGATATTTTGATATTTTGATATTTTGATATTTTGATATTTTGATATTTTGATATTTTGATATTTTGATATTTTGATATTTTGATATTTTGATATTTTGATATTTTGATATTTTGATATTTTGATATTTTGATATTTTGATATTTTGATATTTTGATATTTTGATATTTTGATATTTTGATATTTTGATATTTTGATATTTTGATATTTTGATATTTTGATATTTTGATATTTTGTTATTTTGATATTTTTATACTTTGATATTTTGTTATTTTGATATTTTGATATTTTGATATTTTGATATTTTGATATTTTGATATTTTGATATTTTGTTATTTTGATATTTTGATATTTTTGAGGTTGTTTTATTATTATTTTTTGAGTGGTTTTTAATTTTTTTTGGCCAAAATTTCATATTATTTTTTTCACCTTTTTTGTGTCATTTTTCATTGGGCCATATTTTCTTTTTTTGGGCGATATTTCCTAGAGCCCGAAAAGAAAGCTATTTTTCAAATCAATTGTTCAATCAACCAGGAAATTTTCACTAAAGTAACCGTTTTGTTAGCATGTAAAGTTTAAAAGTCCAAATATAGGTTTTAAAAAGTCTAATGATATTGATATTTTTTAACCAATATATGTAAAAAAATTGAAGAATTTTCTTTTTCTTTTCATATTATAATCGACTAACCGTTGTTTTTGTTTTTAAATATTCATAAAAATCGAATATTGGTTTCAAAAAAAGTCGAATGAACTGGGTAAAGTTTTTTTTTTTTTTTAAATTTTGTTTTATTAACCGGGTTCTTTGTTTAATATGAAAATATATAAAAAGTCAAATATTAGACAAAAAGTCAAATAACCTATTCAACCAAATCTGGGTAACTGATGATTTTTCAGTTTTTAGAGTAATCGGTGTTTTTTTTTTTTTTTTTTTTTTTTATTTATTTAAATTTGGTATCCTGTTCAACAAGACATGAAATCTTCAAAACAGAACAGGTTTAAATATGTTAGTTGGAGTTTGATTTACAATACAACTTAACATTAGTGTGACAATATTAAATATTAATAACAAAAAATAAAATATTGATTTATATACAAATAATAGATATTTATAAGTGACATATATAATTTAAAAAACAAATAAAAAGTATACAGTAAAAATTTTCAATATATATTTGTTAACACAAGTTAGTATATGTGCATTGTAAAAAAAAAAAATAAAAATTTTCTAAATGTAATGTTGTAAAATTTTCTTTTTGAAAATTGAGCCGTTGCTGATTCCTTTAATTGTAGAAGGTAAACCATTCCAAAGACGTGCTGCATGTATGAAAAACTGCCATTCAGATACCAACGTATGGTGCCGAAATTGAATTAAATTGTTATTTCTCCGAAGCCTACTAAAACGCAATCGGTTATAAAGATATTCTGGGCTCTGGTTACTAATTATTTTGTGTAAAAAAGTAAGACATCTTATTTTTAATAAGTCATCAAAATTGACACCGAAAATTTGCTTTGAATAAGATGAAATTTGATCGAACCTTCTGAGCCCGTAAACGTATCTTGCGATATTGTTAAACGTTATATTTAGCCTGGACTTACTTTTAGTATCGCAACTTGCAAATATTTCACATGCATATAGTAGTGTTGGTATTAAGTATGTCTTTACAAGTAGCAAGCGTATATTAATTGGTGTACAATATTGGGTAGGCCAAAGTGTTCGTAACATCGAATACGTTTTACCACAGGCAGCAGCGACATGGTCTGACCAAGTCAATGTTTTATTAAAGATAACACCCAAATTTTTTGCTCGTTCAACGATTTCGATTTGTTGATCATTTATATATATGTTTAGATTGTCTGAGATTCTTGTCAATCTGTTACGCACCAAAATACACTTTGTTTTTTGTGGATTGAGACTCAGTCCATTTGCAGCTGCCCAACGAGAAACACGTTCTAAGTCATCATTCAAATTTCTACTGCAATCTTCAATTTTTTCTTTCTTGCTGCTAATATATAGCTGTACGTCATCAGCATACATTCTTATATTGCAGTGAATTAACTGTTTAGGTAGATCAGAAGCATAAATTGAGAAGAGGAGGGGACCAAGAATAGAACCCTGTGGTACACCTCTTACCACAGGAAGGAACGTCGATGCAATTTTATTAGTTTCTATGCATTGCGAACGATTTACTAGGTAAGACTTCATAAGTGCAATAGAAGTTGGTGAAAAGTGCATCATGTTCTTAAGCTTTTGTAGCAAAACTGTGTGATCCACCGTATCGAAAGCTTTTGAATGGTCTAACAGCACTAATATTACCACGCGGCCATCATCAATATCTCTCCTTATATCTTCTGTTACATCAGCTAAAGCTGTAATACAGCTGTGTTTGGCACGAAACCCAGATTGACGGTCGGTAAGCAGGTTATTATCATTTATGAAGGACGTTATTTGACAATGAAGGAGCCGTTCAAATGCCTTCGACAGATATGGTAATATAGCTATGGGCCGATATTCAGTTGCCGACTTTGGTACAGGTAAGATCTTAGCTTGTTTCCATCGTTGGGGAAAATCACTCACCGTAATTATTTTATTAAAAATGTGCGTGATATACGGCAAAAGGAAGGGAAGCAGCATTTTTAGAAAAGTAGGGTGAATACCGTCAATTCCTATTGCATTAGACTTTATAGATTGACAGCTCTTAAGTACATCGAAGGGACTAACGCAGTCAAATGAAAAAAGGGTTTGTGGGACATAATTAGGGGTATAGTTGCCATAATATGAGTGATCAGCTTGAGGCATTGGCTTGGCATTGGTGTTTTATTAGCAAAATATTCAAAATTTGAAGCCCGGTTGTTAAAAATTCAACATTTTTAATAAAAGTTAATTTTTTTATATATTTTACCGATATATAGAGAAAGATAAACATTTTATTTTTTGTTTCGAGTAACTGGGTTCACCGAATAACCAGATTGCCTGAATAACCAGTTCAATTGAGTAACCGTTTTTTTAAATTTTCAAATATTTAATTGATGTATGCAAGCATGACGTAAAAGTCAGTATTTTTTGTTCATGTCGTAATAGAGTAACCGGTTTAACATTGTAATCTGTTTTTTTAAATTTTGTAGATATTTGAAAAATACACAGCTCGTTTTCTAAAAAAAAATAATAACCGGTTACTTGGAAATTTTCACTAAAGTAACCAAGTTTTTAATAAGTCCAGTAATCGAGTATTTGATTTTTTTGTATTTTAATTTTTTTTAACTTTATTGGTAAGACAAGGAAATTTTTTGATATTTTTTAACCGACAACATTTTATATTTGTTTAAAATTATAACCAAGTACCGCTTTTTTGGCTTTTAAATATTCGTAAAATGGAATCACGATTTAAAAAAAGGTCGAATGATACCTGGTTAATTGTATTTATTTTTAACTTTACTTGTGTTAGCGGGTTTTTGTTTAACATGAAAATATTTAAAAAGCTAATATTAGACAAAAGTCAAATAATCGATTACAACAAAACTGAATAACCGGGTATTTTTAAATTTTTAATCGGTTAAATTGTGTATGGAACTATTCCAAAATGGAAGCCCGGTTATTAAAACTATTGAATGATCGATTTTCTAAGCTCGGTTTTTAGTTTTTTTTTTTTTTTGAAAAGCAAATACAGTGCGTATATTTTTTTCATTTAAGTCAAATAATTTTATATATTTTTGCCGATATACGCAAAATTCTAATATATGTGTTTAAGTCGTAATCGACTAACTGGGTTCAACGAGTAACCGAGTTACCCAAATAGCGTTTTAATTTAGTAATCCTCTTGTTTTGATTTGCAATTATGCCAGAAGGATCAAAGTTCGGCTTCTAAAAATATTGAATAAACCGGTTAACCGGCTTTTAAGAATTAAAATTTTAAAAAAGTCGGCACACGGTTTCAAAAAATTCGAATATTCGATTACTTAAAATATGCTGTAACAAATCGCGAAATACAAACAAATTGATGATAATAACTATTCTGATGCTGATTAAACCAAAACATTTTCGGACCTTTTATTTGTATAAAGAAATCATCAAATTTATTCGATTATTTGGATGATTTTTCGGTACTCCCTTCTTAAAACTGGGAAGCTGATTATATCACATAATTCACTAAGTTTGCTTTTGTATTAAAACCATTAATCTATTTTGTTTTACAATTGGCTTTAATTGATTCTGAATATACTTCTTTTACAAAGTAAGTTTCATTCCGTGGCTTGTTGATTAAGCGCTTGTTGACTAAGCGCCCCCTGTAGGTGAGTAGGTAGCATGCTCGCCTATCATAAGGGGGTCGTGGGTTCGATTACCACCAAGGCTTTGGTCTGTCGCTGCAAAAAAAAATAAAAACTAGCCAAATTTGAATCTGCAAACAAGCCACACACTCGGCTTCGCGGAACTAGGCTTAAAAAAAATGAATATTATTTTGTTTAAGTCTTGAATTTCCATTTAAAATTGGATGTTGAAGTCTCTGTTTTTTTTTTTTTGTTCAACACAATTCAAAACATTTGTAAACTAGACAAATTTTCAACAATTTCCTAAATATTAAATGCATCTATCAACAGTTTCCATTTCAACTTGTCCGGTATCAATTGAGGGTTAATTTTATTTGTGTTGTTGATACTGTTGTTGTTGTTATTGTTACTCAGTTACAGTTAAATATGGCATGTGCTTAAACTCTTCCTGTCTTTGGAGTCTGTGTGTGGTTTACTTTTGTTTGTTTTGTTTGCCATACATTTTTCTTAAAACGCCACAAAATCTTATCATTTGTTAACGATTTAACATTTAAATCTTAAATTGTGATTTCCACGTAACTCAAACATTAACAGTATTAGAGTTTCTATTCATGTTAACATGCCGTATATGGATCAGTGTGTCTATTTGTTTGGGTTTTATTAAATGTGGAGGATTTTAATGCATTTTTGATGATCATAACATGAGAATGTGTTAAACATGCTTTACTTGTAATGCACTTACAAATTTTATAAATTTGGCCTCTTTTAATTGTTTAAATAATCATAAACCACTACAAACACTTTCTCTTGAATTGAAACAAAAAAAAAAAAAAAAAATAATAAAAATGTAAGTGTTCAAAACTCAACTATAAGGGCTAAGGTATTTGCCAGTAATGGTTTCAAAATTCGTCTTCAAGGAAATTCTATTAATAGAAATAATGTGTACGTGATTTCGAACCTAACAAATGTATAACAAATTTAAGAAAATGATTACTCAAATAACTTACCATAACCATTTAGACATGTAAAAGCTTCTTCAGTTATACCGGTATATATCTTTTCGCGTTGTTCAGAGGAGTTCAAAGCATTAGCATCATCTTTATTGAAACCAAAGTTGTCGGTGATTTGTATGGATTGTACCAACAAAATATTATCATCAGCCGGTTTATGACTAACATCACGTTGTTGACGATGATTGAAGTGGGAGGAACCAATCAAAAATTCAGCTAAAAAGATAAATTAAACACAAAACCGATACGTTAAAGAAAAAACTCTTTTAGAAAAAAGCATGTTTAAGAAAACTCACCACCATCGGTACCATTAACAACTGATCTCTTTTTTCGGCCATACGACATCAATGATTTGGCATCACCACTAACGGAATCTTCATTATCGCAGATAACCGGTTCACATCTGGGAATGCAGGGTGTAACCAAAGCACGGAATTGCACTACTTCGGAGGAGGGGAATTTGAAAGCATCAAATTGTGAGACGAGAACTTTACGATTTTGTGTCATCTTTTGAACAGCACCCATAATATATTGATCGGTAGGACAGCCATGGGCGTCAATTAAAGTGATCTCAGCATTATCAGTACCATCCAGAGCCACCAATTCGCGTACGAAAATTTCATAGGGTGAGTTTTGATCGATAATTTCGAATCTCAAAGCCAGAGGATCACCAACTGCAGCAATGCGTTTCATGTCGCTGCCATCGCGAGAAGTGATCTTCATGATGACATTGGGTGAGTCAATAATGATTTCTTCGCTCAACGAAGACTCAATTTCTCCGGTAACACCCAAATCAACGTCATTCGACACCGTCTTGTTAGTTAAGTCGTATTGGCAGGAAACAGCTAGACCCACATCGGACGAAGTAACAATCATGTCATGATGTTGTATAACAATATCGTTCATATAACGGCCATAGGCTGACTGGCGAACATTGCACTCCAAGTCATTGTAGCCCATACGGAAGTCGAATTCTAAAGAGTTGTTTACATTTACGGAGCATGACTTGGGCGAACCCTTGGCATATATTTTGCCATCAAACAGTTTCGTGGTACTGATCTTGGTAATTATTTCACCGGCCTTACATTCAATAGTAACATTATAACAAGAAGACAACTCATAGGTGGCAGCCTCTACCACATCCAAATAGGGATCCAAAACATCAGTTAAAGTCGAGCGGGAGTGATGAGACAAACGACAGACCATATCGCCGGTTTCATTGTAATCATACGAATGGCATCTGAAATATATGTTTTGGGGGAATTGCAAAAACACACTTCTAAATTTCCCCTATTCTAAGCCGACTTACCTGTAAGGTGAGTTCAAACATAGATCGCGACATTCTTCAATGGAACTGATATCTTGGTAGACAGAATCTACAGTCTTTAAAATTTTTCCGGAAATCCGTTTGAATTCACAAAACTTGCTGGGTTCTTCGGCACAATTGTTCTCCAAGTAATCAGCACCATCATAAGGTTCCACATTGTTAGAGCCCGACAAAGTAATACGATCCATATCAGAAAGTTCACACAAACCGGAATGACGATAGAAATTAGCCGATCTATGGTAGTGTTTTTACGGAAGAGAAAATATTGTTGAACCATACAAACATTTTTTTTTAAGAGAGAGTGAGAGAGAGAAAGAGAGATAAAGAAAAAATAAGGCAAACATATATTAGAGAAAAGCTTGAGTGCAACGTGTAAGTGTAGGAATATATAAACCAAAGTAATTAAGTAACAAATAAGAAAATCAGTAAGGGCAAAATCTATGTTACCCTATAGATATATTTAAGATCATATTGGGACTAAGGTCCATTAGTGGCGCAATGAGAACCATTTTAGAAATAAACTAGGACCGCTTTATATGAGGCCTACGAATAAAAATAAATATTTGTTTTTAGACTGATATCTTATATATAAAAATGGAGTTGTGTATGTTTGTCTGTTTGTTTGTTTGTGGTTTATAGAAGACTACACCACTGGACCGATCGTCTTGAAATTTTTACAGTAGGTAACTGCCTATGCGGAAGAAAAAATAGGCTATTTTTTTTGATTTTTCCAGAGGGCGTGGAACCTCCCATACAAAGTGAATTTTTAACATCTAATTTTAACATATAATATCTGGAGTACTATGACAGCAAGAGTTCTGAAACTATGTACATGTACATATTTAAATAATTCGAAGAGTTGCGGGGAAAATCGGCGTAATCTAACCAATGGCCTTGCTACCCACCACACAAAGTAAATAATGTTATATATGTAAAGTACTGTAATAGATAAAGTCTCAAGACTTTGCGCGAATTCATAAGCTTCCAACGTTAGTACTCGAAAAAAATGGACGGAATCCGATCAGTGGGCGTGGTACCTCCCATACAAAGTAAATATATAATGTCACATATCTGAAGTACTGTAACAGTGAAAGTCTTGGAACTTTGTCTGCGTTCATGAATTAATAATGTGAGTAATCCCATAAAAATGGGCGGGATCGGATCAGTGGGCGTGGCACCTCCCATACAAAGTGAATTTTTAACATATATTTTAACATATAAAATCTGAAGTCCTACGACGGCAAGAGTTCTGATCTATGTACATATCTAAATAATTTGAAGAGTTGCGGAAAAGTCGGCGTGATCAGATCAATGAGCGTGGTACCCACCATACAAAGTAAATATTAAATGTCATATATCTAGAGTACTGTAATAGGTAAAGTCTTGAGACTTTGTATAAATTCATAAGTTAACAACTTTAGTACTAAAAAAAAATGGGTAAATACAAAGTAAATATATAATGTCACTAGCTGAGTCCGGTTCGCGTTGCTGGCCCGAAGAAAACATCTGGATTTTATATTGCATGTAAATTTTAATACCGAGTGTCGGGCAAAAGTAAAGCACTAACGCCCTCGAAAATCATTAAATACATTGCATTTAATAATATTATGAATATGACTGAAAAAAAATATACGTTTTCTTGAATATTTTAATATCAGCGCCACCTACAGGTGAAAAACTTTGTCAGCTACTTTAGTTTTATGTACATAATATATGTTGCGAATTTGAGCTAAATTGGACCGTAAATAAATTTTTTGGGAAAATCTCGACCCCAGCACCACCTATCAGTTACAAAAAAAAGTTGTGCAAATCGGAGAACCAAAGGAACATATGGTATGAATACGAAGTTGCTAGCATTAGTGGTTCAACAGTTATTAGAGTACCAACATACGCACCAACGTTTTTATATATTAAGATATATATGAAGTACTGTAATAGTGAAAGCCTTGGAACTTTGTCTAAGCACATGAGTTATTAATGTGAGTCAGATAAAAAAAATGGGCGGGATTGGACCAAAGGGCGTGCGACTTTGTTTGTCTTCATAAGCTATTAATCTGAATTAGCCCAAAAAATGGGCAGGATCAGACTAATGGGCGTGGCACTTCCTATACAAAAAAAATAGTTTTCTACAAAACGTATTCCCTGCTTTTTATTTTGTTACGTGGGGTGTAGCGAAACGCATCGGGTTACTGATAGTAATAAATACAAATAAACTAATTTTGATCATTGCAACCTGTACCACTCTGTGGTCATCCGTCTGACCATTCATCCGGGAGCAAAAGTTGTATTCATTATGAACTGGCTTGCCAGAGACGTGATACAATGGCCTATAACCTACCTCCAAGTGGTGCTCCTGGGCAACGCTAGGCAAAGCCAGTTAATTCTGGTGATTATTCCTAGCGGCTAAAGGTTAAGGAAGAGAAATGTTTGCCAGTGCAATCCCTTCACTGGGGATAACTGGTAGTTACTAAATTGGCTACTTAGTAGCGAAGCCTTACCAAAAGGCGCTAAATTTGGTACTGCGGGGAGATCGAATTGCCCAAAAAGAGGACTCTTCGACTTCTTGTGGATACCAAGCGAGCCATAACACTGTAATCTGATAGCCGACTGGTGGATCGTGAAACATCCAACCAGATGAAAAGGTTGTCACAACCCTTTAATATATGTGAGTCCAAGTTGAATTGACGGTATTGTTGGACCACATTACGAACGTGGCACTAGAGGCTTTCGAATCTGATGTGCAGAGGAGATCGCTGTGTGTGACTAGTAGGGGTGGTTGTGAGTAGAAGGGCTGGTATATGCGTTGGATGGGAATGCTGGTATATGCGTTGTTTGGGTGGCATGAGTGGAAGATGAGTCGCAAGATGAATCGGATGCAAGAATGTCGGATGTAGCATGAGTAGATTTGACGCTACAAGAGTGCGTGGAAATGGGTCAGAAAACAGTGTTATGGTAAGCAAGGTCAAAGCAGAAGTCTTTGACGAATCTTTTACGATCTCATTGGGAACGGCCCCTCGGGGAGTTTCGCAGTGGCTTGTGGTGCCCGTACCGCGGGCAGATCGCAGATCGATGTGGAGGTGCATTCACCCAGGTGTTACTAGCTCTAAAGCAAAAGAGTTTTAGATAGGCTCGACACAATAACAAAGTGTGAAGTGATGCCGTGAACATCACTTCAGCTTGTAACCGTCTTATGGCGGGGCGAAGGCAAGACGCATAGTATCTCTCCATGTGCTAAGACCACCGTGTGGTTAAGTCGTCAAGACAGGAATACACGTAAAAAGTCAAGAGACACTGACCATTCATCCGTCCGTCCATCTGTCTCAGTTTCTTTCTGTCTGTGTGTTGATGAAAACCTATTATTCATAAGTTTTTATAGTCCTCATATAAATAACCAAATTAGCTCTATGATCCAAATTATCGTAAATCAGTTGTCCAAAAATTTACGCTGTAGAACAATTGTTAGTCATATTAAGCCCCATATAAAATGCTGCTTCCCGATATTTCAAATTTGATTTATTTTTGTAAAAAGTAAGTGATTTTACCGAATATGTTCATGATCGATAAATTTTTCGACCCAGCCCCATATAAGCATCCGATGTGAACTTTTTTGTACCGGCAGGTAACAAATTTTTTTCAATGCCACTCAAATTTGGTTTATGCTAATTTTCTATATTGAAATAGTTGGAGCTACGATATTTTTTCTAAACCCCAGTCTAGACCGTTTATAATTTTTGTATTTGTTTTATATCTGTGGGTCTAATGGTCATATATTCTTATTCATATTGATGTTTTGTGGGAAGGCTTGGTGTGTATATGTGTATATTTCGGCATCTTTTTCGTACTCTACGTCATAGTGTTTCAACACCAGCTACGAAACGCTCAGTTTTTATTTACGAAAAGGCTCGTTGGGCCGAGCTCAATGATTTCTTCAAGCATTTCAACTGGAAAATGTGTTTCCTGGACAATAATACTGACGCTGCAGCGATAATAGTGGAAAAAATAATAGTGCTTGGTATGAGATTATTCATCCCATCAAAGTACATTTCGGCTAAATCTAATCAAAAATCTTGATTTAACAAGAGTTGTAGAGATGCAGTCAGATCCAGAGAGGAAGCATTCAGACTTTGGCGTGAAAATAAAAATTCCGTCACTGAACTGCTACGGAAACAGGCGGGAAACGAATGTGCTAAAGTACTAAGGCGCGAAAAGTTTCTTCACGATCAGCGTGTTCGTGCTAAAGTTTTTTCTGCTCCTCGGGGCAGCAAGAGCTTTTGGTCATTTGTTAAAAGAGTAGTAAATAATGCCTGTTCTGCAATCTCTTATAATGTATGACCAAATATTCACTGCACAGGTTGATAAGGCTAACCTTTTAGCTGAACTTTTTGCAAAAAATTCATTTTTGCCGGATAGCGATCAACCACTGCCCGAATTCGAAAGAGTTGTACTATGCCTAAAACATTCTTCCGAGCACGTGCAGTTAAAAAGGTTCTTTCGGATCTCAATATTAGTAAGTCTCCGGGATCGGATGGTATACCAGCACTTGTGCTGAAACAGTACTCTTCGACGCTAGCCAGTCCATTGGCCAACCTTTTCAGCCTTTCGTGCCGTGTAGGAGTCTTTCCCTCTTGCTGGAAGGTTGCCAATGTCCAACCAATCCCTAGAAAGGGTGCGGCTAATAACCCTGAAAATTACCGTCCAATTGCAATCTGCTCTGCACTCTCAAAGGTGATGTAGAGCATGATCAATTTCCATCTTGTGAACTACCTAGAAGCCAACTCACTTCTTAATGATCGTCAGTATGGTTTCCGTATAGATCGTTCTACGGGAGACCTGTTAACTCTACTTTCTGAGTGCTGGAGTCGATCCATTCGCAATTTTGGCGAAAGTAAAGTGGTTGCTCTAGATATTTCCAAACATTCGATCGTGTGTGGCACGGTGCACTGATATCTAAGCTTATTGCATTTGGGGTCGGTAATGACTTCTCTCGATTTATATCGAGTTTTCTCAGAGATCGAACAATACGTGTTGTTATTGATGGGGTAATTCAATGAGTTTCAGCTTAATTGAGGCGTACCCCAAGGTTCCGTTCTTTCTCCTTCTCTTTTCCTTATCTTTCTGAACGACCTTCTTGGTCAAACCTTTAACTCTATATACTCTTTCGCAGATGACACCAGCATTTGTCATTCATTTTCCCTTAATTGTAGGCCAAGCCTTTTGGAGGTTGGGGGGCAAAAGGCGGACAATGAATGACACACTCAATCAAGACCTGTTAACAATCTCCGGGTGGAGTAAAGCGAATAGGGTTGATTTTAATGCGCTGAAGACTCAATGTTGTATGTTGACCCATAGGGCCATGTATTCAGCAATGTCATCTGTATATATGGGTGGTATAGGTATTGAGGAATCGGATACTCTTGATGTTCTAGGCATGAGAATTCAATGTGATGTTCGTTGGAACGAGCATGTTTTTCAAGTGTCGAAAGAAGCATTCAAGTGTCTTGGTTTTCTAGAACGGTGCAAAAATTACTTCACTCTTTCTGCTCTCCTTAAAGTCTATACCACTTACATCCGACCAAAAAATGGAATACAACTCCCATAAATGGGCAGGAGCTTCAAAGTCTATTTTGGAGCTACTGGACGGTGTGCAAAGGAGGGCGTTGATGCTGATCAATGACAGTACGATATCCAATTCTATTGACTCATTGGAACATCGTCGGAATGTGGGTTGTATGTCACTGTTCTATAGATACTACCATGGGAAATGTTCTTCTGAGATTAGCGAACTTATTCCAATTGCCCTAGTTTCGGTTCGCTCTACCCGTTTCTCTAGTAGATCACATCCGTTTGTAGTTTATTAACCAGTTGACCGCACAACGCATTACAGAGAGAATTCGTTTATCAGTCGAACTAGCCGTATGTGGAATAAACTCCCCGCAGAGGTCTTTCCTGACAGTTATAATCTAATAAAATCTAAGTCAAATATCCACAACTACTAACTACTTCCTCCTTCCCATAACCTGTTTTCCTGAGATAAACACAATGCACTGCATCTGTAAGGGGCATACCATGAGTGTTGATTCATAAAAAAAAAAATCTTTAAGTCCAAACAAAGTTCGAGTGTTGTTACATTCTGCCAAAAAAAAAGGCACCGGGAATTTGTGATATAAAAACTCCGTGGTGATTTTATTAAAAATAAAATTATGACATTATCGGATTGAATATTCTCCTTTAGGGGTTAGACATTAAGTAGGACAAAATGAATGAATGAATGACCTAATGAATTTACAGAAAACATTTGTTGAGAAAGATAAATTCAATATCTATATATATTGATTTACAAAAGACTAGATTAAAATGATGACTAGATTGTTCTTTAGAAAAAGTGTACTACATCAAATGGAGTTCTAATTTGAAGATGAAAAAATATTGTTAATTATATAAATAAAATTGTAGCTCAGGCATCAATGAATAATTTTTACTAATAAATAAATGTATACTATATGATTTCCCTTGAATATCTTATGCTATTCAAAAAATTGATTAAAAAGAGGGGACAGGTTAAAATTTTTGAAGTTGAAATTAAAGCAGCTTGATTTGCTGAAGCTATTTGCTGAAGAATTTAATAAGATAAAATCAATCTTTTTTGAGTTATAGCTGAAAAACTGAGCAAACAAACATCAAGACAAGAAAAAATATAAATCATCAATTAAAAAAGCGTATGGCCTGATAGTGCTAAACCCCTTGGAGGTTTTATTATACTGTGCTAGGAGCACTTCAATCTGATTTGGAATTTCTGAACCCCAGCCCCCGGCATGGCTGTAATGAATATTTGTAGATTTATTCTCAAACTTCCGTTACTTTTTTTAACAGAATATGGATGGACATTTATTTGTATGAGTCGGTTTAAGAGTTAAATGATATAAAAACATGAATTCACAATAATACAAGAGATATGATAAAATATTTAAATAATGTTGGAGTAAGGCTTAAGAGTTGAAGAAGTATTAAAAAAAATAATAGAAAATTATAAGAGTTTATCAGAAACTCAAGAACCATCATATAATAATAATGTTATATTTCTTAAAATTAGCTTTAATATTTTTTTATATATGTGTGTTTATTGTTAAAAAAAATAAATACATCATTTCCCAAAAATTAAAAGTCAGTTTGTAATTTTTTTTCATGTCATGTGTGGTTAAAAAAAAACAATATTAAGCAAATAAAATATAACTTACCTGCAAGTAAATTCAGTTTCACCCAAACACAACTCCAAACAATCACGTCTTGAATAAACTGTCTGACTGGATTTGATATGTTCAACCAAACGATAGTTTAATACACGATCAATGCACCAGGCTTTCGAACAAGGACGTACACCCAAACAAGATTTTTGTGCGTAAATTGTAAAGACGGGGGATTGCAAACGCGAAAGTGATCCTAAAAATAAATGTGCCACAAAAACAAAGTATTTTAATGAAAAATGTCAATGATAATGTTGTTAACAAATGATCGTTAACGATCTAACGCACAATTTTCATAAAGAATTGTAACGGTTGTTGTAGTAAAATTTCCTATTCAGAAAAAAAAAATCTTTACTCTTGCTAGTTTGGTAGTTGTTTGGTAAAGCCGTGGCTGACTGGCTGACTGACTGACTGGTTTCCTTTAAACTGCAGCATGCATATTTTAAGCACGCACTTGTTGTTGGTTGGTAGTAAAAAATTAACAGGCGTTAAGAAATACGACGAAGGCCATTTAATATTTGTCTTTTTTTTCCTCTTCGAAAAAAGGCCTGTAGTGTACGGAAACTTTTTTTTTCAACTCTACATTACAACACATCGTGCAGTGGTGTTTATACTTTATACTTTATGTATGTATGTATGTATGTATGTTTTTTTCTGATTTTTTTATTTTATTTTTCAAAGTGCGTTAAGGCGTTGGCAAAATGATTTTGTTACTTGATTTTTGTATTTTAATGTAAACTTTAGCCGGAAACCTGTTATTAACAAAAACAGGCCTATAGTTAGATTGTCTCTTGCTGTTGTTGTTTTGTTAGCAATCTCGTTGATCTTATTCGAACGCGTAAAGTTTTCTCAGTTAGCAAGGACAAGTTTATAAGAGACAAGCCCCTTGTGGGTATACAAATGTACATTATGCATGTATTTCATATGCCACTTGATCATATCAAGACAAAATTTTGTTAACCCTTTATTGTTGCAATTGAGGGCACGATGACTTTGTGGTGATGTTTTTAACTACCTTTAATCATATCGATCGACTTAGAATCATTTTATTAATCAATTTAGAAATGTCCGTACGTCTGTCTGTCTTTCCATCCATTTTTGAATCAAACTACAGGTCTCTAGTATGAAGATATTTATATGAAATTTGGTATATTAGCTTTCATCGGCCATAGAACGAATGAAATTGATGTAAATTGGTGCATGTGCAGACGTAGCCCCCATACAAATAAGACCTATCAGACTGACTAAAATGGTAGTAAGATCCACACTACCTATTTTACACACTAATCAGTAGGCCACAAATAAGCCCTGTAGAACCAGTTTTTCATAGTCCCCATATAAAGCTGGTTCCCGATCTTCACTTTAGTCATATAAAAAACAAGGAAGATAATTATAGCCGGTCTTGACCGACTGGACGTTACTAGAGATCGTATCTCTTATGTTCAAATAATTCGATATAGAAAATACGCATAAACAAAATTTTAGTGGCATTGTTATTAATTTTATTTGCCTTCGGATATGAAAAAGTTCACATCCGATGCTATATTTATTTATATTTATTTATAGGTTGAAAAATGGACCGATATTGACCATATTTGGTAAGATCACTTTTTTTTTGCAAAAACATATACAAACCGAATTGGTAAAAATCTGTGGATTATTTTTGTATTTTGATAGATTTAGGTGAAGATCGGGAATCAGCTTCATGGACTAAAAATTGTACTATAGGTTTTACTTTTGTACTACTGATAAATAGGTGTAATAACCACACGAAACCAATTTTACCGAGATCTATATGATAATTTGGATCTTATGGCAATTTAAGTCGATCTCGTAAGTGAACCGATTTTCACTAATTTCAATAGCATTCAGCCTATGGTCGATGGAAGTTTAAAAACAAATTTCATCAAAATATATTCATATCTACGCCCTGTAGTTTGATTACAAGGTTTACATGGATATACAGACGGACAGACGGATGCACATGCGGACAGATGGACGGACATCCCTAAATCGACTCAGAAAGTGATTCTGAGTAAATTGGTGTAGTACAATATTGGTCTAGGTTGAATATTTTTGATAGTTACAAACAAAAACACAAAGTCATTATACCCTGACCACGCAGTGGTATGGGTATAAAAAAAACTAAAATATTACATAGACCTTTTTTAAATTTCGTTTATATATGTTTTTCAGAAAGACAAGAGCCTTTATTAAATAAGGTCATGATCGGTACTTTTTTTGAACTCGATATGATGTTTCTTATATCGGTCTAGATCGTTTACGATTTTCTTACTTGCTCATTCCTGCAGAATTTTGATTCTTATGTCTTTTACTAACATCCAGCTAAATTTTCTGTTAAATAAATTGTTTATTAAATCACCAAACTAGAACTGTTTATTCAAGAACCAGTTCTGGAACTAGCAAATAATTTAAACCTTAGCTTTTGTTTTTAAGAGGAGTACATATTCCATGGAATCGGTATTCGTTCTAGAGTATTAAAACTGATTATTTTTTTAACCGCATATAATGGAGTTTAAGAACTTTCTCCCTTTTAAAATTCATCGTTCTTACTCGCAATTGCTTTATGGGCTACTGTCCGTTCAAAAGGAAATATTAAGTGATAGTACGGATGTGGTATGTTGCGAGTTAAGGAACGTAATGTCCATACATATTATTGAATCGAAAATCATTCCAGGCTCAACGTTCCAGGATCATCAACATTTATGTTTACAAAAACATTTTATCGGGAATATTCAAAGAGGTTTGAAGTAAAATTGAATTTTTTTTTTTTATAAAATAAAGCAGAAATTTATTTATTTATTTTTTAAACAATAATATAAACTAGTAGATTCCAGCACTCGAAATTCGAGTGCAAATTCTAGGAAATTTTATTTTTTCATTTAATAAAGACCCTAAAGGTATGCTTCACTATTCAACTCATTTTAAATGAAGAAAACAAAGTCAACACATTAACACAAACAAATTAACAAATTTAATAAACATACACATAGCATTGCATAATTTTATGTATGTGTTAGTAGCAACTTTAAACAATCATAACTCCAAAAAAATATTCCAGACGATGAAAATCTGTAAATCTGGGTAACAGCTAAAAAGAAATACCTTTCAAATGATAATTTTTTTGTCAGAAGCGGGGTAAAACTTTGAGACTTACATCGGTCACAAGAAATCGCCTAGTCTATTAATATTATAGATTTTCTTTTTACATGTGTATCCTTGAAAACTTTAAAATTCTTTAAAAAGGAAACTAGAAAATTGAGCACGCAGTTTTAATGCATTACGTCTTTAGTTTTGATTGTGTATAGTTTTATGGAATGATTTAAATGGCTTTCACACAGTGTAATAAAGTTGATAGTGCGAGTTTATCGAGCTGCGCACCTTTTTTTTTTTGGTATCCAAAACACATAAACTGTAATTGGAGATTTGATTTTTTCGCAGAGATGGAAAAACGTGATTGCCAATCTTTTATAGAATTGCCCAAGCAACTATTTTTGGTCTTAGACCAAATATTCGCCGGACATTACCTTGATTTAGAAGGCACTAAAACCATGTAGCCAGAATGGCCATAAAGTGGCATTGACTACGCTGATAGCATCCTCAGTACTAATCTAAAGACAGGGAGCTTCAAAATCGAACTGCTAATGAACTGCTCTTATTTGACGACGTATGCTCCAATGTATATCTATAATATTAATAGGCTAGGCGATTTCTTGTGACCGATGTTTTGTTCTACCGGTTTATCCCGATTTTGACCAAATGTATATTATTTGAAAGGTATTTTTTTAGCCGTTTTGTAGATTTACAGATTTTTAAATTTTTTCCCTTATTTTGAGTAAATTTCATTTTAATTTGCTACTAACACATACATAAAATTATACAATATGCTATGTGTGTGCTTATTATATTTGTTAATGTGTTTGTAATAAAAATGTGTTTGTTTTTTGCGTTGATTTGCGAATTGGCTATAATTGATTAGCATACCTTTAGGCTCTTTATTTAATGAAAAGATAAAATTTCCTAGAATTTGCACTCGAATTTCGAGGGCTGGAATCTGCTAGTATGTTTAATTATATAATGAGACTCTAGTTGGAGTATAAGACTGTGGGTTGATAGCGGCTTATGTTAACCTATATAAGTCTTCGTATATGACTGCTTTTTAGATTATTTTCAATATAAGAAACTAATTTAGAAACTCTGTTGTTTTTGGATTGCGTTTGTATTGTGATGTCAAACTGCGCTCTTTATAAAGGGTGTTTCTTTTTAGAGGTTCACAACTTTGAGGAAAGTATTATTTCCTTGAACAACAAATAGGGTTATGGAAATTAAAATTTTGTAGGGAATCTTAGTAGTTTTGTACTGGATTAGTATAGTGGATCAAAGTAAAGACTTTTTAACGAATTTTCATTTATACAATAGAACCTTTACACTGGTAGTATAATGTAGTTTAACCCTCATATTTGCCCATATTTTTTTCTGTCATGATTTTGGCTCAATAACCGTGAAAGTGACATTAAATTTTTTTGCTGGTTTCTTTATCTGTTGCAGGAAAATATATTTGGAATGCTAAATTTTTGCAATTTGAGACTATGATGGTTTTTGGTGCCTACGAGATATGTAGTCAGTTTGGGTATAAGAAATCAAATCCAAATTTGAAATAATAGTCAAAATTGCTACTTTTTGACATATTTGCAGTTACTTCTGAAGGCCAATTTCATAACACCTACTAATCAAATTTTAAAACTATTATGAGGTTCCCAACCAATTTCACAGCAACGCTTGCAAACTGTTGAAATTTTATATAGAAATAATTGTTCTGTTTGTTAAACATATCGTACACTTCGTCCATTTTATTGTAGTCATAATCATCCATCAGGGCGGCTAATTCGAATAACTCTAGATTGTTTTCGCATCACGTTTAATGTTAATGATTATGCTGATTTCGTAAGACGGCAATCGGTGCATACCGAACAAGCTGTAGCCACTATACAGCAAAGAATTGAAGAAGAGCCACATCGATTAATTCGGCTCCGTTCTCAACAAATGGGGATGTACCCATTCACTTTATGAAAGATTTACGAAAAGATCCTGGTTTACGAGCTTCTAAGAATAAACTTATTCTAAGAATAAACTTATTGATTTTAATTTTCCGTACAAAACTATGTTAAGAGACGGAGCTCATTTTTAGTTGAATGGGTACGTAAATTATCGCATTTGGAGTGAAGATGACCCACAAGTTTTTGTTCAGTCACCATTACAGCCATAGAAATTGACTTTTTGGTTCGCTTTGTTGGTCTATATGTATTCAAAAAAGATGATGAGGAGATTGTTACCAATGGTGAGCTGTATAGAGAAATGATTCCACGTTTTTTCGTACCTCAATTAGCTGACATTAATTTTGTTGACATGTGGTTCCAATAGGATGGAGCTACATGTCACACAGCGCACGCTACAATTAATTTACTCAAAGAAACTTGATGGACGAATAGTTTCACGTAATAGTCCTGTTAATTGGCCACCAAGATGTTGTGATTTAACCACATTGAACTATAGATAAAAATATTATAGATTACATATACTATAGAATATATGAAAATCAGTATTCCACGAGTTATTGGCGGAATGCGACGAAAGGTGTAGTAAAATTTAAGTTTTACGTGGAGCTATGTATGCTCCAGCCAGGGCGGCCACATGGCTTAAGTTATATTTAGGCAATAATGGCATAAAATTATATTTATATTTATGTTTATACTTATATTTTTATTTGATGTTTCATACACAAGACATATGTCTCATATTACAGTATAAAACTGATAAAACGCCTAAACAATATTACTTAAAACTAGCAGATCCCAGCCCTCGGAATTCGAGTGAAAATTCCAGGAAATTTTATTTTTTTTCATTTAATTAATTATTTTATAAGACCCTAAAGGTATGCTAATCAATTTTCAGCACTTTTTACTGCCATAATTGTTGTTATTACTTTTCAATTCAACACAGGGCTTTTGCAAACACATTAACAAATTTAATAAACACATAGACAACATTGTATAATTTTATGTATGTCTTAATAGCAATTTTAAATGCATTTTAATCCAAAAAGTGTAAAAATATAAAAATATGTAAAAAGAAATACCTTTCCATTGAGGGATGCTTGTTCAAAATTGGATTAAAACTAACAAATATACATCGGTCACAAGAAATCGCCTTGCATATTAATATATAACTAGCAGGTTCCAGCGGTGGGAATTCGAGTGCAATTTCTAGGCCTACTTTATTTTTCAACTTAGCCAATTCACAAAACAACACTTTTATGGTTTATTATTATTGTGAATGAAGATAAGAAACTCTTTAACAAACACATTAACAAATATAATAAAACACACGTAGCCTATGTATAATTATGTATGTGTTAGTAGCAACTATAAATGCAATTTACTCAAAATAAAGAAAAAAAATTTTAAATCTATAAATCTGCAAAATGGTTAAAAAGAAATAGCTTCCATGTAATATACGTTTTTTTTATAAAATCGGGATAAAACGGCTGAACAAAGCATCGGTCACAAGAAATCGCCTAGCTTATTAATATAGACAAGTAGGCTCCAGCCCTCGAAATTCGAGTGGAAATTCTAGGAAATTTAATTTTTTCATTATATAAAGACCTTAAAAGTATGCTAATCAATTATAGCCAATTCACAAATCAACACAAAAAACAAATTCGTTTTTATTACATGCACATTAACAAATTTAATAAACACACACATAGCATTGTATAATTTTATGTATGTATTAGCAGCAATTTTAAATGTAGTTTATTCAAAAAAAAGGAAAAAATTTAAAAATCTGCAAATCTGCAAAAATGCTAAAAAGAAACACCTTTCAAACAACATACGTTTGGTCAAAATCGGGATAAAACGGTAGAACAGAACATCGGTCACAAGTAATCGCCTAACCTATTATTATTATAGATACTTATAAAACTAATTTTAATTATATACATTTAACAAATTAAAAAAAAATTCAAACAAGAACAACAATATTCTAGTTATTTAACTGATCATAAACAAAATTCATTGTGAGAAAAGATTAAAAATGTTTACTTATAGTTTGAGAGCTATGTGTAATTAAGTTCCAAAGACGGATTGCATTTATGAAGAATTGCCACTCAGCCATTAGGCTATGATGAATAGATGATGTAGATCGTTTGCCCTTATTAGATCTCGAGATATTAAGACGTTCGTAAAAATATACGGGCTGGAAGGAATATATAATATTATGCATGAAAAGAATAAATATGGTCAAACGCATAATCTATATTATTAATAGTCAAGGCGATTTTTTGTGACATATTCTACACCTTCAATTACCAACCGATTTTGACATAAATTATGTCATTTTAAAGATATTTCTTTTTAGCCGTCCACCATATTTACAGATTTGCACCATCTGGGACATTTTTTTTGGAGTAAAGTTCATTTAGAGTTGCTATTAACACATACATAAATCACACATTTTAGCTGCAAATAGAAAACTATACAATGCTGTGTGTGTGTTTATTAAATCTGTGTTGCATTATCAATTGGCTAAAATTGATTAGCATTCCTTTAGGCTCTTAACAAACTCAGTTATATATCTTCTATGCGGTCAACAAATATTTATAATGATATTTAATGAATTTTATTTAAAAATTTACAATTTAATGAAGTTTATTGAAATATTCACAATTCGTTTTAATATATATAGAAAAAAAAAACATTGGAAGAAACAAATTGAATGAAAAATAAAATTTTCTAAAATATACGCTCCAATTTAGAGGGCTGTGTTCTGCTGTAATACTAAATACCACCTTCGTTTTGCGTCTACTCTGCGTATGGCACCTATTGATTATAAACAAAATTCATTTTGAGAAAAGATTAAAAATATTTATTTATAGTTTGAGAGCTATGTGTAATTAGGTTGCCACTCAGACATTTAGCAATGATGTATAGAAGATATAAGTCGTTTGCCCCTTTTAGATCTCGAGAAATTGAAACGTTCGTAAAGATATGCGGGCTGGCAAGTATATATAATATTATGCATGAAAAGAAGAAATATGGTCAAAACACACAATCTATATTATTAATAGTCAAGGCGATTTCTTGTGACATATTCTACATCTTCAATTACCAACCGATTTTGACAAAAAATATGTCATTTTAAAGGTATTTCTTTTTAGCCGTTCACCATCTTTACAGATTTGCACCATCTGGAACATTTTTTTTTGGCGTAAAATTCATTTAAAGTCGCTACTAACACATACCTTAGCTTCAAGTAAAGAACTATTAAATGATGTGTGTGTATTTATTAAATTTGTGTTGAATCTTAAAAAAAATTATTTATTAATAAACCCTGTTATTTAACCTCTGTGTGTTCAACAAATATTTATAATGAAATTTAGGGAATTTTATTAAAAAATTCACAATTTAATGAACTTTATTTTAATGTTCATATTTTTTTTATGCATATGAAAAAAAAACATTGAAAGAAAAAATTTTATGAAAAAATGAAATTTCCCAAAATTTGCACTCGAATTTTGAGGGCTGGTCTTTACTAATATTATTAAATACCACATTCGTTTTCCGTCTACTCTATGTATTGCACCTGGCAAAAAGTTTACAACTGTATAATATGTATGACAGGGTGTTCGTAACATGGAATATGTACGACCCCATGTATTATTTATATGGTTTGACCAAATAAGAGTGTTATTGAAATATATTCCGGGGTTCGGCTCTACTATCTCAATTGGTTGGTTGTTGAGAGTTAATGAAGATGGTGACCATTTTTTTTTTTTTTTTATAATTAGGCACATCGACTTATTGGAATTTATTCTAAGATCATTAACCATAAATATCAATTCAAAAAAGCGAGTCGAATAAATATTAAAAATATTTTTCTTTATTTTATCTATAATATTAATAGGCTAGGCGACTTCTTGTGACCGATGTTTTGTTCTACCGTTTTATTCCGATTTTGACCAAGCGTATATTAATGGAAAGGTATTTCTCTTCGGCCATTTTGCAGACTTACAGATGTTAAAATTTTTTCCTTTACTTTGAGTAAATTGTATTTAAAGTTGCTACTAACACATACTTTTTAGCCGATTTGCAGATTTACAAATTTTTAAATTGTTTCCATTATTTTGAGTAAATTGCATTTAAAGTTGCTACTAACACATACATAAAACAAGTAAGAAAATTATAGTCAGTCTAGAGACCCTATCTTTCGGTCCAACTACTTCGATATAGAAAATAAGCATAAACCAAATTTGAGTGGGGTTTTTATTAATTTTTTTGGCTGCAGATATGAAAAAGTTCATATCGGATGCTATATCTATAAAGGGACTAGGTCCAAAAATGGACCGATCCTGATCATGTTTGGTAAAGTCTCTTGTATTTTGCAAAAATATGTACAAACAAAATTTGAGAAGAATCAGTGCAATATTTTTGTTTTTTAATAGATTTAAGTGAAGATCGGGAAGCAGCTCTATATGGTTTCAAAGGGATCATTTTTGGACTACTCATTAGTGGATGTGTGAATGCATACAAACCCAATTTGAGTAAGATCTATATGACAATTTGGATCGAATGGCAATTTATGTCGATTTCATATGGGTAATTTGTATGGGGGCTAGGTCTGAACATGGACCGATTCTCACCAATTTCAATAGCGTTCATCCCATGGCTGATAAAAGCTTATATACCAAATTTTATCAAAATATATTCATATTTGCGACCTGCAGTTTGATTATAAGCTTTACATGGACACACAGACGGACGGATATTGTTAAATCAACTCAGAAAGTGATTCTGATTCGATCGGTATAATTAAAGATGGGTCTAGGTCAAATATTTTTGGTTGTTACAAACAGCAGCACAAAGTCATTATACCCAAACCACATAGTGGTATAGGGTATAATTATACAATGCTATGTGTGTGTTTATTATATTTGTTAATGTGTTTGTAATAGAAGTGAATTTGTTTTTTTGTGTTGATTTGTGAATTGGCTATAATTGATTAGCATTCCTTTAAGGGCCTTTTTTTAATTAAAAAATAATATATCCTAGAATTTGCACTCGAATTTCGAGGACTGGAATCTGTTAGTTTTAATTTAAAGTTCTAGAACTCGAAAAAAAACACCAAACAAACTGAGTATATGTCATTTGGAACAGTCTAGATGTTTATAGGATTTAAGTTGATGTCTTTATTCACAGCATAAGACTAGAACACAGGAAAATAATTAGATAATTTCTTAAGTACATATTAGTCTTATTAGTAAGCACACGTCAAGACTATTACAATATAAGAGACCAGTAATCAAAATAAAAAATGTATATAAAACTATGGTTTTTTAGAGTATGAATTTAAATACTTATGACCTCTAAACTTATGTCTTTATATTCTCTGCTCTCTTCTTCAATTCAGTCTTAGTATTTATGTATATTGGCTGAGTTTAAATCTTCATTCTGACTATAAGACTTTATATGCTGAGCTAAATAACGGCTGTGGCCTTGGTAAAGACTGGCTATAAATTATCTTCTGGTATTCTAATTCTTTTTTATGGAAAATTCACCTTAAAAAGTTTAGTGGGTTAATTGATACTCCTTGCATTTTTTATATATATTTTTTATTTTTTGGAATTTTCACGTGTTTCATGTAGTATCACGATTCTTTAGTTCTGCTATTTTCGTTTCACTTACCTGGTGTTTTATCTGCTGTCGTTTTGAATAGCACACACAAGCCGGTTTCGTAATTAACCGCACTACATGATTCATTAATCTGGCATGCCTCCAAGCAATCGGTCAACATGAGTGTACCAGTCAGTTGCTCAAGTAATTTTGATGGCGCCGATAAAACATAACTGCAAAAACAAAACAAAAGATGATGATGAGTTTAGGGAAGTAATAATTCATATCATATTTTTTAAACTCTGAATAATTAACAATAACTTATTTATTTTGTTTTATTAATTAAAAATGAGAAAATTATTGATTTTATTTATTTATTTTTTTGATATTAAGAAAATTTTTATTTATTATCTAATATATCTGATTTCATTTGTATAGTTTTATATCTATATTATATGTGTAAACAAAGTAATTTAATATAAGGTCAGTGATCACCACACATATTTAATTGTTATTCAAATTTTCTCACTTTTATTTTGAGAAAGTTTATATTTACAATTATGATCTTAAAAACCCACATATCTCTAGTTAAAAACAATGAAAGACATATGTAATCATATTATATTTCAACGCCTTAAAGTGTTCTAATTTTGAAAGAGAAACAAACAGTTTATTATTTATATATATATATTTTTTTTGAATAATAATGATAATATTAACTTAATCGCAGACCATAAAAACTTTCCATCTTGATATCAATTTAACAAAATTATAAACAAATCAAAATTTAACACTTTTTGAGAAATAAAACTGTTAAAATATACTAAAAGACAAGAAATACTATAAATAAGGCAAGTTGTCTGTTTCACTGAAAGCGAAAGTTCAGTGACTACGTTTTTATGATTCTTGACGAAGATGAGGGTTTGAAACATTTAATGTGATAATGCCCAGATGAGTTAGCAAAAGAATGATGACGGCATATTTCAACTAATGTTATTTGCTACTTTATCTGTTTTATATTTTTTTTTAATTTTTGTTTGGTAGTCAATGGTAGTAAAAAATAAAGCCGTTAAATAAATTCGTAACGTACAACTTCGTTAGCATATTGTTTAGGATATAATCATGAAATTAACATATTAACAAAAACAAATACACACATTCATATTTAGTTGTTACCGTTATTGTATACAAAAGAAATAAATTTGCATTTAAATGTTTTGGAATGTATTTTGTTTGTTTTTTTTTTCATACCCTATATGTGGTGACTACCAAAAATATTACTACCAAAAATATTTGACCTAGCCCACTCTTTTATTATACCGATCAATTCAGAATCATGAGTCGATTTAGGCGTATCAGTCCGTCTGTCCGTCCATCCGACCGTGGCTGAAATTTTGAGTTCATTGGCCAAAAGTTAAATTTTTTTTGTCACCGATTTTTAAAATTTTAACGTTATTTTATAGCTAATATATCCAAATTAAGGTAGCCAAAAAATTAGTTTAAACTGTTGCTAATTGTGGGCGTGGCATGCTGTCAAACTAAAGTGTGTTTTTAATATCGGAAAAGTGTGATTTTTGTTTTTTTTTTTAATAAAAAAATAAATGGTTAATTCTTGCGAGTTATCATGGATAATGACCTGCGGTACTTTTAACAAGTGGTTACAACCCTACTGATTAATATTAGGGGGTTCTGAAATATTTATTAAACTACTATATTTTTGTCAAATTTAAACTTTAGTGGGATAGAACTTCTAGGGAACAAAAGCGAACAAGAAACGTATACCACTCGGAGAGTGCTGAATATGTCCTCCTTAGACTTATGTACCCATGACGACCCGTGGGTAGTGCACTTTTTCATTGTAATGAAATTACTCAACAAAATTTCAAATGACGGTAATTTGAACAGCCCTATAAGTATACAATGGTATATTAAATTTGTGCAGTATGTATTTTTTATTTGTTCTATTACCAGTAATGATATCTGCTTACAAAATACACCTTTTGATATATTTGTAAGTAAGATTGTCAATACGCAGAGGATGTAATTCATTAGTGACCTGGTTTTTTATACCCTATACCACTATTGGTTTGGGTATAATGACTTTGTGCTGCTGTTTGTAACAACCAAAAATATTTGACCTACACCCATCTTTTATTATACCGATCGATTCAGAATCACTATCTGATTCGATTTAACGATGTCCGTCCGTCCGTCCGTCTGTGTCCATGTAAAGCTTGTAATCAAACTGCAGGTCGCAAATATGAATATATTTTGATGAATTTGGCCATAGGATGAACGCTATTGAAATTTGTGAGAATTGGTCCATGTTCAGACCTAGCCCCCATACAAATGACCCCTATGAAATCAACATATATTGCCATAAGATCCAAATTATCATACAAATCTTAGTCAAATTGGGTTTGTATGTGTATATTACATCCACTAATCAGTAGTCCAAAAAATGATCCCTATTGGACAACTCTTAGTCATAGGCCCCATATAGAGCTGCTTCCCGATCTTCACTTAAATGTATCAAAAAACAAAAATATTGCACTGATTCGTCTCAAATTTTGTTTGTATATATTTTTGCAAAATACGAGAGACTTTACCAAACATGATCAGGATCGGTCCATTTTTGGACCTGGTCCCCATATGGATATAGCATCCGATATGAACTTTTTCATATCTGCAGCCGAAAAAATTAATAAAAATCCCACTCAAATTTGGTTTATGCTTATTTTCTATATCCAGTTAGTTGGGCCTGAGAGATAGGATCTCTAAACGCATGTTATAGGGTATCGTATAGTCGGTCTAGACCGACTATAATTTTCTTACTTGTTTTTATTATCATACCTTTTTTATACCTTTCTATTTTACTTAACAATGTAGAAATGCAAGTAGTAAGGAAAACATATTCAGATAATTCATTTGAATAGTGGGGTTTTTAAATATATTATTTTAGGTAGTAATGCACTAATGACATTTTCTTAACCTTTTTATTTTTCCTAGAAACATAGTATGATGGCTTATGAAAAGGTTTATAAGAAAGTGACAATTGAATACAAACTCAATGGCTACAATATGTTTCAGCAATAACAGTTGCAAATAAAAAAATATTCAGAAAAATAAGAAGAGCTTCAGTTATTAAGAACTGGCCGAAGATGTTCTTAGTTACGTTAAAATAATTTTAAACACTAAAATTCGTGTCGCACCGAACTACAAGAGCAATTATCTAATTTCATAAAAAGTGCAAACTCGTTAGAAGCCCAACTAACTGTCGCTTCAGAATCAACAAAGCATGATAAGGTTGGAAGACCACGCAAATATATGAACAACTGCCACGATAGATCCAAGAGGCAGAAACTTAGAGATGTGAGCGATGGAATTGGATGTAGAAATATAAAAAAAAAACTCTTCTACATCAATAACGATCACAGAAGCTATAAACAAAAGTGCCTATATTTTGAAAAAATTGTTAAAGCTAGTCCAGTGAGAAAAATGGATTCTTAAAAGTATAGCAACTCCGAGCGATGTAAGACAGTTCACAAAGGACGAGGTTTAGCATTATTTCTGGATTTGAAAGTGCTATCTACACTTGGCAGCAATATTAATTTTTGATTTCAAACTGTTGTCTGATATAACTGTCAAATATAATATTAATTTTGATATCATACATGATTAGTACGACTTTTTCTTAATAGATATTGGAGCAAATCGGCCGACAAAAACTTTCAAATCTTATTAATAAATTGGTTTTACACGCTCCCTTTAAAATAGTTATTAATGCAGATAGCACTTTTTGAATATAAGCCCTCGATATTCAGCTCAGATTGCGTGTGATTGAATAGGGCTTAAATATGTATCCAGCATATCATCACATAATCGCTGCTAAAATGGACTGTTAGCCATCAAAGGACCACTACTACGATCACACCAATTTCGACAGAGGTATAACTACAATCTCTACTTGATCACACAGCCGAACGCTTGGTACAATTAATAAACGGAAATGAGTTAAAGAAATATGGAAACAAAAAGTTAATTCTTTTTTCTCTTTGTAAATGGGGATGTGATGGGGATCTTTTTTTTAAATGGCGATGTGAAGGTTCTTGGGGACAAAAACAATACAAACAAGTAAGAAAATTATAGTCGGTCTAGGCCGACTATACGATACCCTATACCATGCGTTGAGAGACCCTATCTCGCAGGCCCGACTAACTGGATATAGAAAATAAGCATAAACCAAATTTGAGTGGGATTTTTATTAATTTTTTCGGCTGCAGATATGAAAAAGTTCATATCGGATGCTATATCTATATGGGGACCAGGTCCAAAAATGGACCGATCCTGATCATGTTTGGTAAAGTCTCTTGTATTTTGCAAAAATATATACGGGAAGCAGCTCTATATGGGGCCTATGACTAAGAGTTGTCCAATAGGGATCATTTTTGGATTACTGATTAATGGATGTAATATATACATACCAAACCAATTTGACTAAGATTTGTATGATAATTTGGATCTTATGGCAATATATGTTGATTTCATAGGGGTCATTTGTATGGGGCTACGTCTGAACATGGACCGATTCTCACTAATTTCAATAGCGTTCATCCCATGGCCGGTAAAGGATCAAATACCAAATTTCGTCAAAATATAATCATATTTGCGACCTGCAGTTTGATTAAAAACTTTACATGGACACACAGACGGACGGACATCGTTAAATCGAATCAGATAGTGATTCTGATTCGATCGGTATAATTAAAGATGGGTGTAGGTCAAATATTTTTGGTTGTTACAAACAGCAGCACAAAGTCATTATACCCAAACCACATAGTGGTATAGGGTATAAAAAGTAATACGTGAAAATATTTCGGCCTCAGATATGTTCATGTTATCATTTTTACCAATGCACTATGGCCAAAATTGCGATTTTAGCGGCAAAAAATACTTCGCGACAAGCTAGCTTCACCAAATTTTTTGTGTAGACTTCCAATGATAAAAAAAATCGATTTGAGAAAAATGGGGGGCCACGCCCCCTTTTTCCAAAGTAATGGCTAATAGTACTTCCTGGCAAGCTAGCTTCACCAAAATGGTTATACGGACTTCTACTGACAAAAAAGCTACTTGAGCGGTCCGCGCCCCCTTTTCCTATACCCAAAACTCAAATTGTCGGCAAGAATACTTACCAAAAAGCTGGCTTCATCAAATTTTGTATACGGACTTCTACTGACAAAAAAAAACTTGAGAAAATATGGGCGATCCACGCCCGCTATTAAAAAAATATTGAATGCTACCAAGAAATTTATTTATTTTTTAATTCATAAATTTATCATTTTAAAGAAGTTGTAAATGCTTATGGATTTTTCTAAAAATAACAAAATAATAGATACATATTCTCAAAAGATATAGGGCTGAATTAATCATGGTCGTTTTTTAGTTTTCATCCGTTTCTAATTCCAATGAATAATTATTTAACGACTCCATGCTAACATCACAATCAGAACTATTATTGCAGCCGGAGGTTTCTTGAGATGTTGGAGCTAATAACATAGCTATCCATAGCTTTATGATACATGCCGAGTATGTTGTGCACACTTGAATGCTTTCGAGCGTGACCAGTTCGATCTTTTTTATAATATTTGTTTCGCGCCGCAGATGCATTTTCTGCAAGGCAACCTACGGGTGCTACTGAAGCCATAATTATGAATGACGAATATTTTGTGTATTGTGGCAGACATCGAGTACCATTCGTAGTTTTGGAAAAATATTTCACTGTTTAATGCAATGGGCACAAACCTTTGAGCATTAATTTCAAATTCAGAGGAGAGAGCAATTAAGATTATGTGTAAATGTTTCAAAAAATCAATATTTATACCAGTAATAGATGCTGAAAGGTCCGTGCGAGAAAATGCTCTTCTAGCTGTGTTGTCATCGTTGGTGTTGCCGCTGCCATTTGCTTCCGGCTTATCGACATGAAGGCCCATTTGAAGCAAAACATCTTTTTGAATTTTTTATTTCTTTTCTGCCAGGATTCTCTTCTCTTCTGTTCCACGAACTTGCCATTTTCTCATATCTAGCTTGTATGAAAGTTTTAAAACAAACTCGAAACTAAGAAACCACGCATGCAAAGGGCTTATTCCATATTTCAAAGCGTCCGCCTTCGCTTCAAAATTAGGAGAATCAAAGTTTCTTATAGTTCGAAATTGCTTTGGACCGGCATGACAGATCGGGCATTTCTGTGCACTTTTAGTTTCTGTCAACACAATTAAGACTTTCCCATCTATTAATGTCATATATAAATTATATTTTACTTTAGCTTTTTTCCCATTACTTAGTGTGTATTGTACTCGTTCCAACTTCTTAATCTGTTTATTTATGTTGTGGTTTTCAGTTGAAATGTGCTCTTTTGTCTCTTTAACAAACTCCACTTTTAAAGGCCTACAAAAGCGTACTGACTGAGATGTACGGCTTACTCAAATATTATCACCTGCTGATGAAATTATTTTTATTGGAATGACTGATGTCACAAAAAGGGACTGATCGAAACTTTCCGAAATATTTTCCACAAATTTTTGTTTAAACAAGCTGTGACCGGTAGAACCATCAAGCCCGTAGCTCAAAATTAGGATCGATTCTTCAACATCCATTGTACACAATACTTCAACTTGATATGCAAGAATTCTTTTAGCTGGTCTACCAAATTTTGCAACGATACTTCGACAGAGCTTTCATTCACTTTGATTTCATCCGGTCTACATTTCAATTTGCTTTTATAAACTTTATCATAAGTCGGATAAATAGTACTATTGTGTTTTATGTTTAATTGACGCATATTTGAGTACTGCTTTTTAGTTAATCCGTTTTCTAATAAAAACATTAGAGCTTCATCAGGTGATACTGCCGTAACTTCTTTATGGCTAGTATTAAGAACTTCTCGAATTTTGGATGGCCAATTTGGAGATATAGCAACTTGTTGAAGGACAAATTTCAAATCCATTGCGTGGGATTTTTTGGCAGATATAGAGGCAGCATGAACTAATAATTGCGCATTGTCTCCTTTCTGGGAAGCTAATCTCCATTTATTTCTTCCGCAGCTATCATCATAAGTCATTTTTGGTCGCCCGATAGCATTAATCTTTTTCGGTATAACAAAAATTGTTTCTCGAACCAACCATTCCTTATTATATTTTCTAAATGCTTTCTCATTCTGGATTGTTTATCCCATTTTAGTTTAATAAAATTAAATAACTTCCGAGCTTTAATACATATTAATTTACTTAATTCACTGCCAATTTCGTATGGAATCTTTCCTTTTATGTAACTCGAAACATTCCTGTTGTTTCTCAACCAAAACTCAAATGTTTCAGAATTTTTGAACCTGAGTGTTTCTACAAAAATATTAAAAATTCGTTTATTAGCAGTCAAATGCATACAATTTTACCATGACATAAAACTTGAGTTTTCTACAAACAATCACATGTAAATAGTTCCAATGACACTTCATGACATTTTTCGTTTTACTCCACGAAAAAATATAAAACTCTTCAAAATTTCACAAAAAAATTCACACAAAAAACCACTAACATAAGTACGAAATACAAACATTTAGCAAACTATATTTGTATATAGTAAAAACACTCACCTCGAGTAATACAACTCATATTTACAAAGTTTTTTTTACAAAAATATGTTATTAAAAAAACAGTTTTTAATTTTATAAAAATTTTGCTGCTTCACTTGTATTAACACGTACAAAAAAATATGTAAATATTAACAGCTGTTTGTACATAAACTGGGTTGCCAACAGTAAAAATTTTTTTAGTTTTTTCTTATCAATATGTTGGGTATTGAACACCATCAAAAAAATTTTAAAAATTTAAAGTTGAAAAATTGACTTTTTGCCGCTAAAATCGCAATTTCGGCCATAGTGCAATGCTGCGATTGAAAAAGATTTTGGAAGATTCAGAGGCTAGTACTAGTACAACGCAAACAAAAGATTTTTGAAAAAATTAGACACAATCTTCTACGAAATACTGCAGGCCAATCAAATTTGAATTCAAAAAAGAAACTCATGATGCCATAAACAAAGGAGTTACTGATATCAAGGCCCAAATTGTAACACTACAGCCATTAAAATTACAGTTAGATGGGCAGCAAATTGAAGTAAGCTACCAATTAATGCTGACAATAATAGATGGAAAAGTAGGCCAGGCTTTGACTTACGCGAAGGCTGCATCCAGCTGCATCATATGCCAAGCAACATCAGCCCAATTAAATCAAGTCCCGACAAAATCACTAGATAATACTGATGCATATGAATTTGGATTATCACCACTACATGCAAGAATACTACTTATGGAACACATACTAAAAATCAGTTATGATTTGGATTTCGGGTCTTCTGGATCAATAAGAAACAACGAAACCAACAAAGAGTTAAGAAGTTCAAAAAAGAAACATGTTCAAGATGACTATCGCAAATTTGTATTGATTAAAGATCTGCCAAAACAATGGTCAGGCAACACAAATGATGGCACTACCGCAAGAAGATTCTTTTCAGATCCAGAAACAGCAGATGAAATAACAGGATTGGATTTAAACCTTATATTCAGATTTAAAATAATCCTAGAAGTACTTGAGTGCAATGAAGACGTTGACTCTAGAAAATTTGGAGATTATGCTAAGGAAACTGCAAAAATATATACAACTAACTACCCATGGAGAAGTATGTGTGCAACAGTTCATAAAAGCCTTAGTCATGAAGATTTCATTAAATATCCACATGGTACATGGAGATCTATCACAGGAGGCTCAGGAGTAAGGAATAATGATTACAGATTTTATAGAGAGCACAATACTAGAAAAATTTCACGAAATTCCACAAATGAAGATCTATTTAATATATTATTGGCAATGTCAGATCCGTTTATCTCCAGAAGTAGTAGTAGTAGTAGTAATTCTTTATTCCAAAAATGCATTACAAAGATATAATAAAAAAAATTACATAATTTAAAGAATATTGCATAAGGCTATGACTTTGTCGTTAGCCGGAAAAATCGGACTTAATGAATGTAATTATATATACAATGTTTAATAGTGTTTTTTGTTGTTCCCTTTTTTATTTGTTTTACAATTTAATTATTACTAGCAGATGCCAGCCCTCGAAATTCGAGTGCAAATTCTAGGAAATTTTATTTTTTCATTGAATAAGGACCCTAAAGGTATGCTAATCAATTATAGTCAATTCACAAATCAACAAAAAAAAAAAAAAAAAAAAAAATAAATTAAATTTTATTACAAACGCATTAACAAATTTAATATACACACATATAGCATTGTATAATTTTATGTATGTGTTAGTAGCAACTTTAAATGCAATTTACTCAAAATAAAGGAAAAAATTTAAAAATCTCTAAATCTGCAAAACGACTAAAAAGAAATACCTTTCAAATAATATACGTTTGGGCAAAATTGGGATAGAACGGTAGAACAAAACATCGGTCACAAGAATTCGCTTAGCCTATTAATATTATAGATATTAATTTGTTATATTTAACCAAAGTTTCACAATTATATAACTCTCCATTTAAGATTTTAATATAATTCTCCTCTGATATTGTTACACAACCAAATTGTTGGAGTCCGAAGCAATTTAAAATGGGACATCTGTATATAAAGTGTTGAGGTGTTTCAATTTCTCTTGTATTACACAGAGAGCATTCTTGACTATTTATGATTGAAAATTGTGTACCATTTAATTTTATTAACTCACAGCGTGCTTTGAAAATCCACAAAACATAGCGTTGGTCAGTCATATTCATAAAATAATATGGTCCTCTTGTAAAATTTAGGTTTTTATAAAACGTTAGGGTTTGAGATGCTCTTCTTAAACGTTTATCGTAGTTGGTAATTTTTAAATTATTTAATAAATAATACTGTTTTTGATTGCATTGTTGTGACGTTATACCTGATTACCTTTGTATGTCGAACCTGTTTCCAAATTGATTTAAGTTCTTCACCCAAAATAGGTCTTTTCCTAAAATCTTAACGCCAAGTTTATATGGAAGATGCAACGGTGCTAATTTAAGAAGTGTCCGATAGAGATATCGTAAATTTAAATTTAGGGTGCATTTATGGCAGTCTTCCAAACAACATTCTGACATTAGTTTTTAGTTAGGTGCTGAAGTTGGCTACTTTGAAATAAGCTTGCGAAAATATATCTGCAGTTTATCTACCTTCTCGAAATGAGTATGTCCCAAAATTTGAGCCCCATAGGATAGTATGGAATGACTAACTGCGTCAAATAAGTGATATTATGTCTTTAGATATATATGGTTTTTGCTTAGAAATGATTTCCATGTAGCGTTTATGCTGTTTTTTTGCCGTTGCGTTTCTATTTTGGATATGTTTAAAGAAAATCATTTTTGGTATTAATATTATACCTAAGTAATTATACTCATTGACAATTTCAACCTCTTCTTCCTTGAAAACCCATTTTTCATGGTTAGCCAATCTTCCGCCTTTTCTAAATACCATTATTTTAGATTTTGTAAGATTCACTTCTACATTCCAGTAATCACAGTATTTTTCAAGCCGTTTAATCATTTTCTGCAGAACTTCTACCTCTTCAGCCAAGAGTACAATGTCATCCGCGTACAAGAGTAGTCTTATATTGAGTTACTCAGTTGTGATGCTATAGCCTAGATATTCAAGAAGATCGTTAATGTAAATTGAGAATAGTAGGGGAGATAGTAAACATCCCTGCTTAACGCCTGATATTGTTTCGAATGGTTCTGAGAGTTCAGTGCCATTCCATACATAGTAGAACTTGTTGTAGAATACACACTCTCTAAGAATTTTACAATTTTCGTTGATACTCCAAGTGTATGTAGTTCAAATATAAGTGATTTCCGAGTAACTTTGTCAAAAGCTGCATTAAAATCAACAAAGAAGGCATACACTTTTTTTTTCCATTAAGTTTTAAATGAATAATTGCTGCCAAATTATAAATATTGCCCATTGTGGAGTAACCTTTTCTGAATCCTGCTTGAAATTCACCAATAATAATGCGTTACTCAGTCCATTTGTATTGACGTTCATTTATGCTAACCATCATAATTTTTGATATACAATTCATAAATGAAATGCTTCGGTAGTTACTTGCGAGATTTGCATTACCTTTTTTAAATATTGGCTATATTACACTCAAATTAAATATTTCATCTACTTGCATTTTATTAAAAAAGATTATTATAGCATAAACCTAGTTCTTTGCATTGGTGAATTTTTAGGGTACTTTATCTGCGCCTGGTGCTTTGTTTATTTTTGCCTCATCTCCAGTATTCGAAATCAGTAGAAAGTGGAACATCGGGATTTAGATGAAGAAGTCAAAAAACTACTAAAGAACAGAAATAATACAGAACGAAATATGGAATATTTGCAATCAATATTTGAATCAAATGAGTAATCTATAATATTAATAGGCTAGGCGATTTCTTGTGACCGATGTTTTGTTCTACTGTCTTATCCCGATTTTGACCAAACGTATATTATTTGAAAGGTTTTTCTTTTGAGCCGTTTTACAGATTTACAGATTTTTAAATTTTTCCCTTTATTTTGAGTAAACTGCATTTAAAGTTGCTACTAACACATACATGAAATTATACAATGCTTTGTGTGTGTATATTAAATTTGTTAATGTGTTTGGAATAAAAATGAGTGTGTTTTTCTGTTTTTTTGTGTTGATTTGTGAATTGGATATAATTGATTAGCATGCCTTTAGTGTCTTTCTTTATCGAAAAAACAAAATGTCGTAGAATTTGCACTCGAATTTAGAGGGCTGGAATCTGCTAGTAATTATAATTGCATTAATAATAATTATATATATGAAAAACATAGTATTAGTAAAAAAACAATAATAAATAGAATCTCCCATTGTTACAAATGCTATTAAAATCAATCGCAGTTTTTTTTAAAGGTATTTTTACTCACATATGTTTGAAATGTTTTAATAAATGAGAAAGATTCAAAAAATAAAAACCCTTGTTTTCATATCAAATTCAGAATCATTACGTTTATATTCAGAAGATCTGTTTTGCTAAAATTAAATCATAAAATTTTCTGTAGTAATAACAAGACTTTTAGATAATATTACTAACGATTTTTTACGTGCAAATATTGTTTGAGCGTAAAACAATTTGCAAATTTGCCAGCAAAAAATTTTTAATTGTTCAGTAGTAATAGCAAAATTTCCAGTTGATTTTGCTTTTTTTTTTTTTTGAGTGGAAAAATTTTTTTGAGTATAAATATTTAAAAAATCCCAATATACAAAAAATGCTTATAATTACACTGTGCTCGAATTTGAAATTTTTTTTCGTAACAAGCTAGACACCCTACTGGTAAAGCTAATTCGCGTACGCTGAATTCAATGGTGTTAGCGGTTTTTCAAAGTTAGCGCTCATATTCGCGATATTCGCGATTTAACATTTCAATAATAGAGTACAAAAAAACTATATTTTTTATATTTTTGGGATCGTTTTTGAATTTTAATAAATCCAACTTTGTTAAATACATTTTCTGTCAACTGTTTTCGCGGAATAATTTTTTTCCCAGATGTTTTTTTTATTTTATTCATTATTTGTTCATCATTTTCAAGCATTTCTTCTTGTAAGTTCCAGCAAATATCACCTAACAGAGAATCCAACTTTTTACCACTATACCAGTGTTCAAGTCTAGCCGTCACTTGATGGTATCTCACCCCATGCTCATCAGACTCAGCTGGTGATTTTTCAGCAAACTTGTTGACATGAGAATGCAAAAAAATTGACTTTAAGAGACATTTTTACATTAATACGGTGAAAAGCGGAAATCATTTTTTCTATATAAATACGCCAATCATCAGCTCGATTAACACCTAAAACATTGTCAATAACCCCTTTTACAGAGTTCCATGCCTCAAGCTCCTCCTTCACCAAGCGACGGATGTCCGGTCCATTAAGTATTCCTTTAGAAAACGCAAAATAAATTAAAATTTCCAACATATTAGTATGGAATAATCTAACACAAACCTTCTTTAATTTTCATTTTACTTAATCTTGGAAAAATGCGACTTAGCTCGTTAAACGCCTTATCAGTCGGATTAAGCACCTTAATGAAGTTTTTCACAATCCCTAGTTTGATATGTAGCGGGGGTAACAATACTTTATCAATTGATATAAGTGGATTTTCAACAATGTTATTCACTCGTAATTTAGCTGTTTCACGTTGAGGCCAGTCCTACTTTTCGTACTGATCACCTCTATATAGGGTATCCCATAAACACATGAAGCACATATTTTTAGTGTAACCCGTTTACATACCTCTTAAAAGAGCTATCGCTTTTAAGTCAGTACAAATTTTCCAATTTTGATCGTAAGTCTCTTTTGTGTTGGTACTTGGTGCAATCGGAACTGAATTTTTGGTATTTGTCATGTGAAGAAGAACTGCCTTTAAACTGCTTTTTGATGAGTCGATGAACAATCGCCAATCTTCGGGCTTATATTCATGATGCATTGTTAAAATTAAACCGCGAATGTCAATGCAAAATGCCAACGAGTTGTTATCAATTGATTTAAAAAAATTTGTAAATTGACGATGACGATGACGACCGATTGATCCATATACCTTAATATCAGGCACTAGAATATTAGCTAGTTTCAGTTCCTTAGCTAAAATAATTGACTGCCGCTGAGATAGTTTAAGGCGACGTACCATAATGTCCAAACGGTGTTGTGTAATTTCTAAATGATTGCAGTTATTAGTGACGTGGAATGGTTGGTATTGTGATACTAATGACTCTCCTTCAGTTTATATTGTTAGTGACGTACATTCCTATGTTACGGTTGGTCTTCTGGGAATTGGAATATTTTCCGAGTGCGGCAACGGTAATTGGGTATATTTTGTTTCTGTATATTGAAATGTACGTAATTTGTTTCTATTTGTTCCAGAAACAAAATTTAAGCAAGCATAGCACTCATCTGAAGTAAGAACTTGTGGATCCGACCAAATCATTGGAACACCAAAGAACCAATCTTACCTTTAGACGGGTTTCACTCCACATTACGAAAAACTACCTGATTAAAGTATTGGTTATATAAGTCCGCAAAGTCATCGCCGATTTCACGACGAGAGTCTGTAATAGTACGTTTTCCGTCAACGTAGCGAAAGTTACCAAATTCAACATGTTGTTCCATTTTAATAACACTTAATTATGTTTACATATGTAGTGTTTATTGATTTAATGTAGTGTTTATTTCTAAAAAAAATACAAGTTAAAGAAAGAGAACCAACAAACACCAAATGACTACTTACCGCAGTCTTTATCTCCAGCAAACTGATTTCAATAACTCAACTCAACCCTTTGCCTACATTCTGCCTGTATACAAGTGTTTCACTTCAACAGGCAGAATTCAGATGGAAAGGGGGACTGCGGTAAGTCGAAAACAAATGCGACGCAAAGAGAATCGCCAACTAAATTTCAAATGTAAAAATTTAAGGGCCTGTGATCATTAGCAAACAAAATTATGATGATCACACAAACATAATGACATAGAATACACTGGCGGACATAATTTAGTTTTAAATCACGAATATCGCGAATATGAGCGCTAACTTTGAAAAACGGCTATCGCCATTGAATTCAGCGTATGCGAATTAGCTTTACCAGTAGGGTGCCCAGCTTGTTACAATTTGCGACTAGCACAGTGTAATTATAAACATTTTTTGTAATAATGGGATTTTTTAATGTTTACACTCGAAAAAAATTTTACACTCAAAAGAAAAAAAATAAATTAACTGGAAATTTTGCTATTAATACTGAAAAATTAAAAATTTTTTGCTGTCAAATTTGCAAATTTGTTTACACTCAATGAATATCTACACTTAAAAAAAACGTTACCAATATTATCTAAAAGTCTTGCTATTACTACACAAAAATTTATGATTTAATTTTAGCAAAACAAATCTGCTAAACATTAGCGTAATGATTATGAATTTGATATGAAAATAAGAGTTTTTGTTTTTTGAATATTTCTTATTTATTAAAACATTTCATACATGTGTGGGAAAAAAACCTTAAAAAAACTGCAATATATTTTAATAGCATTTGTAACAATGAGAGGTTCTGTTTATTATTGTTTTTTACTAACACTATGTTTTTCGTACTTATAGTTATTATTCATGCAATTATAATTATTGCTAATTTGACTCAAATATTGATTTCAAATATTCGTTATTTTGTTCTGTGTTATCTCTGTTCTTTAGTAGTTTTTTGACTTCTTCATATAAATCCCGATGTTCCACTTTCCATTGATTTCGAATACTGGAGATGTATGGATCTGACGTTGCCAATAATATATTAAATGGATCTTCATTTGTGGAATCTCGTGAAATTGTTCTAGTATTGTGCTCTCTATAAAATCGGAAATCCTTATTCCTGATCCTCCTCTGATCGATCTCCAAGTGGCAAGGGGATATTTATTGTCATCTTCTACATGATAAAGGATTTTGTGAACTGTTGCACATATATTTCTCCATGGGTATTTGCTTGTACATATTTTTGAAGTTTCCTTATCATAATCTCAAAATTTTCTTCATTGCTAGCCAGAACTTCTAGGATTATATTATATTTGAGAATAAGGTTTAAATCCAATCCTGTTATTTCAGATACTGTTTTTTGATCTGAAAATAATATCGTTGCGGTATTGCCTGACTTTTGTTTTGGCCGATCTATGATCAATCCATACTCGCGATATTCATCTTGAACATGTTTCTTTTTTCAGCTTCTTAACAGTTTGTTGGTTTCGCTGTTTCTTATTGCTCCTGTAGACCCGAAATCCAAATCATAACTACATAATCATAACTACATAAATTTTAGTATGTGTTCCATAAGTCGTATTGTTGCTTGTAGTGGTGATTATCTAAATTCATATTCATCGGTATTATCTACTGATTTTGTCGGGACTTGGTTTAATTGGCTTGATGTTACTTGGCATATGATGTAGCTGGATGCGGTCTTCGCGTAAGTCAAAGCCTGGCCTACTTTTCCATCTATTATTGTCAGCACTAATTGGTAGCTTACTTCAATTTGCTGCCCATCTAACTGTCATTGTAATGGCTGTAGTGTTGCAATTTGGGCCTTGTTATCAGTAACTTCTTTGTTAATATCGTCATGATTTAATTTCTGAATTTAAATTTGATTGGCCTGCAGTATTTCGTAGAAGATGGTGTCTCATTTTTCCAAATATCTTTTGTTTGCGTTGTACTAGTAGAAGGCTCGGATTCTTTCAAAATCTCTCTCAATCGCGATGGTATAAATGATACCATGAAATATTTTCGCATACTGCTTGTTTGTATGGTTTTTGCCTAAAAGAAACATCACATCCCAATTTACAAAAAAGATCCCCATCACATCCCCATTTACAAAGAGAAAAAAATAATTAACTTTGTGTTTCCATATTTCTTTAACTCATTTCCTTTTATTGATTGTAGCCATCGTTCGGCTGTGTGATCAAGTAGAGGTTGTAGTTATACCTCTGCCGAAATATATATGATTCTGATAGTGTTCTTTGATGACAAACAGTCCATTCTTGCAGCGGTTATTATGTGATGATATGCTGGATACATATTTAAGCCTTTTTCAATCGCACGCAATCTGAGCTGAATATATTACTGTTTTGTTAATTTCAAATCCAGAAATAATGATAATGCCTCCACATTTCTGAACTGTTTTGCCACGCTCGGAGTTGGTATACTTTTAAGAATCCATTTTGTTCCCACTGGACTAGCTTTAACAACTTTTTCAATGATATCCCCTTTTGTCGATTGAAGATTTTTTTATATTTGTACATCCAATTTCATCGTTAACATCTTTAACCCTCCGTTTGACTATGCAGTCTGGCCAGAAAAAATGGTTCTTTTTATCCTAATAACTTTTTTTCTATGCGCTCAATCGGGAAACCCTTTCATGAATTTTCAAATACAGAGACGCTCGATACAATAAAAACAAATTTAAATCATTTTGTAACTGTTGGTAGAACAAACTTTTGCTTCAAAGTCAGTAACGTCGTATTTGAACTGTGTCGGCTGGACAGACGAAAGAACATTTCTGAGAAAAAAGTACTTTTTCAAAATAAAATTGCTGTAGTTGGCCATGATTTATTTCAATATTTGAACTACGATAAAATTGAATTTGTGAATTCAAGCATAAATTTGAAACCATTTCACACTATTGAAATTAAAATTGCTGTAGTTGGCCATGATTTCAATATTTGAACTATGAAAGAACTGAATTCTGTGAATTCAAAAATACTTTTGAAATCATGAAATCATGTGGTTAATTTTGATTTGCCGGTTTTGTCTACTTTTGTTCGGCTAATAGCTTTGTTTTATTTGTGGTGAAAATGGATTTATTTCTTACCGATGATGAAGTTGTCGATATGGTTGTCCGGCGGTCCACACGGAAAGATTTGCCAACATTATGTGTAACAGTGATGATGAGGAAGATTTTTTTGATGGTAGTGATGACGATGATTTGAACTATATACCACACGAAAATGCATCCGATGTGGAAACTGAGCTCGTGGTTGAAAATGACACTCGCGAGGAATCTGATGAAGATGAATTGGAAGTGGAAAATCCTGTACAAGAAAATTTATTTCCTACAATGGTAGGTGTTACTGAAATGCAAGGTGGTAGATTCTACACATCGCGAGATAACACACAGTGGTTTATCGATCCTATGCCGGCTGTCGGTCGTATACGAAAGCATAACGCCATTGAAGCATATCGCCATTGAATTCAGCGTACGCGAATTAACTTTACCAGTAGGGTGCCCAGCTTGTTACAATTTGCGACTAGCACAGTGTTATTAATAATATCTAAATATGCTAAATGTTAAAAAAAAAAATCAAAAGTCTAATTTTGAATAAGCATTTCTTAAAAAGTACTCAATAAATTTCAATGAAATTAAAACTGAGTCAAGTTCAACTAAATATCTATCCACCAAAAAGAATTACTAAGATATTTTGATCGATTCAAAAGTTACAGAGTTTTTGCCAATGCAAAACGATTTTCAGCCACTGGGCGTCGGTCTGTAATCAAACTACAGGTCGCAAATATAAACATATTTTAATGGAATATACTACGTAAGCTTCTATTTGCCATAAGATGAACGTAATTGAATGTAGTGAAAATCGGAGCAGGTGCAGACCTAGTTCCCTTGCAAATGACCCCTTTGACATCGACTTAAATTGCCATAATGTCTAAATTATCATATAGATCTCGGTCAAATTGAGTTTGTGTTTTTGCATCCCCATACCAGTAGTCCAAAAATTAACTCTATATGACAATTCCTAGTCATAGCCCCCATATTGAGCTGATTCCCTATCTTCACTTAAATCTACTAAAAATCGAAAATATTGCACAGATTTTTCTCAAATTTGGTTTGTATAAGTTTTTCCAAAAATAAGTGACTTCCAGATATGGTCAGGATTGACCTAGGCCCTATAGCAATATAATATACAAATTTTTTCAGATCTGCTGGCAAACAAAAACAATTCCCCTCAAATATTTTTTTTTTTTTTTTTTGGAATTAAGACCAATTCTCTAAACGCATGGTATAGGGTAACTTAACGTCGGTCTAGATTGTCTATAATTTTTTGTAAAAAACAGTTTTAAAATTTTGTTTATATTTTTGATGAAATTTTAATATTAAGTGGGCTTATTTTAAAATTTATTGATCGTAAATATTGAAAAATATTTTAAAAGTAAAAGTCTTTTCTAATTATTACGTCAATATTTTAGGGCAACAAAAGAATTTCACTTTTTTTGTTTTTATCAAACAAAAGACAGAAAAGACAAACTTTTAATATATTCATGGTCTCTTGAAGTTAAAAAAAAAACAAGATATCAGATTGCGTTAAAGCCTCTTTGATATTTTAGTAAAAACAAAACAAAAGATTTAAGAAACAAACTCGTTATTCCAAAAATTTATTTTAGATTTTTAATGGCTTTAAAAACTTTGGGTGAAATATTGAAAGACTTTAGCTTGTTTATTTATACATGTTTCCATAATATTAGATAAGACTTACAAAAGACTTAAATTTCAAACTTGTATTGTTTTTTAAAAATATTTTTTTTTTAATTTTTCTCTATTCCATTCAGCAGCAAAATATCACTGATAACAAATTATTATAATTATATATTTTTTTTTATTGCCTGCTGTTTTATACATTATCTATCGTTTATATGCTCTTTTTAATGTGTTACTTCTAACTTTCATTGCAATTTACTTACCCCGATATAATTTCAAAACCAATCATATCCGGATCACATTCTTCTTCAATTACACCTGAACTGCTGGCACCGCCTTCTTGTACAGCCTGTGGCAATTCGGTCTTAGATTCTTGTATGAGCAATTGTTGTGCATTTCCGCTAGCCACATTAGCTCCATCCAATGGTTTTGGCAATTCATTGTCATTCAATACATTTCCTGTTAGCTCAGCTTCCTCAATACTTAGATTCTCTTGTTTACTGGGAGCCAATGTTGTTGACGAGCTCGTCGTTGTAGTGGTTGTAAGTGTGGCCGCTGCCTGTTGTTGTGCACTGTTGCTGGCTGCTGGTGCTGGTGAAGGTGTTACATTGGTACGTGGAATTGTTTTGGCCGGTTTAACAGGCCTTTTTGTTTTACGTGCTGCCGTTGCTGAGCTAATCACTAGGAAAAGCATTAAAAATACTAGACTTTTGCGTAAAAACATAGTGTTTGCTGTTTTGTGTATGTGTATGTGTGTGTAAGAAAAAGCCTGCAAAGAAAGAAATAAATGTTTTATTAGTTAAGTTTTTTGAAATTAAATGTGAAATAATTTTTTCTTTAAGCTCGGTTTCAATGTCATAAATTTCAGCACATAAATAAATGTTAACTGTATTATACAATAACAACTTTTTCTAACAAGATTTTTAAAATGGAATAAAATAATAATGACTTTAACTGAAGCAATAAACTCAATTCAAGTGTTATCAATCAACAAAAAAAAAAAATAAATAAATATAGAAATAAACAAAATTTATTACAGCCAACAATAAATAAAACCAAGAATGCTATGCAAATTGAAAGACTTGGAAGGAATGTTCAAACTAAAAAATAAATTGGCAAAGTTATGTACTGTTTTATATTTTGGTGAGAAGTTGTTAAAATTTTATTGGTGCACGTAATTTTTATTTTTACAAATTGTAAAAGCTGAATAATATTATTTAATCGACTCTAGGCATTTGTTAAGTTATGTTGTAATTCTATTTGATATTTTTCCTTAATCTAGTGGCTAGTTTGTGTCTAACCCAAAGCTTAAGTCATTTATTTATACCATCGACTTTTCTTCTAGTAAGTGTAAGTTAACCAGTATTATAGTTCCTTGTAAAAGATAAAAAAATAAAACTCTCAAAATCTAAAAACTTTCTAAAATCTGCGAATTACATGTTCAAAACACTCCTGTTTACTTTTTAAATGAAGAATACAAATTCCTTTAATATAATTTGTTAAAAAAAATATTTTTGTTTATAATTTTCTACTTTAGAATAAATAATAAAAAATAAACCAGTAAGCAAATTATAGGCGATGTAGACCGACTATGCGATACTCTATATCATGTCTTTAGAGCATTGGTCTTAGATCCAACTGATAGGAAATTTTATTAATTTTTTTGCCTGCAGGTCTGAAAAAATTTTATATAGAACGGTATATTCATGTGGGGATTAGGTCGAAAACTGGATCGATCCTAACCATATTTGGTAGTGTTAGTTATTTTTTATAAAAACGAAAACAAACCAAATTTGAGCAAAAACTGTGCAATTTTTTTTTTCTGGGACTTTGCAGTGCGAAAATCAGTTTAATATGGGGGCTATGACTGGAAATTGTCCTATAGGGTTTATTTACTGATTAATTTGAACTTTATGGAAATTTTAGTCTAATTTATAGGGGTCACTTGTATTGGGACTATGGAGATTCACCGATTTTCACGAATTTCAATAGCTTTCGTCCTATGGCCAATAGAAGCCATATACTAAGCTTATATAATAAAGTTCATCGAAATATATTCATATTTGCGATCTTTAGTTTGATCGCAATTTTTACATGGATACACAGACGGATGGACTGAAAGTGATTCAGAGATGATCGGTATAATAAAACATGGGTCTAGGACAAAATATTTTTGATAGCACAAACGCACAATCAGCACAAACGCATTATACTCTGACCACATTATTGGGTATAAAATGAGTCTTCGGAGAATTGATTTTTATTCACAAACATAAGTACGTCCTTGCAATCTGATTCATTTTAGGCAGAAAATTACTGTGAGTCCAAATAATTTTTTGAAAGGATATGTAATATCAGTCTTTTTATAATTATTTATTTTCATTCGAATACGATCTTTATTCATAAAAAGTGAAAATATATTCAATTCTTTAATAGAAGGGCCAAGAACGAGATATAGACAATAGATTTGTAAAAGTGTTCGAAAAATTAATTACAACAAAAATTCCAGTTAGCAAAATTGTGTTCCCTCTATGCATTTTAGATACCCTATAATGTAGTGGAAATTCATATAGTTCATAGAGATATTCTGCCATTGCATTTTATTTGTTAAATATTTCATTTGTTAAATGGAATGCTTTGTATTTTTGTTTTTGTACATTTGGGCTATCAAGGTATTTGGGTTTTCAAATAATCCCTAGAATAATGCGGCTGTGGTTCATAGATAAACTTCCGAAATGACGTGTTTGTCAAAAAGAAAATAATATTTTAATGAACTTAAACTTTTATTGGTCATATCGGAAAAAAAATATCGAACCGAATTGTTTTACATTTGGACAACTATATTTTCGATCTTAGTACCCGAAATTTAATAACAACTAAGAACTTTCTATAATGATAAGGCGTTCAATTTTAAGACAACAGAATTTTAATCCTAATCAGAGGACATTGAATCGTTTTTTCGCTACTCATAGTCACTCATGCAATCTTAAGTATAAGTACTCGTACTCACAATAACTTTGATTTATTAGTACAGGTAACAATAAATATAAATCCGACGTCAGCATCATATTCACACCATTCCAAGTCAGTTTGATTCATAAATCACATCATGAGTGAACTCAACTCATTCAACTCATCCATACAAATTCACGTATTTTTGTACAGATATACATGTATTTTTACCATGGTAATAGCAACAGATCATGGTAATAGCAATATTTTAATGTTCGGATTCAAGTCATACTAATTTTACATCGCTTCTACACATTGAGTGAGGGAGAGTCTATACCATAAATGTTGTTAAATATGAGTATCATGAGCACTTCAAACTTTAGAATGGATGTGAGGTGTGACATTTCAGTAAGTATGAATGCGTATAAGTTGAAGAAATTATGAATCATGATTCAACTCTACTCACTTTTTCAGTACACATTGCATATCTCTGATCATAATCAACCCAAAATTTGGTTAGTAACCACAAGGAATCCGTTTTCTGTGTAGTACTCAGAATGTGAATACTGTTACAAAATGTTGGCATTGTAAAATCCCGGCATCGATTCTTAGGCCAAACAAAAACAAAATTATGTTTTATATTTTTTTCTACTATTTAATAGCAAATACTATTCACAATGTTAGCATTTTTACCAAGTTATGGTGCCAGGTTCGATTTTTGCAACAAACAGTCTCTTTGCTAAATTTACATATTCAAAGTTTTATTTTTTCTACAAAAATGTCTTCACTTATGGTGTGCCAGGTTCAATTTCTGACATGGATTTGTTATGTTTCTTAAAAATCGCATCTTTTGGTTAGTAACTGTCAACAGCTGTAGCAAAATTCTTTTTATGCTTTAAAAAAAACTTCAGTTCGTTATTCTCATATTTTTTAGCAGCATTTTTAAAACCGATTCCTGACATGGGATGTTATAGAGCTAACTCTCTTGTAAAAATCTCAAGAAAAACTTAGATGATAATTTAGTTGGAGATCGTGGTATAAATTTCGTTCTATTTTGTTGGGATTACAACTGAAGTAAACAAAAAAATAGGTGGATAATTTTGTTGGTCGAATAAACCAAAATTTCCAAAATTACTTTTCGTTACTAAAATGTTAAGGTGGAAATTTATAAATAAGAGTTTAAAGAAATTTTTGTATGAAGTTCTTAATAATGTTACAACATTTCTGTTGTCTTTTATCATTTTAATTGCACGAAAACACATTTCTTTGATTAAATAGAAGTTATATTGTGAGTTGTTAAAATGAAACAAATCGTTTGCTCTCTTTCAGCTGTTGGGCCAAAAGTATAAGTCATTCTATGCCCATCCGCGCCGAGAATTAAGTTAAGGTTATACAAGCACAGAAAGAGTTATAGCCAAAAATTATCAATTGAGTCAAAGCTTAAAAATTTAAATTTGTATTTAAACAATTGCTTAATTGTTACAGTTACAAAACTTTTAATTGAATTCTTATTGCTTACAAATAAAATGTTATTAATTATTATTAATTTTTCATTTTTTATTTTTCATTTTTTATTTTTCATTTTTCATTTTTAATTTTTCATTTTTAATTTTTCATTTTTAATTTTTAATTTTTAATTTTTAATTTTTAATTTTTAATTTTTAATTTTTAATTTTTAATTTTTAATTTTTAATTTTTAATTTTTAATTTTTAATTTTTTATTTATCATTTTTCATTTTTGATTTTTGATTTGTGATTTTTAATTTTTGATTTCTGATTTTTGTTTTTTGATTTTTGATTTTTGATTTTCTATATTTGATTTTTGATTTTTGATTTTTGGTTTTTGATTTTTGATTTTTGGTTTTTGGTTTTTGATTTTTGATTTTTGATTTTTTATTTTTTATTTTTTATTTTTTATTTTTTATTTTTTATTTTTTATTTTTTATTTTTTATTTTTTATTTTTTATTTTTTATTTTTTATTTTTTATTTTTTATTTTTTATTTTTTATTTTTTATTTTTTATTTTTTATTTTTTATTTTTTATTTTTTATTTTTGATTTTTGATTTTTAATTTTTAATTTTTAATTTTTAATTTTTAATTTTTAATTTTTAATTTTTAATTTTTAATTTTTAATTTTTAATTTTTAATTTTTAATTTTTAATTTTTAATTTTTAATTTTTAATTTTTAATTTTTAATTTTTAATTTTTAATTTTTAATTTTTAATTTTTAATTTTTAATTTTTAATTTTTAATTTTTAATTTTTAATTTTTAATTTTTAATTTTTAATTTTTAATTTTTAATTTTTAATTTTTAATTTTTAATTTTTAATTTTTAATTTTTAATTTTTAATTTTTAATTTTTAATTTTTAATTTTTAATTTTTAATTTTTAATTTTTAATTTTTAATTTTTAATTTTTAATTTTTAATTTTTAATTTTTAATTTTTAATTTTTAATTTTTAATTTTTAATTTTTAATTTTTAATTTTTAATTTTTAATTTTTAATTTTTAATTTTTAATTTTTAATTTTTAATTTTTAATTTTTAATTTTTAATTTTTAATTTTTAATTTTTAATTTTTAATTTTTAATTTTTAATTTTTAATTTTTAATTTTTAATTTTTAATTTTTAATTTTTAATTTTTAATTTTTAATTTTTAATTTTTAATTTTTAATTTTTAATTTTTAATTTTTAATTTTTAATTTTTAATTTTTAATTTTTAATTTTTAATTTTTAATTTTTAATTTTTAATTTTTAATTTTTAATTTTTAATTTTTAATTTTTAATTTTTAATTTTTAATTTTTAATTTTTAATTTTTAATTTTTAATTTTTAATTTTTAATTTTTAATTTTTAATTTTTAATTTTTAATTTTTAATTTTTAATTTTTAATTTTTAATTTTTAATTTTTAATTTTTAATTTTTAATTTTTAATTTTTAATTTTTAATTTTTAATTTTTAATTTTTAATTTTTAATTTTTAATTTTTAATTTTTAATTTTTAATTTTTAATTTTTAATTTTTAATTTTTAATTTTTAATTTTTAATTTTTAATTTTTAATTTTTAATTTTTAATTTTTAATTTTTAATTTTTAATTTTTAATTTTTAATTTTTAATTTTTAATTTTTAATTTTTAATTTTTAATTTTTAATTTTTAATTTTTAATTTTTAATTTTTAATTTTTAATTTTTAATTTTTAATTTTTAATTTTTAATTTTTAATTTTTAATTTTTAATTTTTAATTTTTAATTTTTAATTTTTAATTTTTAATTTTTAATTTTTAATTTTTAATTTTTAATTTTTAATTTTTAATTTTTAATTTTTAATTTTTAATTTTTAATTTTTAATTTTTAATTTTTAATTTTTAATTTTTAATTTTTAATTTTTAATTTTTAATTTTTAATTTTTAATTTTTAATTTTTAATTTTTAATTTTTAATTTTTAATTTTTAATTTTTAATTTTTAATTTTTAATTTTTAATTTTTAATTTTTAATTTTTAATTTTTAATTTTTAATTTTTAATTTTTAATTTTTAATTTTTAATTTTTAATTTTTAATTTTTAATTTTTAATTTTTAATTTTTAATTTTTAATTTTTAATTTTTAATTTTTAATTTTTAATTTTTAATTTTTAATTTTTAATTTTTAATTTTTAATTTTTAATTTTTAATTTTTAATTTTTAATTTTTAATTTTTAATTTTTAATTTTTAATTTTTAATTTTTAATTTTTAATTTTTAATTTTTAATTTTTAATTTTTAATTTTTAATTTTTAATTTTTAATTTTTAATTTTTAATTTTTAATTTTTAATTTTTAATTTTTAATTTTTAATTTTTAATTTTTAATTTTTAATTTTTGATTTTAGATTTATGATTTTTGATTTTTGATTTTTGATTTTTGATTTTTGATTTTCGATTTTTGATTTTTGATTTTTGATTTTTGATTTTTAATTTTTGATTTTAGATTTTTGACTTTTTATTTTTGATTTTTGATTTTTGATTTTTTATTTTTTAGTATTTATTTTTATTTTCATTTTTCAATTTTTATTTTTCGGTTTTCGTTTCTTTTTTTTTATTTTTTTTTTTTTATTTTTCGTTCTTTATTTCTCATTTTTCATATATTATTTTTCATTTCTCATTTTTAATTTTTCATTTTTCAAATTTCGCTTTTCATTTGTCACATGTCATTTTTTATTTTTAATTTTTCATTTTTCATTTTTCATATTTCATTTTTCATTTTTAAATTTTCAGTTTTCATTTTTCATTTTTGAGTTTTGATTTTTGATTTTACATATTTTATTATTTTTTTAATTTTAATTTTTCAGTTTTCATTTTTCATTTTTTTTCGTTTTAAATTTTTCATTTTTGATTTTTAATATTTTATTATTTTTTTTTAATTTTCATTATTTATTTTTAATTTTTTAGTTTTAATTTTTAATTTTTCATTTTATATTTTTCATTTTTTATTTTTCGTTTCTCATTTTTATACCCTATACCACTATGTGGTTTGGGTATAATGACTTTGTCAAATTGGGTTTGTATGTGTTTATTACATCCATTACTCAGTAGTCCAAAAATGATCCCTATTGGACAACTCTTAGTCATAGGCCCCATATAGAGCTGCTTCCTGATCTTCACTTAAATCTATCAAAAAACAAAAATATTGCACTGATTCTTCTCAGATTTTGTTTGTATATATTTTTGAAAATACAAGAGACTTTACCAAACATGATCAGGATCGGTCCATTTTTGGACCTAGTTCCCATATAGATATAGCATCCGATATGGAATTTTTCATATCTGCAGCCAAAAAAATTAATAAAAATCCCATTCAAATTTGGTTTTTGCTTATTTTCTATGTCCAGTTAGTTGGGCCTAAGAGATAGGGTTTCTAAACGCATGGTATAGGGTATCGTATAGTCGGTCTAGACCGACTATAATTTTCTTACTTGTTTTTTTATTTCGCATTTTTTAGTTTTCATTTTTTATTTTTAATTACTCTGTGTTCATTTCTCATTTTTTATTTTTCATTCTTCATTTTTTATTTTTATTTTTCATTTTCCGTTTTATTTGTCTCATTTTAAATTTTTCATTTTTCAATTTTCTGTTTTCATTTGTCACTTTTCATTTTTATTTTTTCATTTTTCATTTTTCATTTTTCAATTTTCTGTTTTCATTTGTCACTTTTCATTTTTAATTTTTAATTTTCCATTTTTTATGTTTCATGTTTCATTTTTCAATTTTCAGTTTTCATTTGTCATTTTTAATTTTTCGTTTTTCATTTTTCACTTTTCATTTTTCATTTTTAATTTTAAATTTTTCGTTTTCAAAACGTTTTTGTAACGCCATTCCCTCCCTCATTTTATCTCCAAGCAAATCTTAATGAAAACGTGATTTCATTTTATCTCCAAACACTTCCTAGTATTTTCACCAATACAATCGTTCGTAACACCGTTTTTTTCTTACTCTGTTTTTGTGTTTGTATTATGAAATAGATTTTTACCTCCCTGAGCGTCTAGATGTTCACACATCAAAAATTAATTTTGATGAAAAAAGTTTCTAGATGTGCGCAACTTGTGTAAACGTTCAAAGTTCTACTTAATTAAAACAAATAAAGTTAAGAAAAGGTTTGCTATGAATCCAATGCATTGAGAATCTAAATAAAGAGTTATACTAATTAACCTTTCCCACTATATATAACAAACTAAAATATACAACAACTTTGAAACAAATATGTTTTACCAAACAAACTATCAACTACTTTTGGTTACAGCTGAGGGTTGGTACTCGACCCGAAACTTGCCAACATTTATTGCTTTATTTAAAGTAAAAGCATTTGATCTTGAGCCTGATTAAGTTCGAACTTAAGCAAAAAAATTTTTTTTTATAAAATTAATAAGGAACTTTTAATTATCCTTTCCTATTACAAAAGTTTGGAGCGACCATCACAAAAATTATAGCTATGCCACACAAATTACAAAATTGAGAATAACAACAATATCAAGGTCTACATAGAAACGGCATAGTTTTTAAATTTTTTATTTTAAATTTTCATTGAAATCTCTGGACTTATTAAAGTGATTTTAATGTTTTTAGATCGTAGCCTGCTCAGAATGTCAGTGAATCATTTTTACTAAAAATGAGCACCCCAGTTGAACTGTTGAGGCCGCTATAGTTATTTAAATAGAGGGACAGACGGACATCGCTATATTAACTATATGAAATTGTAAGACACGGTGTGGAATTTCAATTATGTTTAAAGTTTTAGCATTGAGTGACATATGATTAGTTTGAAGTCCTAGATTATTTGAATCCTAAATTAATAAACGTTGATGAATGTATTTATTTTTTTTTTTTTTGTTAAATAGTTGGACAGTTTCTATAGTGGTATTAGGTTGGATTATTAGCTAGAAATGTCAGCATTTAAAACTAAATTTAAAATGTCTCAAGATTCCAAAATGTAATGGAAATCTAAGATTATGCAGAGTCATCTGTCGTTGTAGAATAATACATATCATAATATTCAAATTCAAATAAAAGATAATATATTTTAAAGTAATTAAATTAGGTTTCTAAGCTTCTATTAGTTTTTCCTTTCCATTTTAATTACTAGAAATAATTCTTTTATTTTTTCAAATACCTCCTCCACAAAAGATAACACTACACCCTCCTGTTAGAAAACAACTCTTAAATTATTGTTATCGCTTTTTAATCTTTTTAATGGCCTTTTTCTAATGCTTTGCTTATAATTCTCATTACAGGTATCTTGTTAAGGATGATTTAATGTTCCCAAATAAAACTTTTATAGCATAATAGGTAAGTCGTTGGAAATTCAGATTGCAAATAATAACACGACGTCAGACGAAAATTAACTGATTATACAAAAAAGGCGTTATTAATATCTCACACTTGGTGAGAAATTTTTATCTAATATTTTTATCTGTTTTTATTTTCCACAAACTTTTCCGAAGGCGTTGAAAATTAAGTTCTTAATATAAGCCAGCACAAAGTTATTGTTAATCTTTATTTTATGACGCTACTCATATGTGTGAGTGGAAAATATTTTTCTTTTTTTTTTTCCATAATCATAAAAGTATCAAAATGAAAAAAAAAAAATATTTACTATTTTACATCATAAAGGTGGCTTAGGAAAACCTAATTAGCGTTTTGAAGTATAATTATAATTATAGAAGTTAGTGAAATGAATAAAAATAATTTTTTTTTTCTTTTGAGGAGAGAGTTTTTCTAAATTAATAAGAACCTTTAAAGAAACTGTAAAATTTTAATTTTAGGTTTTTGTTTCAGTTCTGGTGTTTATTAGAAAAATAACAGTTTAATCTGCTGGAACAAAAAAAAAAAAAGAATATAATTCACAAATTTAAACAATGCCCTATAATTAAAGAGTACCACTAACTAATTCAAGCTTGATTAACATTTCTTTTTAAATAGAAATAAAAAGAAATTTAACAAATGGTAAACAAATAACCTGTGGAGTGGAAATAATTAACGCTGTATTATACCTTGACTAAGATCAGAAGAAAAGCCATGCATTAGGTCTACATGTTTGTTGTACCATCACCCCTCTATGATCAGGGTATAATTCATCTAAAGCAATATTTTATTATACCATTCGATACAAATGCTCTTCCGTTCTAAGTTATTTTAGCTACGTTGGCCATCCATCTATCCTAGACTTTTGAAAAAACCATATTGAAACCAATTTTATTTTCAAATAAATATTCCTTTTAAAATTCTCTCTAACATCTGTCATCATTAAATGTAACTTTAAGAGTTATGTTTCAATAAAGCCGTTTTCCATATAAAAATAATATTTCTTTGCTAATAATTGAGAACTTATTAGCTGGGCCACCTGCTGTGGTCAAATCATTAACATTCTTAAATGAAATATATACCTACTCATTAAAACTTATATGGCGAGTCTTGTTTAGCAACCCATTTGTTAAATGAAACCATCAGCTTTTTCGATTAATTTTAAAATTACTTTCCTAAAATTGACCGCCCGTTTTCTTTGGTTTGGTCTACATGTCTAATTGTCTATAAAGCAAATGGTTCATTTAATTTGAGTTCACTCATGTAGTCAGCTTAATTTGCTGATATAACAAATTAATATTTAACTTCATAGCACTACAATTGTAGGTTCTATAATTAGCTAAAATTCTTTTTTTTACCCTGCCATATAAGAGCTATGTGCAATTAGCATTACGGTAGTTTTTATTGTTTTTTTTCTTTTTGAAAACTCCTCATATAAGAGTACGTTATTATTTTTTTTGTTGGTTTTGTTTCAAATGATATTATATCATTGTCTTCTCTACAATTAAGTTGTTCGAAATGACATAATTTTTTTTATTACATATTTTTGTTGTTATGAGCAACAACAATGATGAATATCTGTGTATGTTGTTTATCGTTATGATGGTTTGTTGACTGGCCGGTTATGAATAGTTTTGTAGAGTTTGTTGTTGAAGTCTTTTGTTTGGGTTTTTCTGTTTCTTTCTCTGTGAATGAAAATGTTAACTTAAGTTGCCAGCAGTCTAGTTGGTGTTATAATTAATGCAAAAAATAAAGGAACTGAAACTGCAGTTAATGTCGAGGTTTCCACTGGTTTTAAGTTGTCACTCTTTGGCTGAGGCGGCCTACAGTCAACCACATCTATTTCAATTATATATTTTTAGCTGGTGTAATATTTAAAATTGTTGGCTTTTATAAAAAGAACAAAAAACAAAAAAAAAAAAAAAAAACAAATAAGAAAATTATAGTCGGTCTAGACTGACTATACGGTATCGTATTCCATGCTTTTTGGAGACCCTATCCCTTTGGCCCAGATAATTAGATATAGAAAATAAGCATAAACCAAATTTGAGTGGCATTGTAATTAATTTTTTGCCTTTTTTTATGAAAAAGTTCATATATGGGAACTAGGTCGTAAAATGGACCGATCATGACCATTCCTAGTAAGGTCACTTGTTTTTTGCAAAAATATATGAATACCAAATTTGAGAAAAATCAGTGGAATACTGTTGTTATACCCTATACCACTATGTGGTTTGGGTATAATGACTTTGTGCAGCTGTTTGTAACAACCAAAAATATTTGACCTACACCCATCTTTAATTATACCGATCGAATCAGAATCACTATCTGATTCGATTTAACGATGTCCGTCCGTCCGTCCGTCCGTCCGTCCGTCCGTCCGTCCGTCCGTCTGTGTGTCCATGTAAAGTTTGTAATCAAACTGCAGGTCGCAAATATGAATATATTTTGATGAAATTTGGTATATGAGCTTTTATCGGCCATGGAATGAACGCTATTGAAATTGGTGAGAATCGGTCCATGTTCAGACCTAGCCCCTATACAAATTACCCCTATGCAATCGACATAAATTGTCATAAGATCCAAATTGTCATATAGATCTTACTCAAATTGGGTTTATATGCGTTCATTACATCCATTAATGAGTAGTCCAAAAATGATCCCTTTGGCCCCATATAGAGCTGCTTCCCGATCTTCACTTAAATCTATTAAAAAACAAAAATATTGTACTGATTCTTCTCAAATTTTTTTTGTATATATTTTTGCAAAATACAAGAGACTTTACCAAACATGATCGGAATCGGTCCATTTTTCGACCTAGTCCCCATAGAAACATAGCATCCGATATGAACTTTTTCATATCTGCAGCCGAAAAAATTAATAAAAATCCCACTTAAATTTGGTTTATGTTTATTTTCTACATCCAGTTAGTTGGGCCTGAGAGATAGGGTCTCTAAACGCATGGTATAGGGTATCGTATAGTCGGTCTAGACCGACTATAATTTTCTTACTTGTTTTTTAATAGATTTAAATAGTGATCGGGAATAGGTTTCATATGGGGGCTGTGACTAAGAATTATCCTATAGGTTTTATATTATATTTGACCAAGATCTGTGTGATATTTTCGGTATTATGACAATTTAAGTCGATCTATTAGGGGTCATTTGTATGGGGAATGGGTCTGAAGCGATTTTCACCAGTTTCAGAAGTGTTTATTCTATGACCATTAGAAGCTTATATACTTACCTTCAGTATATATTCATATTTGCGACGTGTAGTTTGATTACAATTTTTAAATGGACACACAGACGGACGGACGGACAGACGAACATCCTAAATCGACTCATAAAGTGATACCGAGTCGATCGGTACATAGTAGAAGATGGGTCTAAGTCAAATATTTTTTATAGTTACAACCATCAGCAGAAAGCCATTATTTCCTGACTACTTAGTAGTATGGGGTAGAAAAACTAAAATGATTTATTTTGGGAAATATATATTGAGGATCATATTTTTTTTTTTGGGAAATTAACTTGGAGGCGATCAAAGACAGGTTTAGTTAAATTACTTTATAAAATGCCTAGACATTTTTCAAACATATTTAGTGAGATGAAGCGTTTACAGGCGAATGAGCCTTATAATTACTCTGATTACAGAATAAGTAATTTTAATAATCCGATATTACCGTAACGATACAGTATGATGAAAACCTTATTTTAGCACCGAAACAATTATAGTAGTTGGGCTAATCTCTGGAGGACAAATTTATAAACATAATAATTGAAGGGTGAATAGTGAATATAGTTCGGCTTAAGGTCATCGGTTGTTAAAAAATTCTTTTTGTTATAAGAACATTTTTGTTAAAAATAAATAAAATTATCTGATATATAACAATAAACATAAGAACAAAAATAATTTTGAATTGATCATTGACAAAAAATTTAAAAAACATTTAAAAATTATATATACTTTAAAACAAATTTTTAATTTGTTTGAGTACAACATCTTTTCACGCAGTGCATTTGTCAACTAACTTTTGTTTTAATCGTTTGTGTTTGTCGACCGTATGGCTGTAGATCTCAGCGACGTTTTCCGTATCTCCCTTATAATTAAGAGCTTTGTCATTGGGAACATTCATTATGTGAAGAATTTCAAGCATAAATCTTTTCCTATAATTATTTTCGTTTTGTAAAATTTTTGTGGAATCAAAGAATATTGTTAAAATATTGTCTAAAAATCAAAAAAAAAAATTGTTTTTATTTATTTTTAACAAAAATGTTCTTATAACAAAGAGAATCTTTTAACAACCGTTGACCTTAAGTCGAACTATATTCACACTCAACAACACAACAGGTCAACAAAAAATCTAAATTACCAACAAACATAATAATTTTTAGCGGGACACATAAAATCGAAAGTTAAGTTAAAAAATTTAAAATTTTCAAACACTAAGGGTCGTAGCGAAATGACTTAAATTTTGCGTCTTTTGGCTTAACTATTTTCATGGTTGCTAGATAGAAAAACTATTCCTTATATCTCGAAAACTAAGCTTTGTAGAGGGAAAATGTTTAAATTTTCTCCTCTCTTAAAAATGGTCCATCCTAGTTGTTGACTAACTATTTTTATGGTTACCAAATAGAAAAATTTTAAATTTTGGCGGGGATTGTAAGATCATTCATATCTCAAAAACTAAGTAAAATATTTAATATTTTGTCTCGTAGCCAGAATGCTTCATCGAAGTAGGGGGTATGTTGTATATTTATGGCTGCTTAATCGAAAAAGGTAAAGATGTTATTTTGTTATTTGTTTCTTTAGATTTTTCTAATGTAGGCTTTAGGATGAATCCTTTATTAAATCTGATATAAAATAAAAAAAGAATTCATCCCTGAAGATGTTGGAAAAAACCAACAAAACGTCGGATAAAATAGAAATGAAGTAAATAATCTTTTATTTATATGTAGAAAATTGAGGACCTTGAAACCCGCTTTAGAAAAATGTAAAGAAACAAACAACAAATAAAATAGAAAAAGGTCGATTGCATTTACAAGTAATGATTTTTTATTAAAAGAAATATTGAATTAGAATTTTTTTAATTTTTCCAAGAAATCTTTTCATTTTTGAATCTTAAGAGAAAGAAAGCAATTAAAATTAAAAGGAACTCTACAAATAAGAGCACATTTGTAGGGCATGATTAAAGGATGAAGATAGATGAAACACAACCTGTTTAGTGGCTCAGTTTTTAGAAGAATTAGTATTGAAAAATTTAATTTCTTGTAGATAATTGCATTGCATACATAATTTTCTAGAATAAAAAGAAAAGGAGCCACCATCGCTCTCGATTATAGAACGAACCTAACTCCTGATTAAAAGGACGTAATGCAACCACAGCTCACTTATGTTTGTTATATAATTAACATCTTTAAAATCATTTGGTAGATTTCATGACTTTCCAGATCTCAGCTGGATCCACTACAGTAAAGCAATCCGAGCTGTCGCAAAACGATCTTCCTAGATTCACGAATAATTTTTTTGGATCGCTGCACATTCACAAAGCAAGTGAAATACTTTTTCTGATTACTCCTCGTCGCTAAACCAGTCTCTAATTTCGACAATAGGGTTCATGCAGTCACTCGCTAGAATTCCTGTAGCGGTTTGTAACCTTTCTTCTTTGCCTACCTTGATTGATATCAAAACTGAATCTTTCCCTAACCCTCATCAACATATTTTAAAAACACAGCTATAAACTTCTTCGATCAGCTGTATAGTGGTCACTTTCGGAAAATCCAATAAACGAATTAATAAAGACTAGCAGATTCCAGCGCTCGAAATTCGAGTGCAATTTCTAGGCAGCTTTATTTTTCAACTTAGCCAATTATTATTGTGAATGAAGATAACAAACTCATTAACAACCACATTAACAAATTTAATAAACACACACATAGCATATTGTATAATTTTATATATGTGTTAGTAGCAACTTTAAATGCAATTTACTCAAAATAAAGGAAAAAATTTAAAAATCTGTAAATCTGGAAAACGCCTAAAAAGAAATACCTTTCAAATAATATACGTTTGGTCAAAATCGGGATAAAACGGTAGCACAAAACACCGGTCACAAGAAATCGCCTAGCCTATTAATATAATAGATAACGTTTTTTCTTTTTGTTTTAAACAAACCAACTATAGCAAATTGATTGATTTAATTTCTAACACTAACTGTAATGATTTGTTTTGCCTTACTTCTATTGGTTTAATGGTGGAGATCTTTTATGGAAGGATGTATTCTTTTATGGATGAATACATCCTAAAATACGCTATCTTCAAACAAACTGGCACGCCTTGGAACTCAAAACAACTGCCAAGATTTAAAAATTTACAGAACAAGTATCATAGAAATTATAAATTTTCGGTTCTCTAGTAATTTTTGAAAAATACTCCGTTCGTCGTGCCGAATATAATATTCTGAACAATTATTTATACAAAAACTATCTAAACAAAATGAAGGAAGATTTCAATCGTGATCCTAAATCATTTTACATTACATTTAATTCGAAAAGAAAAACTACTGGTTATCTATCTGTAATTACAATTTAACGATATCGAATCTAGTGATGATACTATAAAAAGTAACACGTTTGTATACTTTTTGGCTAGTACATATTCTGTTGCTCAATACTGTTCCAACAGCTATTCATATCCATTCATATCCAGAACTTGCTAATAGCCTAAAAAAAAAATTTAAAATTTAATTTACTCATGGACCTGATGGAGTACCTAGTTCTATACTCAATTATTGTGCTACTTCCTCGGCAACACCATTGACTCTTTTGATTATGCGTCAATAAAAATGGTTATTTTCCTAAATTTTGGAGAGCTTTTTACATCATTCCATTATTTAAATCTGGAAATAGATCGGATGTTTCTAATTACCGTGGTATTGCTAAACTTAGTGCAATCCCTAAGTTTTTCGAGAAATTTATTACAGTTTTTTTTGTGCTATCACTCATCGTCAGTTATTCACCATTTCAACACGGATTTCGGAAAGGATGCTCTACCGTTACAAATGTGCTTCATTTTACGACACTAATTAACGATGGTTTTGTCAAGAAAAAACAAACAGATGCAGTATACACCGATTTTAGTGAGGCTTTCGATAAAGTAAACCACAATCTCCTACTGATGAAATTGGATTTATTAAGTTTAACACCATTGAGCCTTAAATAGATAAAATGATATCTTTCTGATAGAGCACAACGTATAATCTATTACAATATGTCATCTAAAGATATTACAGTGACTTCTGGTGTTCCTCAAGGCAGCCATCCTGGGCCAATTCTTTTCTCCCTTTTAATCAATGATCTTCCAAAAGTGATAAATGGGTGGCAAATTTTTAATGTACGGTGATGATGTTAAATTTTTTTTGGAACTGCCAACATATTGATCATATTCATCTTCAATCAGATCACAACAATTTCTTTTCTTGGTGTAACCGTAACCTAATGGAACTAAACTTGAAAAAATGTAAATGTATGCGGTTTTCTAGAAATAATGTTTCTCCTTCTAACAACTCTTTGGGTGGATATCATCTTGAACTTGTTGATACTTTTCTGTATTTAGAGATTCTACTTGATCCTAAATTAAACTTTAATAGAGTTAGAGATACACTCGCCTTTATTAAACGATGGGCAAAAGAATTTATTGATACTTACACAACCAAACAACTTTTTTACATCTCTTGTAAGATCTATTTTAGAATATGGCTCCATAATATAGAATCCCTACTATGACATTCATATTCAACGAATCGAGTCTATACAAAAACAATTTCCACTCTTTTGCTTGAGTGGCTTATCTTGGAATCCCACAATTAATCTACCTTCATACGTTGATCGACTTAAATTAAAAAAATTACCTACTTTAGAAAGCCGTAGGACTATGCTTAAAGCAACATTTATGATCAACCTAATTAATGGATAAATCTGTTCTTGTCAACAAAATAAATTTTAACGTTCCTCAACGAGTATCATGCCAATTCCAACCACTCTTTGTTAAATATTTTAAATCCAACTATTGCTCTAGCTGATCCTTTTATAAGAATATGTTGTGATTATAATAATCTTTATCAATTAATTGATTTTTCGTTAAACACTGATGTAATTAAGAATATCATTATTTTCCTAAATTACTAACTAATTGGTTTTATTTGTAAATATATTTAATTGTTTCAATATATGTACATATGTAATTATATCATTTATATAGGTCTGTAAGGATTTATTCCATTGACCTAATAAATAAATAAATTAATAAACAAATAAAATATTGTTAAGAAAAGAGTGAATGGATTTTTAGGCATTCAATTTTCAAAGACTTCCCATTAAGTTTCGAAAATGAGTGAGTTAAACTAATTGGATTGCCAAATAATAAAAAAAATTAAAAAATGATTCTGAAGGTTTTACAACAAGATTGTTCATGCGATATGGAGAAAGAGTCTTCATATATAACTATAAATAGCTTTACGTAAAAGTAAGGACTGCATGTATAGAAATAAACTGTTTCAAGATCTATAAATATAAACTTAGGATTCATAACACTGTCCAACAGCATTTTTGGAACAGAATGGCGACCCTATAATTCTGAAAGCGCATATTAAGTAGATCTTTTTTGTAGAATAAACTTATAGTCCAGCTGGTCTGAGTTTTTTATGACTTTATTATGAATTTTTGAAATATATGTTTTCTTCTTATATACCCTGCACCATTGAAACAAAATTAAAATTTGCATATTAAGTACCGTATTAATTGCAACTAGCAGATTCCAGTCCTCGAAATTCGAGTGCAAGTTCTAGGAAATTTTATTTTTTCATTATATAAAGACCCTTAAGGTATGCTAATCAATTATAGGCAATTCACAAATCAGCACAAAAATCAAACTCATTTTTATTACAAACACATTAACAAATTTAATAAACACACACATAGCATTGTATAATTTTGTTTTAGTATCAACTTTAAATGTAATTTACTCAAAATAAAGGAAAAAATTTAAAAGTCTGTAAATCTGCAAATCGGCTAAAAGGAAATACCTTTAAAATAATATTCGTTTGGTCAAAATCGGGATAAAATAGTGGAACAAAACATCAGTCACAAGAAATCGCCTAGCCTATTAATATTATAAATGTCAAATCTAACAAAATATCAAAAAAAAAAAAGAATCGCTTCATAGCATCATCTTAAATATATGTAAAAAGTGCAATATGTAGAATGCACAAACCACACATATTTCAACTCTTACGGAAGTGAGAATATTGGAAATTAGAAGTATAAATGCAAAAATATTAAAAAACTCAAAAATAACGATTGTTTGTTTGGACAGAGTTGTACCTTCTGAAATTAATACGAAGTAAAAGCTGTATGATATGAAAACTGATTCTGCTCGTAGGCCTGACTTTAGGTGACTATGTTAAAGCGCTGACCAAAAAGGGCAAGTACATGTATGCAGGTTCAAACCTCACGGCCACCGTAAGTAAAAAAAAATTTATATAGAAACAATCTATTCAATTATAACATAACAATTATCACAATGTTCAATAAATCGCTTAGGAAGGTTGAAATGCCAGCAACCGGTACGATTAAGAATACAGTGTAGTTATGAATTTTTGAAATATACTTATGCTTTTTTCTTCTCTACCACGCACCATTGTTGTAAGTTAATGTCTGAGAGAATTCTTATTGTCAGAGTTATATTGCCGAATTTAATGAAAATCATTTTGGTGGACGATCTTAACCCTCTAGCTCGTCTCTTTAAGGGTCAATTTGACCTTTTTTTGAGAGAATCAAAAAAAATCCTTTCAAAAAGGACATTTAAGTATTAAAATATTCTACGAAAATTTTTGCCAGAAAATTTCAGTGGGAGACACCAAGTTGTAAATAAAGCTCTTTACGGTTAATCAGCAAACTTGCACGCCAGCTTATACAAAAAAAATTACTGTAGTCTGATCTTAAAGATGTTCTTGATAAAATATCGAACCATGATCGCAAATAGAGTTAAGTGCCAAAATCAAAATTGTACATTCGAATATTTTAAAATTAACTTTGCTTTATATTTTTCACATAAATGTAATAAGAATGCATTCACTCCATGTGCATGCCCGTTTTTGTATTCCGTACATCTGTGAGTTGTTGACAAATGACGGAAGTTATCCTAAATTATTGATTTTCATCAAAAAATTAAAATCGAAAATTATGTAACTTAAGCTATTTTTGTAATCATGGCTCGATTTATATGCATTGACGAATCGAGCTGTTATTATATTTAAGCTAAATATTTATATATATGTATATTTTTTATAAATTGCATTTTTTAATTATTTTTTTTTATCAAGAGGAAAAGTTTTAACGGAAAATCTTATATAAAAAATTTAAAAAATTAGTTTGATAAGAAATTATTAAAAAAAAGTGGTTTATTCATCACAGTATTTTCAAAGATTACCTATATAGAAAGAGTCGAATAAAAAATTTCTTTAGTTTCTTAAGGTTGAAAGACACATAAATTAGTTTTATTGAGGCTTAGCTAGGCATTTAACATAAAAAATGCCATGAAAAAGCTACAAAACTATCAGTTAGCCCTTGAAGTAACTATTGTCACTAAAACTAACAACAGTGTTGTTGTGAATTAATTTTTGAAAACTTAAACCAAATTAAATGCTTACATTTTATGTAAACTGGAATATTAAAAATTTATTAATTTTATGCGTTAATTTATTTGAATGACTTTCACTTAATTAAACTTCACTTTTATTTTAAAACAATATTTTCCAAATTGACAGTTAAAATATTTATTAGATTTATTTGGTAATAAGTGACATGCTAGTATCATTACTGCATTGGGAGCAGCTCAGTTCACGGCTCACATACCTTCTGATCTTCTTATATATTCTTATAGAAAAGAAAGTTTTCATTACAGTTCGTTTGAAATTCAATAATGATGACCTCCTGGTGGTTTTTATAAAAGACACCTTAAAATAAATCTCGAATTATAAAAAGGCACACACTGCAAGAACAAAATTATATTATATCTTGAAAGCATCTGCTAATTTGTTCCTATTGAATAACATCTTTATTATACAATTTAGATGTATATTAATTAAATTTCAAATAATCATATATCAGAGAATAAATAATGAGTGTCTTTTTCAATTAAATTTCCAAAAACAATAACAACGTAAATTTACATATGAAAAACACTTCAGCCACTGTGCTGCAGCATAATATTTAACTGTTTTTGTTTTCAAAGTGGTATCAAATGTTAAATATTTATTAAATTTACTGTTAACACTATCATTTAGAGAAAGACAAGAAATTTCAATCAAATGTATAGTCCGTTTCTTAACAAAAAAAGCAAAAAAAAAAAAATATATATATATATAGATAAATCAAAACTAAATCATATTGTTTGGTTTTCTTTTCTCTAAAGAACAAAATATGAAAAAAAATTCCTATCAATAATCTAAAGGTAAGCTTATATATCAGAACATTGCATGCACATCTAACGTTTATTTTTGCAAACAATCAATTTGCTATACATTAAGCTTTTCAACTTTTGCAACCAATACTTTGACCAAACTAGATCAAAAAATTGAGCATTAGAAAAGAGCTAGAAAAAAATTTTATGCCATAATTATAGTTTTAAAGGAAAAGAAAAACAAGTTCTGGTGGTGCTGCGATATTAGATAATACATGAAACTCAATTTTCAATAACAAATCATTATATCAGCACATGAATGTATGTTAATAATGTCGACATATATAATTTAAAACAATTCAATAATAGCCAAGAAAAGTCAGTGACTTTTGTAAAAGTTTTGAAATCATATTTTACGTATTTTATAAAGAAAGTTATATATATAAAAAAAATCAAGTTTGTTGTTTAAGTCTTTAGTCTTTTAATCAGCAAAATTTAGTTCTTGTGAAGTCTGGCTTTAAAGATGTTTGTAAATTAAAAAATCTCTATTTGGCATATCGATCAGTTTCTGCTTCGATTATATGATGTCCGTCCGTTCGTCTTTCAGTCTGTCTGTGGAGATTCGGGATTTTATTTAAAAATGTTTGCAAACCTTAAAGCAAATTTGATTTCTTATAGCTGAAATAATTTGTGAGATTTTTTCAAATATTTTAATAATTGGTTTGGGGTCTTTAAATCGATAGAATTCATAAAATTAAGTAAAATTAATTTAGAACAGGTAAGAAAACTGTATTCGTTCCAGATTCGGATTTTTTAGGGGACTAAAGAAGGTGCTTTAGGTTTTGTTTTTGGACTACTGATTAGTGGATATAATAGAAATATATACCAAGTTCTATTGCCATATGTATATTAGGGTGGCCCTTAATAAAAAAGTGTTCGAACACTCTCTCCCCCTATAAGAGTAACAAAAATTGAGAAATACAAAGTTTTGGGCCAATCAAAAAGCATTTAGAGGTGGCAAAACGCCGATTGAAAATTTCAAATGTGTTTATATGGGTAAAATATGATTTTTTTTTTCAGATTTTCCGAAAATTTCGTTCTACAGTATAATTTTTTCGATAATTTGACTTTCCAAAAAAATTATAAAACTTCAAAATCGAATAAAAACTCGCCAGAAATAGCAAATGCCCCAGACCAATTTTGTGCCAAAAAAAAAACTAGATCATGAAATTTGATGGCATTTGTTTCAACTTTAAGAAATTAATTAAAGCCAATATTTTGTTTAAGGCTCTAAGTAATGTTTCATTATGACCTTGTTAATCTATTAAGCATTGAGATCGAAAGTGGAAAATTTTTTTTGATAAAATTTTGAAAAATTTTCTTTAACAAAATTTAAAAAGATTGATCAAGCTCTTTAAGGTCTTGTTAAATGCACGTTAGAGATTAACTGTGTGAATTTTTAGGTAAATCCCTAAGCCAGAATTTTTTTGACAAGGATTTTATTTTTGCGGATTTAGAGAAAAATGGGATTTTTTTTTGTATCAAAAATTCATCACGTGTCAACTTTTAAATTTTATCTCAATAGTCTAGTATTTCGGAAAAAATATTGTGACCCCATTTACCCTTTTGGAATTGAGGTCACATGTGACCCCAGGCTAATAAAAAACAATTTATTCAAAGAATTCAAATATTTTGTAAGTGCTATTGAATTTTTAGATGCGACGCTTAAAATGTAATAACTTAATGTGTAGAACTTCCGTTCCAAAAATTTGAGATAAATCCGAGAACGTTAACCCATTATATGCCACGGCCAGCTTTTGATTTTAAAATATTTTTAAATAAAAATAACCGAAAACGAGTTTTACTATTAAACTCGATGAAATCATTATTTCGAACCTCAGTGCACCTAGGATCACAATTATCCATCGTAGTATATCTTTGGTGCAATTATCTGCTTATTGCTTGCGAATATAAATTAAAACAACTTTTAGCCAATTTTGTTATAAAATTATTTTATGTTAAAAACTATCTATATTTTTCTAAATAAAATAAGAAGACCCACACATGATCCAAAGCTAATAAAAGACATTTTATTCAAAAGAATATGAAATATGCATTTAACAAGACCTTAAATTTTTAAATTTTGTTTCAGTTTTCAAAATTTTATTAAAAAAAAATTTCCATTTTCAGTCTCAATTCTTAATAGGTTAACAAGGTGGTAATAAAACAATACTTCATATCTGAGTACTTACAGGTATAGAGACTAAAACAAAATATTGGCTTTAATTAATTTCTTAAAGTTAAAAAAAATTCCATCAAATATCATGATCTATTGTTTTGGTACAAGAGTGGTCTGGGGCATTTGCTATTTCTTGGCGAGTTTTTTTGAAAAGATAATTTAATACTGATCTTATATAACAATTTGTCGGAAAAATTAAACTATAGAACGAAATTTTCGTAATATCTGAAAGAAAGTCATATTTTCCCCATATAAAACACACTTGAAATTTTCAATTGCGTTGAACCACCTCTAAATGTTTTTTGATTGGCCCAAAACTTTGCATTTCTCATTTTTCTTTGCTATTGGAATATTTCTAGGTGGTGCGACCGAGAGTTTCAACACTTTTTTTCTCCATATAATAAAGGGCCACCCTAATGTATAAATATGATAATCTGGATCATACGCCCATTTAAGCCCATCTAGTAGGGTTGATTTTTAAGTGGACTAGGTCTGACTTTCACCAATTTAAACAGCGTTCGTCTTATGACCGTTAAAAGCTTATATACTCAATTTCATCAAAATATATTGCGACCCGTAGTTTGATTACAACGTTTACATGGAACCACAGATGGGCGGACATAAAAACGTACATCGCAATTCTGACTTAGAAATTGTTTCTGAATCGATTTGTATAACAAAAGATGGGTTTAGATAAAATGTTTGTGGTAGTAACCATATAGTGGTGTAGGGTATAAAAGAAATTTTCTCCCGTAAAATTTGATTTCAGTTCTTATCTCTCTTTTATCATTTCACTTAAATAGATGTGATTACGGTGCTACATATTGCTCAACTTATTAGTTGTAATGCGCCTAGGGTGCACGTTGAAAAATTATATAAATATTTTTGAAGAATTTTCTTCAGAAATTAATTTTTTAAGAAAATTAAATTTTGTACGAAAATTATATTTTTTTCAGGAAAATTTTTTGGGTTGGGTATAAAATTCTATTAGACGAAAATTCTGGTTTACAAAATTCTGTTTTACAAAATTCTGTTTTTCAAAATTCTGGTTTCCAAAATTCTGTTTTTCAAAATTCTGTTTCACAAATATTCTGGTTCACAAAATTCTGTTTGTAATTGCAATTACAAACACATACATAAAAATAAAACAATTAAGAAATCACTTTGCCCTAACTTTCCCTTATATTTAAAAAAAAAAATACTGTCTAAAAAAACCACTTTGCAAATTTAAATAAAATGCATCACATACACTGTGTGTGTGTTTGGTCAAAAATTATGTTCCAGAATTTTATTTACAATTAGTCGCAATTGTATTGTTTAATGTGTCGTGTTTAAAAAAATAAAAATGAATAAACTGCAATTAATAAAAACCAATAAAAATAAAGAAATGTTGTGTCTCAGCGGATATTTTTATTATTTGGAAATGAAAAGACAAAAAGGAACCTTTAATTGGACGTGCTCGAGAAGAATTCCAGATAAGTGTTCCTCTCGAATAATAACAGCAATGGAAAATAACGAGCATGTTTTAATAAGATATCCAAAAAAGCATACGCACGAACCTATTGCTAGTGCAGTGGAAATATGCAGAACAAATACTTTTGTAAAATATGCCGCTATAAACAAACCCCTTAATCCAAGTCAAATAGTGCAACAATCGGTGGTAATTACAAACCAAAAATGTCGCGATTACCTTCCCTCGAAGTACGCGCAAAAACGAAAAATAGGATACACACGGAATGAAATGGGAGTTTTCAGAGAGCCGCAAGCAATAGATGAAATAGATTACCCTCTAAATCTATAGGTTTTGGATAACGAATTATTTATATTGGCAGAAGAGAAAGTGGGAGATGGATATATGGTTATATTCGGCACAAAATCATCAATTCAACTTCTACAACAAAGCGATTGTTGGCTCGTTGTCGGCACTTTTGATGTTGTGCCCACAATAATGCGCCAACTATTTTCCGTTCATGGAAGGATTGAACGAGAGGTCGTCCCACTCCTATTCTGCCTAATGTCCAAAAAATCTGCAGTACTCTATGAAAAATTTTTTAAACGCTTAACTGAAATTGCTTTGGAATATGGAGTTTTTTTTAAAGCCTAATCGTATTATATCTGACTTCGAAGTTGGTCTCGTGTCAGCAGCTAGAAAATGCTTTCCAGATTCGCAGATACGAGGGTACTTTTTCCATTTTTCCCAGATATTGTGGCGCCGTATTCAAAAAGAACGGTAAGAATTTTTAATAACTTTTATAATTTATAGTAATGAACTTGTAATATGTACAACATTATCATTTCAGATTGGTTATTAAGTATGGAAATGACGAAAATTTCTCACTGCAAGTAAGATGTTTAAAAGCGCTTGCGCATGTTCGTCCAGAAAAGGTTGCCAAATATTATTCGAAGCTCCGAAGAACATTTGAAGACTAAGATATTATTAAATTGGCCACCTGGTCCTAGGCCAATTATGTCTATAACGCTCGTAAATACCCACCTGAATTTTGGACGATATTTGATTCTGAAAAATACCCGAAAACTACAAACAATGTCGAGTCATGGCACCGACGTTTGAGTGTTGTAGTTGGACGAGAAAAAAGCGGACTCTACAAAATTGTAGAACAGTTAAAAGGAGAATTAATCTATTCTCAAAATATTGTCTCAAAGATTCAGAATGGAGAAAGATTAAAAAAAAAAAATAAAAGAAATGTAAAAAAAAAAATATTTCACGTATTGTAAAAAAATTTAATCGTTTAAGAAAACTAGAATATTTAAAAAGAATAGCAATAAATTTAATTTATAATTAATTAAATTTTGTTATCAGTTAAATTGAATTGCTATGATTTTTTATTATTTTTTACTTTGTCTTAATTTAATTGATTTTTAACTAATTTGTGTTTTAATTTAATGTTTGTTATTTTTTTTCTTTTAAATTAATATGTTTTTCAATGATATGCATTTTTTTTAGATCGATACGTTATTATATGTAACATTTCTTATTCATAATAAACTGGCTTTAATTCTTAATAAATAATTTAACGGCATTTTATTTTTTTTTTCTCATAATGAAGGGGGAATAACATATTTCAAAAACCAGAATTTTAATAAACAGAATTTTATTAAAAACAGAATTTTGTAAAGCAGAATTTTGTAAAACAGAATTTTAGAATTTTTTTTTTGAAAAAAAAACAGAATTTTTGTAAGACAGAATTTTGGAAAACAGAATTTTGTGGTTATCCCAAATTTTTTAAAGACTTTTTTGAAGAATATTGCTTACTAAGCTTAGTTTTTGACATATGAGCGATTTTATGTTCGCTGCGAAAATATCAAGTTTTTCGATCTGGCAACCCTAAAAAGAGTTAAAGCAATATTCGTATGGATTATTTCACAATTTGAAGGGATTGTTTCAATGAGGGCCCAAATGCCCTCAATTTTATGTTTCCCACCAAAAATTTTCGGTTTTTGATCTGACAACCTTAAACAAGTTACCACCCAATTCGTATGGGGTTTATTTTTTGGGGCACCAACATTTGAACCATTTTTTCCATGGCCCTTATTTTTCGAGTTATAAGCAATTTTAATTTCCCTGTCAAAATTTTATGCTTTTCAATCTGGCAACCATAAAAATAGTTTTTAAAGAGAGGACAACCATTCAACAATTTTTCTCTACGAGTACAACGTTTAGTTTTTGATTTTAAGTTCCTAGCCAATATTAGTAAGTAGACGTATGATGTACATTTAATCATGTGCATATATAGCGCTACAATGTATCAGGAAATCGGTATATCAGAAAGTCAATGAGTCCATAAGGATCGTAGCTATTACAATAATTTTATTTCTGAATTTGTTTTATTATCTGTGTGGTGAGTTCTCTAAACACGAGGCTATTTCTGATTTAAAAACCTTTAATTACTTTCATGCATTTTGATGATTACTAGCGGATTCCAGTCCTCGAAATTCGAGCGCAAATTCTAGGAAATTTTATTTTTTCATAAAAAAAGGCCCTAAAAGTATGCTACTCAAATATAGCCAATTCACAAATCAACACAAAAGACAAACTCATTTTTATTACAAACACATTAACAAATTTAATAAGCACACACATAGCATTGTATTATTTTATGTATGTGTTAGTAGCAATTTTAAATGCAATTTACTCAAAACAAAGAAAAAAATTCAAAAAGCCGTAAATCTGCAAATCGGCTAATAAGAAATACCTTTCAAATAATATATGTTTGGTCAAAATCGGGATAAAACGGTAAAACAAAACATCAGTCACAAGAAATCGCCTAGTCTATTAATATTAAAGATTTGCTATACGTTTTCCTAAAACTCATGATATAGATTAACTTTCTTAAAGTCATTCTGGACCGACAATAACTTTCTTTCAAAATCTTCTTTAACCACTTTTAAATTTTCCTGGCTCTTACCTTTAATTGAAAAAGAAATTTTTTTCAAATTTTCCTATTTTTCATTTTTTTTTTTTTTTAAATTAACACCTTAAACAACAAATTAACCACAAGTATTCCAGTCAATTCTTAAGTGCACAACAATATTTCACAATTTCTCTAAGCTATTATAAATTTCCTAAACCAACTAAGAAAATTTCGAATGCATTTATTTCAATTTGATGGAATAAAAAACGAGGCAGAACAAAAACCAAAAATAGAAAAAACACAAAAAATATAAAAAGAAGAAAAAAAATAACAACGGACACAATTGTTTAAAGCAGGTCATCATCACACAAAACCACCAACTCTACATACCGTAACACCCGTCTAGCGGTATTCAGCTTCGAAAGAAAGACTGAAAAATACCATTGAGTACCAGTTGGCCTTAAAAAATAAAAAATAATAAAATGATAATAGTAAACAATATGCAAGTGGATTTGCAAAATGTGTAAATAAAACTTAGGTTGCTTTGGTGTTCTTCTCAGTATTGGTTTACGTTTTGATATTTCCATGTTGACCATGAAGTGCCTCAAATATACAATAAAATATTAGCAAAGTTTCCACACGTACAATATGAACTGATGTTGTATGTTGTCGCTTAACCAATGTGAGTGAGTGAGTGTGTGCTTATTTGGGTGTTTATTATTTAAAAGTTCTGGTGTTAGTTAGCAGCAGCAAGTTACCACTAGTTATGGTCTCTTTTGGCGGTACGTGTGTCTATTTTGTGATAAATTAGCACTCATAGTATTTGCCATTAGGTCTTTGGCGTTCGCGTTCGCGTTTCTAATAATGCAATTCCAGATTTCTTATACGTTTTTATAGTCGCTGATTATTACAATTTTCTATTAATGCGGTTACTTAATTTAAAAGCACAACAAACAAAAAAAATAAAATAATAATACCAACGAAATTGGTAGTCATACCGAAAAGTGTTTGTTGTTGTGTTTTAGATTTCACAGTTTAAGATTTCAACAGTTTAAGTTTGTTATTTATTATGTGATTTTCTGGTGGACATAAAAAATAACTTGCTTATACAGAGATTTCCTTTTATGTTAAGCTAGAAAATATTGCAATTAAACTTTTAATTTATTGAGCAAATTGTTATTAGTCGCCTCTTAAGTCCTTGGTTTATATGGTAGCTGTCTAAAATTAATTAATAGTCGGTCTAGACCGACTATACGATACCCTATACCATGCGTTTAGAGATCCTATCTCTCAGGCCCAACTAACTGGATATAGAAAATAAGCATAAACCAAATTTGAGTGGGATTTTTATTAAGTTTTTCGGCTGCAGATATGACAAAGTTCATATCGGATTCCATATCTATATGAGGACTAGGCCCAAAAATGGACCGATCCTGACCATGTTTGGTAAAGTCTCTTGTATTTTGCAAAAATATATACAAACAAAATTTGAGAAGAATCAGTGCAATATTTTTGTTTTTTGATAGATTTAAGTGAAGATCGGGAAGCAGCTCTATATGGGGCCTATGACTAAGAGTTGTCCAATAGGGATCATTTTTGGGCTACTGATTAATGGATGTAATATATACATACAAACTCAATTTGACTAAGATTTGTTTGATAATTTGGATCTTATGGCAATATATGTTGATTTCATAGGGGTCATTTGTATGGGGGCTAGGTCTGAACATGGACCGATTCCCACCAATTTCAATAGCGTTCATCCCATGGCTGATAAAAGATCAAATACCAAATTTCGTCAAAATATATTCATATTTGCGACCTGCAGTTTGATTACAAGCTTTACATGGACACACAGACGGACGGACGGACGGACGGACATCGTTAAATCGAACCAGATAGTGATTCTGATTCGATCGGTATAATTAAAGATGGGTGTAGGTCAAATATTTTTGGTTGTTACAAACAGCAGCACAAAGTCATTATACCCAAACCACATAGTGGTATAGGGTATAAAAATAAGGTCTTAAAAAGATATCATAGGGTTTTGGATGGATCGTAGTTATAACACTTCATGGGCTGTAAACAAAAAGACCTCATACTGAATTTTAAAAGATCTAAAAACAGCCTTAGGTAAAATAAAGCACTAATAAGAAACTAAGGCTTGAATAAGGGAATAAATCAATAAAATTGATTTTATACTGACATATGAGATGGATAGAAATATTAGGTTTCATAACGAAAAGCTACGATATACAAAATGACTCCTCTCCTAATGAATAATTCGACATTGCTAGATTTAAGTGATTACGACTTAGTTTTCAGCTTTGATAGCAAGAAGAATTAGAGTTGTTTTCCAATCCCAAAACTATTTTTTAAGAAACAATTTATTCCAGATATTAACCATGCAATAAATTTCTGTGTGCTCAGTAAGAGTTATTCTGTGAAGAGGCTTAAATTTAATATTTTATTTATAAATATTTATTTGTTCGCCTGTGTAACAAGGCTGAAGTCTTAAAACGACACAGGGGTACATTAATTAAAATAATAACAAAACTCACAATAAGAGCATCAGAAATACATTAATGAAATAAAATTTTAAAATTAAAAATTAAAAATTAAAAATTAAAAATTAAAAATTAAAAATTAAAAATTAAAAATTAAAAATTAAAAATTAAAAATTAAAAATTAAAAATTAAAAATTAAAAATTAAAAATTAAAAATTAAAAATTAAAAATTAAAAATTAAAAATTAAAAAATTAAAAATTAAAAATTAAAAATTAAAAATTAAAAATTAAAAATTAAAAATTAAAAATTAAAAATTAAAAATTAAAAATTAAAAATTAAAAATTAAAAATTAAAAATTAAAAATTAAAAATTAAAAATTAAAAATTAAAAATTAAAAATTAAAAATTAAAAATTAAAAATTAAAAATTAAAAATTAAAAATTAAAAATTAAAAATTAAAAATTAAAAATAAAAAATTAAAAATTAAATATTAAATATTAAAAATTAATAATCAAAAATAAAAAATTAAAAATTAAAAATTAAAAATTATAAATTAAAAATTAAAAATTAAAAATTAAAAATTAAAAATTAAAAATTAAAAATTAAAAATTTAAAATTAAAAATTAAAAATTAAAAATTAAAAATTAAAAATTAAAAATTAAAAATTAAAAATTAAAAATTAAAAATTAAAAATTAAAAATTAAAAATTAAAAATTAAAAATTAAAAATTAAAAATTAAAAATTAAAAATTAAAAATTAAAAATTAAAAATTAAAAATTAAAAATTAAAAATTAAAAATTAAAAATTAAAAATTAAAAATTAAAAATTAAAAATTAAAAATTAAAAATTAAAAATTAAAAATTAAAAATTAAAAATTAAAAATTAAAAATTAAAAATTAAAAATTAAAAATTAAAAATTAAAAATTAAAAATTAAAAATTAAAAATTAAAAATTAAAAATTAAAAATTAAAAATTAAAAATTAAAAATTAAAAATTAAAAATAAAAATTAAAAATTAAAAATTAAAAATTAAAAATTAAAAATTAAAAATTTAAAAATTAAAAATTAAAAATTAAAAATTAAAAATTAAAAATTAAAAATTAAAAATTAAAAATTAAAAATTAAAAATTAAAAATTAAAAATTAAAAATTAAAAATTAAAAATTAAAAATTAAAAATTAAAAATTAAAAATTAAAAATTAAAAATTAAAAATTAAAAATTAAAAATTAAAAATTAAAAATTAAAAATTAAAAATTAAAAATTAAAAATTAAAAATTAAAAATTAAAAATTAAAAATTAAAAATTAAAAATTAAAAATTAAAAATTAAAAATTAAAAATTAAAAATTAAAAATTAAAAATTAAAAATTAAAAATTAAAAATTAAAAATTAAAAATTAAAAATTAAAAATTAAAAATTAAAAATTAAAAATTAAAAATTAAAAATTAAAAATTAAAAATTAAAAATTAAAAATTAAAAATTAAAAATTAAAAATTAAAAATTAAAAATTAAAAATTAAAAATTAAAAATTAAAAATTAAAAATTAAAAATTAAAAATTAAAAATTAAAAATTAAAAATTAAAAATTAAAAATTAAAAATTAAAAATTAAAAATTAAAAATTAAAAATTAAAAATTAAAAATTAAAAATTAAAAATTAAAAATTAAAAATTAAAAATTAAAAATTAAAAATTAAAAATTAAAAATTAAAAATTAAAAATTAAAAATTAAAAATTAAAAATTAAAAATTAAAAATTAAAAATTAAAAATTAAAAATTAAAAATTAAAAATTAAAAATTAAAAATTTGAAATTTTAAATTATAAATTAAAAATTAAAAATTAAAAATTAAAAATTAAAAATTAAAAATTAAAAATTAAAAATTAAAAATTAAAAATTAAAAATTAAAAATTAAAAATTAAAAATTAAAAATTAAAAATTAAAAATCAAAAATTAAAAATTAAAAATTAAAAATTAAAAATTAAAAATTAAAAATTAAAAATTAAAAATTAAAAATTAAAAATTAAAAATTAAAAATTAAAAATTAAAAATTAAAAATTAAAAATTAAAAATTAAAAATTAAAAATTAAAAATTAAAAATTAAAAATTAAAAATTAAAAATTAAAAATTAAAAATTAAAAATTAAAAATTAAAAATTAAAAATTAAAAATTAAAAATTAAAAATTAAAAATTAAAAATTAAAAATTGAAAATTAAAAATTAAAAATTAAAAATTAAAAATTAAAAATTAAAAATTAAAAATTAAAAATTAAAAATTAAAAATTAAAAATTAAAAATTAAAAATTAAAAATTAAAAATTAAAAATTAAAAATTAAAAATTAAAAATTAAAAATTAAATATTAAAAATTAAAAATTAAAAATTAAAAATTAAAAATTAAAAATTAAAAATTAAAAATTAAAAATTAAAAATTAAAAATTAAAAATTAAAAATTAAAAATTAAAAATTAAAAATTAAAAATTAAAAATTAAAAATTAAAAATTAAAAATTAAAAATTAAAAATTAAAAATTAAAAATTAAAAATTAAAAATTAAAAATTAAAAATTAAAAATTAAAAATTAAAAATTAAAAATTAAAATTGAAAGACGAAAAATAAAAAATTAAAAATGAATTAAATAAAATTATTTTAAAATTTCCTGTTTGTAATGTTAATTTGTAGCCAGGAAACATTCGAATTTTTTTTTGGATTATCGTATGACTTCTAAGGTCCCAAAACAGGGATCAGACTTTAGGTATTATTATGATTCCGGCTGATTAAATAATGAATTTCATTGATGTTCTATGAAGTACTTATGTGTTTTCTACTCTAGTATAAGAAAAATAAAGAAATTTTTCAAATAGTAATTAATTCTTTTTAAGGATTATTGTTTTTGATAATAGGAATTGGGCAACATGAAAACCAACTTACTTTAAATTTAATTCGTATTCCGAGTTAATGTGTCAGTATCGGCATTAGTTTCAAAGTCATAGCCGTACCCATATTAGGTAGAGGGTAACAAAAATTCGGCACTCTTAACACTCTTACTTCTTTTATAATTTCATTGCAATCTCGGAACCTATTTAACCGATTTAGCTCATGACATAAATAAATTATTTGCTTTAAAAATTAATACCCCAGCTGACCTATTGGGGGCGTTGTCGTTGTTTCCACATACGGATAGATGTGTTTTGAGAAAAAACGCATTTAAAGTTTATACACCTGTTTAGGTACCAGAATCCACCGTTTTTGACGGAACCAGTTTTCTGACACACTAGGTCCGTTTTCTCGGAGAAGGTCATATATGTATTATATTATGGGGTCTGGATTTTTCTTATTAAATTTTTACAAACAGAATGCCAAGCGTATACATATATACCCCGTGCAATCTGGTGTAATTAATTGAAAATATTATTGGCATTTAATATCAACTAGTATAACCCAGCACTCTAAATTCGAGTGCTAATTCTAGGAAATTTTATTGTTTCTTTCAATGTTTTTATTTCAATATTTTTAAATCTATATTTATACATAAAAAATGTTTATACCATGTACCACTATGTGGGCAGGGTATACTGAATTTGTGCTGATGTTTGGAACTACCAAAAATGTTTGACCTAGACCCACTTTTATTATTCCGATCGCCTCAGAATCACTTTCTGAGTCGATTTTGCAATGTCCGTCCGTCCGTCCGTTCATCTGCGTATCCATGTAAACCTTGCAATCGGACTGCAGGTCGCAAATATAAATATATTTTGATAAAATTTAGTCTATAACTTCTATCGGCCATAGGATGAACCCTATTGAAAATCGCTTCATGTTTAGGCTTAGTCCCCATATACATGACCCCTATGAGTTCGACTTAAATATCAATATGATCCAAATTACCATATAGATTTCGGTCAAATTTTGTTTGTGTGTGTATATTACACCCATTAGTCAGTAGTGCAAAAATTAACTCTATATGACAATTCTTAGTCATAGCCCCCATATAAAGCTGCTTCCCGATCTGCGCTTAAATCTATCAAAAAACAAAGTCGGTCTAAGCCGACTATATTTTCTTACTTGTTGATAATAAAGAATTTCATAATAACATAAAGATATGCTAATCAATTTTAGGAAATTTACAATTCAACACAGGGCATCTGATATACAATTATAATGAAATTCTATGAACTGTGAATTGGCTAAAATAAAGTAGCATACCTTTAGGCTCCAATTAAATTATTTGTTATTATCAATATAATATTAATATGCTAGGCGATTTCTTGTGACCGATGTTTTGTTCTACCGTTTTATCCCGATTTTGACCAAACGCATATTATTTGAAAGGTATTTCTTTTTATCCGTTTTGCAGACTTACAGATTTTTAAATTTTTTCCTTTATTTTGAGTAAATTGCATTTGAAATTGTTACTAACACATACATAAAATTATACAATGCTAATGAGTTTGTTTTTTTTTTTTTTGTGTTAATTTGTGAATTGGCTATAATTGTTTAGCACACCTTTAGGGTCTTTATTTAATGAAAAAATAAAATTTCCTAGAATTTGCACTCGAATTTCGAGGGCTGGAATCTGCTAGTATAGTATAAATATGTTAAAGTTAGTCAATAAAGAAATTCATTGTTTCTTTTTTTTCGTTTTGATTTTTTTTATACACATGAACGAAGTGTTTATCGATAAGTGTAAGAGAATAACCAAAATATTAATACTCTTACACTCTTTAAAGAAACTAAAATCTAGTTTTGTGTGTATGCATTTTTTAATTGCTTTTAATTACAAAAAGGGTGAAAATACCTGAAATATATTCTTTAAAAAAAAAAATCAAGACCTTATAATCCAGCCATGTGTATCTTTTAGTGATGACAACTTTGGTTATAATATTGTATTTAAAATACAAGTGGAGGGTCCAAATATTCGAAACTCTTTTTTTCTTAACCTCTGTATTACTCCATTGCCATTCAAGCCAGTATACGATAGGAGATTCACTTGGCTGTTTAAAAATAATTTGAACCGAAGACAATTATGTTACGAAATGACCCAGACCTACCCCCTATTAGCAACTATTGAGCAGTAATTTAGTAGTATTCTGGAAGATTACAGTTCTTCTTATTATATAAAGTCCTTTATCATTCAATAAAAAACTTTTAATAAAAGCAGTCAAAAAAAAAAAATTCAAAATTTCGCCAAAGAAAAAAATTTTTATATTATTCTTTTTTACTTAGTAATAACTTATAGAACTAATTCAAAAATATTTTAATTAAGAGTGAGACCGCACCGTAAAAAAACCTATGAACAGTATTTCAAGACACACCTTAAAAATATAGCGCCTTCTCCAAGTATGGTTAAAATCATTTGTTTATTACATTTATCATTTCCTTTCCTGCGATTGTAATCCATTCATTTCAATTTGACTTTTCTATAATGGATTTTTTAAATTGATTGCCACAAAATACAGCTTCAGATATTCGGAAACTTCAGCTATTTTTTTGCGAATTTAGAAACTTTAAAAACTCCTTTTATGGACCATTTTTGAAAACTTATAAAATTTAAACGATTATGAAAATTAATTTATTTCTTTGACTATAAGAAAAAAAATAAATAATGTAATATACATATATGGGCCAAAATATGCAATAAACATTAGCAGTTGGTAGTTTATATATTTCTAAAATCAATCCAATTTTCAGTTTTGCTTCGAATTTTCCATGTCCAAAAATAACTTTAATATTTTTAAATTGGGACTAAATGCACCATACGCCGAAAGTTTCAGCGTTTTGAATGAGTGATTTTTAGTGTTTGTTTTTTTAAAACTAATGAAATTTCAAAACCAATACCCAATATATGAAACTAATCATTATTTGTTTTGCTTTCAGACATTTTTCACAGCCTCAACCTTTGAGTATCTATTTCTTCATTAGTAACAAGAGAAAACGAAAGCATTGCTTAACTTTTTTTTTTAATATTCGTACCACATGCAGTTCTTCTAAATAATAAAAAAAAAAATGTATCACAAAAAATCTTCAAAAGTGTAACAAATATGACTGCCATGTTTACACATGATTTTGAAAAATGTCATTAATCTTCGAAAGTGAAATAATATGTTATTAATGATCTTTGATAGCATCAACAGAAAATTCCCCTCCAAAACAAAAGCAAAGACTTTTTTCCTATTTTAATAACTTGACATTGTTAATAATTCGAAAACAAATAACATTTAACAATGAAGATGGTGGGACTTACAAAGTATAACAAAATGTAAACAAATTTTTACGTTTTCTTAAGAAATTCGTTAAGATGTTAAACAGAAATGCAATTGACATTAAGAAAAAGATTACAAGCTCTTACCAACAGAATGAGAAAAAGAAAACCAAAAAAAAAAAAAAAACAATGTGAAAGTAAAACTTCAATTTAGTGTATTTTTGGGGAAGTAAAGATGAGTTTTTATATTCCATTTGTGATGAGAACGCAGTGCAATCATAAAACACTTAACATTAAAAAAATGGATTTTGAATTGTTTTGTTATTTTTGTAGTTTTTGAAAAAATTATGATTGTTAAGCAATTTACTTTCAATTTTTTGTGTTACAAGATTTTATTTTTTTTTAAATAGAACTAGAAAATGAAAAGTGAAATCGCTTAATGACAAACTGACTACGAAACAAGTTTGTGGCTTAAGTCTTTTGTTTTAATAACCAAAAATTTCCCTTTTAGAATCATCAGCACACATACATACATATTATTGCACATGTTACACATTGTCACGCTTTTGAAACGAATTTTTGTCTTATAAATCTGGTTTTAATTTTATGTTTTTTTTTTGTCGTATTTGTTTTGCTTAAAATTGTTGGCCACAAAATATTATTCAGCTGTTTTTTTTTTTAATGACTCTTAATGACTTACAAACAGTTCTTTTATTAGGTTTTTCTGCCATTAAAAATCACTTTGTTAAGAACTAGAATTGTCTAAGAAAGTGTTTCTTGGGCTTAAGTGACTTGACACTTTCTTTTTCGCTATTCTAACGTAACGCAGTTTACCTTGAGGCTTGCGTGTTTTCATAAGTTTTTATGTTTTTTTTTTTTTGTTCTTTCAAGATTTTTTTTTTACATTTTTATTTTTGGATAATTTAGTATATCAGTTCAATTTTCTAGATTATGTCCCCAATGTCGCATAGATTGTGTGCGTTTGAAAGTTTAATTAAATACAATTAGTCATAAAGAGAAATTCATGTTATGGGGTCTCTTATTATGTTTAAATGAGCGTGTATGTCTGTTTGTGATTCTGTCTTCTGTCTTGTATTCCATCGAAATTGATATTTTTTTTTTTTTAAATAAATTTTAATGAAGTAATTATAGAAAATCGTGTGTTAAGAAATTATCATATTGTCTCTTGCTTTGGTTTTATGTGCCAACATTCATCATAAGCATTTCTCATAATATTAATTTGTTTCAAATGGTGAAACTTACCTTTCAACTGGTTAGAATTTTACTGATTGCAACTGAAAGAAAATAACAAAAGGAAATTTTTTAATGATTGAGTTTGAAATACTAAAAAATATTTAGTGAAAAAAAAAACTAAATATAAATAAATAAAATAGAAGCCTAAAAAATGCAATCGTTAAGTAAACTAAAAGTTTTGTGAGTGCAAAATTCATAAAAATATTTTTTTTTTACAAAAAATTTGGAATATTTAATTTTTTTTAAAAAGAGTCTTCATTTAAAATTTTTATTTATAAATGATAACATTGTGTTATGTGTTCATGGAAAGCTCTATAAGTAATAATTTTCCTAAAGTTTAAAATATTGTGCTCTTTCTATAAAAGTCTGGGATTGCTGAAAACGAGGAGGAGTCGATTTTTTGGAGTTTCAGAAAAATTTTAATTTTCAAAAATGCCTTATAAACTTTTATACCCTCCACACCTATATGCAGATGGGCACTTAGTTTTTAGTAATTAGAAAAATCTGGACCCCATAATCTAAGTTCTTGATCTTTATAACAAACGGAGTTGATATGATGTCCGTCTGTCCGTCTGTGGAAGTCATGATCGCGCTACCGATAGATAAGCTGAATTACTCGTTTTTAGTGGAAATCATTGGCTGACATCCTGAGCAAGTCCGTATTTAAAATCGTCAAAATCGGTTCAATACATCCCGATATTTCAATGAAAATGTAAAATTTTGATTTTTCTATGTTGTTCTTGATGTCGTTAATATTCTAACTTATGATTCTTAATTTTAATGGCTGTAATTGTTCTTGTTGTTGTGGTCATTGTATTTGTTGTATTTGATTACTTAGTGTGTAGGTTTGGTTATAAACCATGTATCCAAACGACCAAGTCGTATGGCTTAAACCCTGCTTTACTCCGTCAGATACTCAAGATACTGGTAGAGGGTATCAGAGATTCGAAACAGCCGAACTTAGCACTATTTTTAAACTCTTTCTTTTATCTCATACTCTCTGTCTGTCTGTCCATTTGTCTGTCTGTCTGCTATGGGTCAACCCCATTCCCCCTCATCCAATTGATCTGAAACTTGGCCCATAGTCTTGTTATGACTGTAGATTAATTTTGACATAGTGACGCACAGTCACGAATAGTCACGCTCAATCATGGAGTGGATATAGAAAATAAGTATTAACAAAATTGGGTGGCATTGTTATTAATTTCTTTGCCTTCGGATATGAGAAAGTTCATATCGGATGCTATAGCGACCGGGTCGAAAAACGGACCGATCCTGACTATATTTTGTAAGGTCACTTATTTTTTTGCAAAATCATATAGAAACCAAATTTGATAAAAATCTGTGCAATTTTTTTTTTTTAGGCTATGACTAAGAATTGTCTTATAGTTTTATTCTTGGATTAATAGATGTAATAAACGTACACGATATCAGTTTCAGTCGATCTCGTAAGGGTCATTTATATAGGGACTAGCTTCAACATGAACCGAATTTCACCGTGCATCCTATGGCCGATAGAAGCTCGTAGACTGAATGCTATCAAAAATATATTCATAATGTTATTACAAGGTTTGCATGGACACACAGACGGACGGACGTATAGACGGACATCAGTAAATCGAATCAGAATGTGAATCTGAGTCGCTCGGTATAATAAAAGATAGGTCTCGGTCAAACATTTTCGGTAGTTCCAAATATCAGCACAGCCATTACACCCTGACCACATAGTGGTAAATGGTATACGATATTTATTAATTTATTTATTTTATATTTTTCCATGAAAATAAGGATTTTGCAAAAAAAAATTATTTAACTTTTTATTTTACATTTTTTTGTTTGGTTTTTTTTTGGTTTGTTTTTTGAATATATTTTGAAAAAGAAAAATTATATTATTTCTTTTACTTATTTTTTTAAATTGTTTATTTGTTTATTTATTTATATACTTTTTGAGAAAAATATTTTTTGAAGAATATTTAATTTAAATTTTTTTTTTTAATTAATTTTATTTTCTATAAAAATAAAAGAATTCTATTTTCGATCTTTATCATTTAAGTGATTGAGTTTGAAATTATTCAGACTCAAGATCAAATGTATTTACTTTAACTAAAGTAAAAAAAATTGGCACATTTTTTTCAAAAATTGATCTGTATACTGCATGGCAGGTTATACAGATCTTTCGGGAAGAGTCACCAACTCCCATCAGTAATCAAAAGCAGTAAATAGTTTGTTTGCTAAAAAGTTAAATTCTTATGTACTGGCAGATTCCAGTGCTCGAAATTCGAGTGTAATTTCTAGGTAGCTTTATTTTTTAACTTAGCCAATTCACAAACCAATACTTTTATGGTTTATTATTATTGTGAATGAAGATAACATACTCAAACACATTAACAAATTTAATATAACACACATAGCGTATGTATAATTTTATGCATGTGTTATTAGCAAATTTAAATGAAATTTTGAGTAAAATAAAGAAAAAGAATTAAAAATCTTTAAATCTGTTGAACAGCTAAAAAGAAATACCTTTCAAATAATATACGTTTGGTCAAAATCGGGATAAAACGGTAAACAAAACATCGGTCGCAAGAAATCGCCTAGCTTATTAATATTATAGATATGCTGAAAACAACAAAATGAGAATTTAATCAAAAGTTTTTTATTATTTATTATTATTTAATAATTTTTTTTAGATGAAGTTTTTAAGGAAAATATTTAAAAATAAATTTAATTTTAATTTATTAATATTTATTTATTTTTCTTTATATTTTTGTTATTTATTTATTTATTTATTTCTCTTTATATTTTTATTATTTATTTATTTATTTATGTTTCTTAATATTTTTATTATTTATTTATTTATTTATTTTTCTTAATATTTTTATTATTTATTTATTTATATATTTATTAAAAAAAATAGTTTAGTTTTTATTATTAATTTTTATTATTTATTATGAACTTTTTGATTTAAATATTTCTTTTTTTAAATTTTTTTTTAATGTATTTTTTTTTTAAATATAATTATAATTAATATTTATATATTAAGACGTGAAGGTAAATTTTTAGTTCCCTTTTTAAGCAATATGCGGGCACGAATGAGAGTGAAAATTGGCATAGTTATAGCTCATATGGAGGAGAATCTGAGAATGATAAAATTTATGTTTAATCTGTATTAAAAATATACTAAGGGCCATTATTACAACTTGCCTTTAAAGAAAATGTTAGTTAAAGGTAACTTTATTGCTCACTTTAGCTAAAGTTACCGTTATTACAACTTCCCAGTAAAATAAAATTAATATTTTTGATATTGTGTTAACACCAAAGGAAACACCGATTACTTTTAACCAAATGAATTGCTTTATAAAAATACGTAGTGGCAACGTTCCTTTATTTGTTCGCAAACAAGCAATAAAAACAATAGAATAAAAACTAAAAACATTTATTATAACTTGCACAATTGTTGTAAATTTGTAATAAAACTTTTTAAAATTATACAAGTATATGTAAATAAATTTATTTCCAAAACCAAATTGTTGTGAATTTATTCCTCATAGATCAGAAAATGTGGCAACATTAAATACATAAACCTCACGCTAAAAGTTAAAGGCAACAATATCTTCCCTTTAGCTTACCGGTCACTTTTAGCTTAAAGTATAGTTGTAATAACGAAAAACTAATAATCTGCTCGATAAAATCCTAACTTTAGCTATTGGCATGTTGTAATAATGGCCCTAAATTAAATAAAATAAAATATTTATAAAAATGCGTTGCACCCTGTTAATGCGAATGATTTATATTATTAATCACTTCCGCCTGTGCTACATTGTGAATTGCTAAATTTCATTAGCATACCTTCAGGCTCATTTAAATATTCATACATTTTTTATAATAATTATTTTATATATAGATTAAATAATCATTGAAAGAAAAAAATTTAATGAAAAAATAATATTTCCTATAACTTGCACTAGAATTTCGAGTGCTGGGCTATACTAGTTATTATTATTATTTATTTATTTAATTTTTTTATTTTTGAGATGAAATGAGGAAAAAAATTAACCTTTGACTGTGGAGGTGGTGGTAAATTTTACCTCTCGTACTATTTATTTTTTTTTTTTTTTTTAAAAAGGTTTGTGAAATAAAGTGCCTATTTTGTTGAAATTAATAAAAAAATTGTTAATTTTTTACCTTTTTTAATTAAAGATTTAGTAGCCTATTTTTAATTATGAAGAAATGTTTATTATCAATATTTTTTTGTAAAACTAAATACCGGTAAATTTACCACCACATCACTGGCTATATCCCAAAAATTTAAAGTTAAAGGTTATTTTTTAATAATATATTATTTTGATATTTATTTATTTATTTTTTGAGATAAACTTTTCGACGAATATATTTTTTTGAAAAAAAATTATTTTAATTTTTATTTATTTTTTTTTTTTTTTGAGGTGAACTATTTGACGAAAATATTTTTTGAAAAAAAAAAAATTATTTTAATCTATAATATTAATAGGATAGGCGATTTCTTGTGACTGATGTTTTGTTTTACCGTTTTATACCGATTTTGACCAAACATATATTATTTGAAAGGAATTTCTTTTTAGCCATTTCGCAGACTTACAGATTTTAAAACATAAAATTTTACATATGCTCTGTGTGTGTTTATTAAATTTGTTAATGTGGTAATAAAAATGAGTTTGTTTTTTGTGTTGATTTGTGAATTGGCTATAATTGATTAGCATACTATTAGGGTCTTTATTTTTTGAAAAAATAAAATTTCCTAGAATTTGCGCTCGAATATCGAGGGCTGTAATCTTCAATTTTTATACCCTATACCACTATGTGGTTTGGGTATAATGACTTTATGCTGCTGTTTGGAACTACCAAAAATATTTGACCTAGACCCATTTGTTATTATACCGATCGAATCAGAATCACTTTCTGAGTTGATTTAAAAATGTCCGTCCGTCCGTCCGTCTGTATGTCCATGTAAAGCTTGTAATCAAACTGCAGGTCGCAAATATGAATATATTTTGATGAAATTTGGTATATAAGCTTTTATCGGCCATGGGATGAACGCTATTGAAAGTTATGAAATTCGGTACATGTTCAGACCTACTCCCCATACAAATGACCCCTATGACATCGTCATAAATTGCCATAATACCCAAATTATCATATAAGTGTCAGTCAATTTGGATATGTATGTATTTATTATATTCATTAATCAGTAGTCCAATAATAATCGCAATAGAACAAATCTTAGTCATAGGCCCCATATACAGCCGCTTCCCGATCTTCACGCAGGTATATAAAAAAACAAAAATATTTGCACAGATTTTTCTTAAATTTGGTTTGTATATATTTTTTCAATATTTAAGTGACTTTACCAAATACTATCAGGATCGGTCCATTTTTCGACCTAGTCCCCATTTATATATATATAGCACCCGATATGAACTTTTTCAAATCTGGTGCCAGAAAAATTAATAACAATGCCATTCAAATTTGCTTTATGCTTATTTTCTACATGCACTTAGTTGGACCGAAGAGATAGGGTCTCTAATCCATGGTATAGGGTATCATATAGTCGGTCTAGACCGACTATAATTTTCTTACTTGTTTTTTTTCTTTTTTTCTTTGAGGCGTACTTTTTGAAGAAAATAGTTTTTTTTTAATATTATTTGAATTTGGTACTTAAAAAAGTTATTGTAATGTTTTAGTATGTATTTATTAATTTTTTTTTGCGGCGAGCTTTTTGAGTAAAATATTTTTTGAAAAAATTATATTTTATTTTTTAATTTGTATTTATTTTTTTTTTATTTGTAATGTTTTTTCTTTTTTTTGATATGAAGATATAACTAAAATTAAAAATGTTTGAGCTCGGTGACTATTTAGTGTTACAATGAAAAATGATTATTATGGAAAACCTTCAATAAATAAGCATTTTAAGGAAAATGTCGAGAAGCTTGCATTTAAAGCAAAATATGCAAAAATATGCAACTACATTTCTAAGTCATTTCATTGTAAATTTATTGATTTGGAGAGATGTTTCTGAAAAAATAATAGTAAATAAACATTTTCAAGGTAATATCCAGAAAAAAGCATTTAAAGCAAAATACGAACAACAAATCGATTCTATTTTATTTAGAGCTTCTGATATTTAGCCCAAGTATCAAGTAAAATCATACATCTGCATGGAATTCCTGTGTAAAAAATTAATTGTATTAACGACAATGTTAGCTAATATGACAACTCATTTGTCGTATATCTTTTTGTAATAAAAAACAGTCAATAGTAATTCGGTTTTCTTTGTCTATCCTTCAAAATATACGTGGAAATATATATTTCAAAATATCAGCGGATATGATTGGAACAAATTTATATTTTGAAATTTTCTCGTGGAGAGAAAGGATTCATACTAATGTCTACGCTGGTCACCTTAGGTTTAAGATAAATTTTTATGTAAATACGGCCATGAATTGTAAGGAAGGAAATATGAAAATAATAAGAAAAAACACTTGTTGAAACACCCGAACACCCGAAAGGTTCATTTTTTATTAAGCGATTTGTAAATATATTTGAATATATTACTAACACTTATTTTTATTTTCTAAATGCTTGAAATATTTTATTTGCAAGCTCCCCGCCATCCCCCTGAACACTAACGAATTCATTATCCTGAATTTCTTCAGAATATAGCTTTAAATTTTATTTTGTTTGTTTTATCTTTTTTCTTTTTACAATTGACAAAAAATTGATTATTTTATAAATAGTTATTCGAACTGTTTTTTCTTTCGAAATTTTCTTAATTAAAAAACTCGAAATTATTATATACAGATTCTGTGATATAAATTGTTATTAAAAAAAAAATGTTTTTTAGTTTTGAATTGTAATAAAAAAGACCAAAAATTAAAGAAAGCTATTTCTTAGCCAAAAGAAAAGGGAAAATAAAAGAGCCGAATAGCAAAAAAGATTATAAATAGCAAAACGAAAAAAGCTAAATATTCTTTATTGACGATGATTATTGTTTGCTACACCAAGTACAATCTGAGCAAAAAAGGCAAGGTTCTTCCTTGTGTGGATGGAGAGCCGGACATGAAAATATTTAAAAATCAACGGGTAGAGTTCCTATTTTTAAGAATGTTTAGTTTAGAATATATATTTACATTTTAGGCGTCTTGCCACAATCTTCCAACTATATTATTTCGATGGGCTAAAAACGATTTAGGCTAAATAACATAAAAAGAAAAGTGATGCTTTAACAGATGTTTCTGGCAACAAAACTTGGTAATAAATAAAAACGTTTTTGGCTACTTTATCGATATAAATGCATAAAATTGATATAAATGTTTATGAGACATTACTCTTTGCTATACTAATTAAAGAGCCTAAGTTGTTTTCCAAGTTTAATGAACAATGTCGGTCAATTTGGCTTAAGTTTTTTTTTAAACTATTTTTTTAAGTATCAACTTGTTGCTTTTATAGCTTTAAATATTGTCATTAATATTACAACAAATCATAAACATTTGAAACCATTAAACAATATTTGGCCTGTCTATGAGATCATGAAAGCGTTACGAATGATGAAAAAAAAAATAAATATAAACTTGATATCCGTATTAAAGTGGTCAAGAGTTACTATTAATTTTTCGCCTATTTAATGTTTTTTTTAATTTTTTTTTTTAATATTAAAGAAACAAGTGTTTGGTTTTTTGTAAAACTGTCATTTCAATGTAGGCTTTTCGTACACAATATAATACGTGTAATATTAAAAAAAAGAAAATCTTATTGTTTTTGTTTTGCTTTTCAATTTCAAAGAAGACCATAAAACAGTAACATTTTTAAAGGCTACCAAAATGTAGGTTAATAGCGTGTAGTTTTGTTGTTGCTGTAGACTTGTGGTATTCTTACAACATTTACTGATGCTGATCTTCGTCAACATCAGCCTCATCATTATCAAGAGAAGTCTTTAAAGAAATTGCAAAATCATCAATGGTTTTTATTTTTTTTTTTTTTAGAAAAGAAAACAACATTTACCATTTGAAACTCATATAAGCCAATTATTAGTAAATGTTATGTTGTTTTTTAAATTGTAGCTGTTTTGTTGGAAATGTAGCTGCTGCTGCTTTAAATGAACAAGCATAAGAGATTACTGCCATCATGTTTTTAAAACAAAAAAAAAAAAAAAAAAATAGAAAAACACAAACCACATTCTTACATCATTGGTATTATTAGATTAATTTAGAATTCATCTTTGTCGAGACAATCATCCTCTGTAAATCCTGGCTGAATGTTATTGAAAATATAATATTTCTCAACTGAATGACTGAAAGCCAGTGTTGGATTGAATCAACAACAGCAACAGCAACAGCAACAGCAATTATAACATGTTCGGTTTTTGTGTATTTTTTTCATTAACAAAAAAAAAAAAAAAAAAATCAAAGCTCGATGAAGTTCTCTCGTACAGTTTTTTTTTTCCTTTGCAGCTCTGGAGTAGGCGGTTGTTCTAGCAGACTCTTTGTGTCAGTTTTATACAGTTATATTACAACTTAACTTCACATTTTAACAGAGAATGAGGTCTTGTAAATTTAGTTGGTTTTTTTTAACCGGCTTATTATGTGATTCCGTTTTTTTCGTTCGTTCTTTCATTATTGTTTAAAAGTTTTTTTTTTTTTTTTTTTTGTATATGCATTTTTATGCAAAAATTATGAGAATGGTGGAAATAATCCCATTATCTTTAAGTAGAGCTTTCTTTGCATTGTGTTTTTTTTCGTTAGCCAAGCTGAAATGTGTTTGAGTATTGTTTGCAGTTATATCTTAGTTGACTTGCGTAATGATAAGAAACTGTGTTAATTGTATCGTAGAAGTTTTTTTTTTTTCTTAACATGAATTTAATTGACTTAATTTTCATAATTGTTAGAAATTTTGTAAATGAACGATTATTTGCGAATAGCAGCTTTTATTAATGAGTTTTAATTTGTTAACTGGTTTTTTTTTTTGCTGAATGTGCTAAATATGCAAGAATATGTATTAACACGTTTGTGTCTTAAGTCTTTCGTTTGTAACAAAGTTGCAAAGTGCAAAACTATTGCGTTTTTAATTGGTGGTAGCAATTGCTATCAAATTAAAAATAAAATTTTATTAATGAAAATGTGTGTGGCTTTAGAATTTCCCATGCATTAGGGTGTCACGAAAAGAAGTTTTTCTTAAACAATACATTTTCTTTTGGTACATTATTTTTGTGGCCTTATTAATAATTCAGAAGCCTTTAAATTCACGTAGAAAAATATATGTTGAATTATTCATATTGTATTTGATTTTTTTATTGCTACTTTACCAGACTTTTAGCTGATGTACTAACTTTAGTTGTTAATCTTTAATATTAATAGGCTAGGCGATTTCTTGTGACCGATGTTTTGTTCTATCGTTTTATCCCAATTTTGACCAAACGTATATTATTTGAAAGGAATTTCTTTTTAGCCGATTTGCAGATTAGCAGATTTACAGGTTTATAATTTTTTCCTTTATTTTGATCAAATTGCATTTTAAGTTGCTACTAACACATACATAAAATTATTCCATACTATGTGTGTGTTTATTAAATTTGTTAATGTGTTTGTAATAAAAATGAGTTTGTTTTCTGTGTTGATTTGTGAATTGGCTATAATTGATTAGCATACCTTTATGGCCTTTATTTAATGAAAAAATAAAATTTCCTAGAATTTGCGCTCGAATTTCGAGGGCTGGAATCTGCTAGTTGAAACTAAGTCACAAAAAATTTTTTTTTTAAAAGCAATTTATACAAAATTGAGAGCACCCGATGATACTTTCAGATAATTGACGTAATATTTATCGAAATATTTTTTGTAAATATGCTTAAAAATTCGCTGTTGAAGACTTAAAATGTCAGATCATACGTTTGTTATATACATTTTTAATAAAACAATTTTATATTGTCAATTTTTATCCAGTAGTAATAATTACACTGGTATAAACATTAAAAACAAAAATTGACTTTAGAAACAGAGCATGTTTCTTAACTAATCTGGGTGCGCTGAATTCGAATCTGGCATACAAATATGGCTATCGGGTCTTGTTCATTTTTTATTGCATGCTGGCAATACTGCAAAACAGTCAATACAATTTCACAATTTTTAATTTGACAGAAGCCCACATTCATTTTTAATCTTCATAAAAGTTGCGTTTAAGAATGTCAGGGAGATTGCTTGTTACTGATTCAAGCTACTTTTTCTTTGCGTGTGGTGAATATTTGGTTGGAAAAAAAGGATATGCAATATCAGAATCACTAAAATATGCATATTTACATTATTTTGGTTTTGCTGACAGAAACTTAGACAAACCATGTTCACCGACAATATTTTGCAATAGTTACAGAACTATTTTATACAAGTGGTCAAATGGCAAGAAGATCTATTTCGATTTTTCAATTCCAGTACTTTGGAGAGAGTCGAGTAAACACCAAAACGATTGTTATTTCTGTTTAACAAAAGTTGCTGGATTCAATATGAAAAATGGAAAAAATATTACTTACGCGAATGTCCCATTGGTTTCCAAACCAGTTCAACGTCCACCAAATGACACATTTCCAGTTCTACGAGCAGCGAGTCCGAAACATCTTTCACCAGCAGTGCTAGTTTGTATGAGTCTGATGATGAACGCCATTTAGTGACTCAAGCTGAGCTGAATGATGTAATTCGGGATTTACATTTAACAAAGCAAGACGCAGAATTACTAGCTTCACGCATGCAGCAGTGAAAACATCTTGCAGTTGGGACAAAAGTAACAATCTATAGAGATAGAAGCTTGGAATTGGCTGCATATTTTGAAAAGAAACACTTTATACTATACTGAACAGATGTTGATGGGTTATTTCAAAATATGAACCAGCCATATGACAAAAGTGAATGGAGATTATTTACTGGCTCTAAGTACAGCTTAAAGGCTCTTCTTTTGCATAATGGGAATGAAAAACCATCCATACTAATTGGTCACGCCATTAATATAAAGGAATATTGCGAATCAATGACTGAAATTTTGACATTACTCAAATACAACGATCATACATGGAAGATCTGTGGTGACCTTAAGGTGTGTGATTTAAATTTCTTTGTATATATGTTATAGACCTTCGTAAGTAACTGCAAATTAATCTGTTTCAGGTCATTGGTTTAATGACTAATATGCAAGGAGGTTTGACAAAATATTGTTATTTCCTTTGTCTATGGGATAGACGCGCTACATATCATCATTACGTCAGTGGCCAAAAAGAACTGAGTATTCACCACGAAAACAAAACATTTTAAATAAACCACTAATTGATCCAAATGACGTTGTTCTTCTGCCGCTGCACATAAAATTGGGTCTTTTTAAGAACTATGCCAAGACTCTGGACAATGATGGTGCAGCATTTAAATATTTGTTGGCGGTTTTTGCTAAAACTTCATATGCTAAAATCAAAGAAGGCATATATGTTGGCCCTCAGATCAGGAAGCTATTGAATGATGACAATGTTTCACAATGTCTATTGGAGAAAGAACATGCAGCCTGGAAATCTTTCAAGAGCATCGCGGTCAGTTTTTTTGAAAACAATAAGAGTGAAAACTACAAACAAATTGTTGCTGAATTATTGAAAAATTATCACGAGTGAAAAGTACAGACAAATTGTTGGTGAATTATTGAAAAATTATCACGAATTAGGTGCACGAATGTCACTCAAAATGAATTTTCTTCAGTCGCAATTAGATTTTTTCCACAAAACCTAGGTGCGGTGAGCGACGAATAAGGGTAGCGAGCTCTCCAAGATTTAATGAAAATTGAAAGAAATTATCAAGGATTTAGGAACAAAAGCATGCTGGGAGACTATTGCCGGACTTTAATACGTGAAACCGAACCAACAAAATACAAACGACGTTCAAATAACAACATTCACTTTTGAAAATTCATTGATTGTTAAATAAACTAATGATTTTTTATTTAAAAACGAATACAAACATTTGTTTGTATCTCGAAAACCTGACGTGATAGAGAAAAACCAATTACAGATTCGAATTCAGCCCGCGAAATTACCCTAGGAAAGATATTTGGTTGCTCCAGTCCAAAACCTTGTTGGCTAGTGTAATTAATAATTGCTAGCAAATTCCAGCGCTCAAAATTCGAGTGCAATTTCTAGGCAGCTTTATTTTTCAACATAGCCAATTCACAAACCAACACTTTTATGGTTTATTATAACTGTGAATGAAGATAACAAACTCGTTAACAGACGCACTAACAAGTTTGATAAAACACACATAGCATATGTATGTATGTGTTAGTAGTAACTTTAAAGGCAATTTACTTAAAATAAAGGCAAAAATTTTAAAATCTGTAAATCTGGCGAACAGCTAAAAAGAAATGCTTTTCAAATATATATGTTTGGTCAAAATCGGGATAAAACGGTAGAATAAAACATCGGTCACAAAAAATCGGTTAGCCTATTAATATTATAGATTAATAAGAAAATCAACCAACAAACATATAGTAGCGTTTAAGTGATGAAATTAAGGATAAAAGGCCGCATTTGGCGAGAATGATAATGTTGTTTTATCCAGAAAATAAACTCCAGTATTGCGGTGGCAAAAATCCATTAATCAATGCTCAAATTGCTGCATCCCTTGAATTATTTTACATATCCAAACTTGCCAACAATGAAGAGGTGGAGTCTGCGGTTAATGGAAATTTTAAGGAGCTAGACAATTATTACTATAGACAGATATAGAAGCTACTGGATATCGTTGTGCTTTCTTTGTCAGGTCGGGTTGTTCTGGAACCACCTTTGTTGCTGACACCTGAGCAACTTTCGTTTGACACTTTTATCGTTATGTTTTCTTAAATGATTGCGACAAATTTCAAACAGAATATTTTAAGCAACACGTATAAATTTTCTAGATTAAGAAATATTACTTACATATATGTCGTGTTAAAGCCGCTAAGGAATGTATTCCAATGGCAACATTTTAACAACAATGATACTCTAATTTTTTATGCTTATTTTTTATACGTATGGTCGAAGTAGGCCGACTATAAATTTCTTATTTGTTATACCCTATACCGCTATGTGGTCAGGGCATAATGACTGTGCTGATGTTTGTAGCTACCAAAAATATATGAGATGGGTCTATCTTTCATTATAGCGACATGGATTTAGCAATGTCCGTCTACCCGTCCATCCGTCTGTCCGTCCCTGAGTCCATATAAACCTTGTAATCAAATTAGAGATCGCAAATATGAATATATTTTAATTAAATTAAGTGTATAAGATTTTAATAGCCATATGATGAACGCTATTGAAATTGGTGAAGTTCCGTTCATGTTCAGACATAGTCCCCATACAAATGACCCCTATGAAATCGACATAAATTGGCATAAGATCCAAATTATCATATAGATCTCAGTCAAATTGGGTTTCTATATGTTTATTATATCCATTAATCAGTAGTCCAAAAATAATCCCTATAGGACAATTCCATATAGAGCTGTTTCCCGCTCTTCATTTAAATCTATCAAAAAACAAAGATGTGGGACAGATTTTTCTCAAATTTGGTTTGTATATATTTTTTCATAATATAAGTGACTTTACCAAATA